>CM064509.1:49450885-49452483 GCA_032716605.1 Paralithodes platypus | reverse complement strand
GGTAGCGCATCACCGTGCGGATCTTCACTAGCCTGTCTTTGGTCTGCTTGATGACTGCCTTGCTGTTGAACGTGTGAAAATTGCTCAGCAAGGCTTGGAACTTGGTGACCTGCATGGTCGTGCGAAACGTTGGATAATTATGGACTCCATCATTTAGCCAGTAGTGACGCACAGTGGGGAGTTTGTTGACACCCATGAGGAAGTACAGACCAAGGAATTTGGCCATGTCCTCCTCACTGAACGATGTCCACAGAGAACCAACGAATAAGGCATACGCATTGGTCTCATTCACCAGGAACCTGAGCAGTTCTCTTGTAAAAAAGAGCTGGAAGAACTGCAGTGGTGTCACTGGTGCTGGAACCCGCAAGCCAGGGGTTCCAGTGAAAGGATCAACGTTGGGTGTGAACGGGTCTGACGTCCACTCGTGATCCTCAGCATACACGGTGGGGGGGCGTGGAGGTGCACGTGCTGGGAGAGCACCACGTCGTCCGCCTGGACGACGTATGTAACCTCTGCGGCCCCTGGGCCTACCACCTCGGCCCTTCACGGGCCCAGATTTTCGGCGGGGAGGGGGAGGGGGGTCGTCTTCTGCGGAAGACGAAGGGGGTGGGGGTGATGGTGGATGTGATGAGGGTGATGGAGAAGGTGGTGTGGTGGAGTCAGGGCGTGTGGGTGATGGTGGATGTGATGAGGGTGATGGAGAAGGTGCTGTGGGTGGATGAAGTGGGGCAGGAGGAAGCCTCTGTGGAAGCTCCTCATCGATTGCCGCAGCAATCTCATCGTGCATGATTTGGCGATGTTCAGGCGGAACAAACGCCATGTAGCGCGCCTCGCTGCCCCCGCTGTTCCCCAAGGAGATCAGCGAGGGGGAGGCTACGCTGGGAGACAGGACATGTGATGGTGGGGTGTTCAGACTACCCACCGGCAGGAGTGGAGCCAGGATGCGGGGGCTGTCTGAAATGTTGCTGGCCGGTGATTCTACGTGAGGTAACAAGGGACCGCCATGCAGGTTGTGTCGTGAAACAGGAGAAGAAAAAGAATAGAATGTGTGGAAGTTCGGGAATGGTGTGACGACATGAGAGGATGTTGATGGTTGTGGTGAGAGTACATGAGTGGATGTTGATGGTAGGATGGGTGCTGGTAGGACGGGTGGGGATGGATGAGGTGGGGTGATGTGGAGTGATGTACGGGCTAGGTGGACGGCTGGTGATGAGAGGTGGCGAGGTAGGACGACGGGTGATGATGAGCAGTGGCGAGATGGGGTGGTGTGGAGTGATGTACGGGCTAGGGGGACGGGTGATGATGAACAGTGGCGAGATGGGGTGGTGTGGAGTGATGTACGGGCTAGGGGGACGGGTGGTGATGAGAAGTGGCGAGGTAGTGCGACGGGTGATGATGAGCAGTGGCGATGAAGGGGGACGGGTGATGAGGAGACGTGGTGAGGTTGGGCGACGACTGGAGGTGGAGGTTGTGGAGTTGGTGGAGTTTGTAGAGGTGGAGTTGGTGGAGGAGGTGGAGGTGCTGATGTGATGATCCTCCTCCTCTTCCCCCTGGGCGGTGGAGAATTGGTCAAACCATCTTCATCTCCATCCGTCTCA
>CM064509.1:49033385-49443385 GCA_032716605.1 Paralithodes platypus | reverse complement strand
CATGGCCCCTCGTGGGCCACCTTGGTCACGTAGCCTACACCAGAGAATGCTCAACCAGTAATAAAAGTGTTTTCACTACGAAATACTTATACAAGTAAGATACACTACTTCATGTGATAAATAGCAATATAATTGACTCGATATGGTATGAAAGTGATCCACAAACAAGCGAAACCATGGCCCCCTCGTGGAGCCCACCTTGGTCACGTACACCAGACTAGCAAAACACATCACTAACATGGTTATTTTACCCTAAATAAGAATAACACAATAATCCATCGATAACCCAATGATATAGCACTTCGTTTGGGTTATATTAGGGCGGTAAATACAGCCAGGCTGGGCAAAATGGAGGCCCCTTGGTTTAAAGGGCCGCGCACACCCACCTACTAGGCTGGCTGAAGGGAAGAGACTGGCTCTCTCTACCACCGCGGGGCCCTCACAGGGACGCTAGGGGGTTGCTAGATGTGTCCACATGTACATCTAACTTATCGGACTTACCAGCCAAAAGACCGGCTCAATTGCGTCATAAACTTATTTTCCAGCAATATAATAAGTCCATATGACGCGATCGCGTCATATGAGTTATTGGTTCACTCTGCCATATGACGCGATCGCGTCATATATGTCTGGGAGAGTTAATGGCTTTCGTGTTTGGCTGAGCGAGAATTAAATTAAATCTCTATAACCCTTGTTGCATGGGGACTCTTGAAAACATTCCTGTATGGTATCCTGGAATATGAATCTTACAACTTGTGTATGAATTGAAATATATTCTCCAAGTAAAATTTCCCTTCTTCTTGATATAAATAGGAAAACGTTAAGTTTCCTTTATCACGCCGTGGTGTAGTGGATTAAAGCTTGGCCATTCTTCCTGACTGTCGGAGGTTCGAGTCCGGCTGGGAGTATATCAAAATTTATTAGCTCATATATATATATATATATATATATATATATATACAGTATATAAATAAATATATATATATACAGTACACATATATATATATATATGTTAGTAAAGCCAGGTAATACATTTTCTTTAATACATACGAGGTTGAAAGAAATGGCAATTTCTGCGTTGGAAATTTTATTATTCAAAGTTTCCAGGTCTCTGATGAGTTTTCGCTGGGTGGCAGGAAGTAGATGAATGAGATGAGCAAAATTCATGGTGGTACAGGGTTACATTAATGTACATGATGATACAGGATATACGACGCGTTTCACTGGACAACCAGCATTATCAAGTAAGGATAGAATGATATAAAAGGTAAACAGGAAGGGTATATATAGAGGGTGGAGGATCAGAGGAGGCGAAAATCAGGGGGCAAAAGTCTGCTATTGGTGGAGGATTATTCTAGGAGAGAGAAAGAGAGAACCGCTTCACGCATGCGCACTGGATGCGGGAAGGTGGTGGTCGGTTGGCGGGGTCGAAGCTGATTGGCTGCGTGTCGAGGGGCGTGGCCTAAGTTGCGTAGTACGTGTGGCGCCGGCAGAAGACGAAGCTGAAGGAGGTAGCGCGGGGGCCTACGTCAAGGGCACCGGGGGGCGAGGAAGGGCGTTAGGTCCTGTAGGAAAGTGTCTTTTGGCAGAAGGAAGGATCTGAAGGTCCAGAGTTTGGTTGTTGATGTTGGGATGTAAGGCCAGGATATATAATGCTTCGAGTATAGGTAATCTCCTTGGGTCACTTTCTTTATAGAGTATGGTGGTATGTTTCTCTAACTCGTTGCGTGTGAGGTGGGGGTGGTTAGGGGTGAGATAGTGGTCTTTGATGGCTCCAGCCTGAAGGTGAAGAGTTAACCGACGTGAAAGACGAGTCTGCGTCATACCAATATAGGAATGAGGTCCACAGTCCTCATAATTACAGGTATGTTGGTAAATGACGTGATCGTCGATCATCGGGCTCTTTATCTTGGTGGAAGCTTGTTTGTTGCGGAGAACGAGGTTGGAGGTCTTGGGGGATTTGTAATAAATTATTAATTTGATTTTGTTTTCCGGTTTGGTTGGGTGGACATGCTTGGAGATTATTTCTTTTAAGACGGCCTCGTCATTTTTGTGTTCAGAGGACATAAAATTGCGGTAGAAGATTTTAATTTCATTGGGGGGGTCAATGTTGGGAGGGCTTTGGGTGTACCATTTTTCAAGATGGTGGTTGATGGTGCTGGAGATGTCGGAGTTGGAGTATCCGTTATTCACTAAAACTTGGGATAGTCTTTCTAGTTCCTGGTGGGTGTCGGCCCAGGTAGAGCAGTGCGTGAGGGCTCTCCTTACATAACCGGAGATGGAGGATAGAAGATAACGACGGGGGCAATCACTATCGCCGTTGAGGCATTGTCCTGTGTTAGTTGGTTTAGTGTAGACGGTGGTTTTGAACCCATGGTCGTTCAGAGCTACGAGGATGTCGAGGAAGGGGAGTTGTCCATTGTTTGATTTTTCAAAGGTGAAGTTAAGTCCGGAGGAGGTCATGAAGCGACGCTGGAGTTCCTGTAGTTCGTGGAGGTCCTTGATTTGTACGAAGATGTCATCCACGTATCTACAGTAGACGGCGGGTCGTTGGGCAGCTAGGAGCTCTTCCTCGATGGTACCCATAAAAAAGTTCGCAAAAAGAACTCCTAGGGGGCTGCCCATCGCCACACCGTCTATCTGCTTGTACATGTTGCCCCGGGGGCAAAGGAAGGGGGCCTCCTTGGTACATAGCTCCAGTAGTGTTTTCAGGGCCTTCTCCGGGATGTCCAGTGTTGTTGTATCAGGGCAATGGTAAATTCGACGTAGAATCATGTCAATGGTCCTATCCACTGGCACGTTGGTGAACAGGCTTTCTACGTCGAGAGAGGCGATTGTGTGGTTGTTGTTCCGGGGGGCGTCTCGTAAAATTTCCAAGAAATCGTGGGCTGAGTTAAGGTTGTATTGGCTGAGCACGTAGGGGGTGAGGAGGTTGTTCAGGGCCTAGGCGATCTGGTAGGTGGCAGTGGGGATCTGGGAGATGATGGGGCGGAGGGGGTTCCCAGGTTTGTGTGTTTTGATGGTTCCGTACGCATAACCAGGGGTGTATTCTCCGACGAGTTTTTTAAGGTGGACCCCTCCTTGTTTGGCGTTGATGGCGGGGTGATGGTGGTGTTGGCAGTACGTTTGATTTCGTCGGTTGGGTTGCGGGTGATCTTTTTAAATTTGGTGTTGTCACTTAAGATGACGTCCATTTTTCTAAGATATTCCTCCTTGTCATGAATCACGAGGCAGGAAGCTTTATCCGCACGACGGATGATGATGTTGGGGTTGTCTCTTAATTGTTTGGTAGCTTGGAAGTGTTGTTTGTTGAGGATTTTGCTATGGTGAGTTCCTCTGGTTTTGGCGGCTTCAGCGAGGAGAGTAGCTTGTAGGGCGGGAGTAGTGGTGACCTTGCCATCCTTCTTGAGTCGTAGGATGTCGTCCAGGAGGATTTCCGTTTCTAGGCGTTTCTGGTGAGGACCAGGTTTGGAGCTGTAGTGGCAGTTGAGGCCTTTGTTGAGGAGGTCTTCTTGGTCCAGGGTAAGAATGGTGTTAGTCAGGTTTATGTATCCTTTTGTTGGTTTGGGAAGTCTTATGTTTCCGCCATAAAGACGGGCAAGCTTTTTTAATCCTTAATTTAATCCTTTTTTAAGCCTTACATCCCAACATCAACAACCAAACTCTGGACCTTCAGATCCTTCCTTTTGCCAAAAGGCACTTTCCTACAGGACCTAACGCCCCCCCTCGCCCCCCGGTGCCCTTGACACAGCCCCCGCGCTACCTCCTTCAGCTTCGTCTTTTGCCGGCGCCACACATACTACGCAACTTAGGCCACGCCCCTCGACACGCAGCCAATCAGCTTCGACCCCGCCAACCGACCACCACCTTCCCGCATCCAGTGCGCATGCGTGAAGCTGTTCTCTCTTTCTCTCTCCTAGAATACCCCTCGACTAATAGCAGACTTTTGCCCCCTGATTTTCGCCTCCTCTGATCGTCCACCCTCTATATATATCCTTCCTGTTTACCTTTTATATCATTCTATCCTTACTTGATAATGCTGGTTGTCCAGTGAAACGTGTCGTATATCCTGTATCATCAAGTACATTAATGTAACCCTGTACCACCATGAATTTTGCTCATCTCATTCATCTACTTCCTGCCACCCAGCGAAAACTCATCAGAGACCTGGAAACTTTGAATAATAAAATTTCCAACGCAGAAATTGCCATTTCTTTCAACCTCGTATGTATTAAAGAAAATATATCTATATATATAATATATACAGGGTGTCCCAGGAGGAAAGGGCATAACTTTATGAAATGATAAAACAAGATATTCTAAGCCTAAAATGTTCTATAAGAAATATTCAATATTTCAACCAGTAAAGAGATATTGCATGTTGAAAATGGCATTTTCTTAAGTATTTCCCCATACGGGTGGCCTAGCTGTCCTAGTACCTACCACACCTCCATCTAACTGCAGTTATTTTACCATGTTATTGTAAAGATATTATAATACTGTAAGTTGCAAAATGATTATAGATATAATAGCTCACTTTGGACCCATTGGAAACTATCTGACATGGAAGAGTCCATTACAGTGAGGCGGGGTAGGGCACTATATAAAACCTTCAATATATTTTTAAACGGTTGAGATTTGGAATTTTTGTTATAGAACATTCTAGGCTTAGAATACATTGTTTTATCATTTCCCAAAGGTATGCCCTTTCCTCCTGCGACACCCTGTATATAAATATACTGTATATTTATTTATTTTTATTTTTTCTATGTGATTGAGGGAGGCAAAAGGCATAACTGCCTATAGCGAGTGACTCCCCCATAGTTGAAAGAGTGACAGGGCCAAAATCAAGGGACGTTCGAGCCAAAATTCCGGGACACACAGAGTTTGAAGCAATTAAAGTCATAGGAAGAGGGAAAGACTGATTCTGGGAGAGAGTTCCAGAGCTCAGCTGTTGAGTAGAAGAAAGTTTGAGAGTAACGTTTCACTCTTGGGTTGGAGAGTTGCACAGAGTAGGGGTGGGATTGAGTTGCAAGACGGGTACCACGTGCCCTACGTAAAGGAGGTGGTATGCACTGGGATAGCTCTGAGGAACACTGATTATTATAGTAGCAATAGAATACCGAGAGAGATGCAACATTGCGGCGGAGAGAGAGAGATTGCAGAGAGTTGGTGAGTGGACGGGAGTTAATGATACGAAAGGCCTTCCTTTCAACTTTGTCTAGGAGAGCGGTGTGAGAGGAACCTCCCCACACATGTGAACAATACTCAATAAAAGGGCGCACTGTGCCCCTGTACAGAGCAAGAAGCTGTGCAGGAGAAAAGAACCCCCTAAGGCGGTTGAGCACACCCAGCTTCTGGGAGGCTGCCTTAGAAAGACTGGTAATATGGTCCTTCCAAATGAGAGCAGAAGAAAAAGAGACACCAAGAATATTGAGAGAAGATGAAGGGTTGATTTTTGTATTGTTGAAGAATAAGGGATAGTCCGCTGGGAGATCCTGACGGGTAGATAGATGGAGAAATTGGGTTTTGGAAGCATTAAAGTTAACAAGGTTTTCTCTGCCCCAATTGGAAATAGTATTTAGATCAGAATTTAAGAGTTCTATGGCTTCATTACGTTTGTCGTTGAGGGATTGCTGGCTGGGGTGTTCTGAAAAACTAATGGAGTAGTGTAATGTTGAGTCGTCTGCGTATGAATGGATGGGAATTAAGGTACAGTTAAGGAGATCATTTATAAAAATTAGAAAGAGAATAGGAGATAGGACAGAGCCTTGAGGAACACCGGAGTTTATAGGGTGAGGAAGTGAATAATGGCCGTCCACAACCGCGGCTATGGAACGGCCGGAAAGGAAATTAGAGACGAAGGCACAGATGGAGGGATAGAAACCGAAGGAGGTTAGTTTAGAAATTAAAGATTTATGCCACACTCTATCGAAGGCTTTCGATATGTCTAGTGCAATAGAAAAAGTCTCACCGAAGTCCCGAAAGGAGGATGACCAAGAGTTAGTAAGATATGAAAGAAGATCACCAGTAGAGCGACCCTTAAGGAAGCCATACTGGCGATCTGAGAGCAGATTATGAGAAGAGAAATGCTTAAGAAATTTGGAAGCAAGAATAGTTTCAAAAACTTTAGAAAGACAAGAGATGAGAGCAATTGGACGATAGTTGGAGGGTTGAGAGCGGTCACCCTTCTTTGGGACAGGTTGAATGTGAGCAAACTTCCAGCATGAAGGGAAGACGTTAGAGGATAGACAGAGACGAAAGAGTTTGCCTAGGCAGGGAGTCAGCACGGAAGCACAGTTTTGAGAACAACAGGAGGAACACCGTCCGGACTGTATGCCTTATTAGTGTTAAGCCCAGAGAGGGTAGAAAGTACATCTTTAGAAGAGATTAGGATATTAGGCATAAGTAAGAGAGAGGAGGGAGGAATAGCACCGGAATCATCCAAGGTGGAGTTTCTAGCAAAAGTTTGAGCGAAGAGTTTAGCTTTGTCAGAGGAAGAAGTGATGGTTGTGCCATCAGAGTGGGAAGGGGGAGGAAAAGACGAGGAAGAGAAATTGTTGGAGAGACTTTTGGCTAGATGTCAGAAAGCTTGGGAAGAGCTAGAGTTGGATAGTTCAGTGCATTTATTATTGATGAAAGAGTGTTTGGTAAGTCGAAGAACAGATTTGGCTTGATTCCGGGCAGAAACATAGGAAGAATGAGAGTCTTGAGTTCTAAGGCGTCGGTACCGTTTGAATGCTTCCTCCTTATTGCGGACAGCAGTAGAACAGGCGTGAGTAAACCAAGATTTGTTTAGCATTAGTCTTAGAGAAAGAGAATGGAATGTATGCTTCCATGCCCGATAGGATTACCTCGGTAATGCGTTCAGCACTCTCCGAGGGTCCTCGGCCACGGAAGCAGAAATCATTCCATGGGAAATCAAAGAAGTACTGCCGGAGAGCCTCCCAGTCGGCAGCGCCAAAGTGCCACAGGCGCCGCCGGCTAGGAGGATCGGGTGGCCGTACTGGAGAGATAGGACAGGTGACAGAGATAAGTTTATGGTCGGAGGAGCCCAAAGGAGAGAAAAGATCGACAGTATAAGAAGAAGGGTTAGAAGTTAGAAACAAGTCAAGAATGTTGGGCCGATCTCCGATGCGATCCGGGATACGGGTGGGTTGCTGAACTAACTGCTCTAGGCCATTTAGGATAGAAAAGACGTAGGCTTGTTCACCAGGTGGATCAGTAGTGTGAGAGGAGAGCCATTGGCGGTGGTGAACGTTGAAATCTCCTAAGATGGAGATTTCTGAGAAAGGAGAAATGGATAGAATGTGTTCCACTGTAGAGATTAGATAGTCAAAGAATTTGGGAAAGTTGGTAGAGTTAGGGGAAAGATAGACAGCACAGAAATATTTAGTAAGAGAATGACAGGAAAGTTTGACCCATAAAGTTGAGAATTCAGAGGAGTCGAAATCAGGAACACGAGAGCAAGTGAGTTTATTGTGCACATATGCACATCATCCACCTTTGGCTTTGAAACTAGGATAGAAAAAGTAGGAGGATACAGAGAAGGGGCTGCTGGATGTTGCTACAGACACCTGAGTTTCGGTGAGGAAGAGAAGATCAGGTTTGTAGGAGGAGAGATGGTGCTCAACAGAGTGAAAGTTAGAGGAAAGTCTGCGAATGTTGCAGAAATTAATAGAAAGAGTAACAGGCCGAGGTCCAGGTAATTGTGTGGGGTCGTCAGGGGATGGTCGGTCAGGTGTGCGGGCATTTATGCCCCCCCCCCCCCCATGGGGACTCCTAGGCTGGGCTAGAATTCATAATTTTGTTTTTTAAATTTTGGTGTGGAGGAATGAAGTGTGGTGTGCATGTTTAGTGTAGTGAAGTCGATAGGAGGAGGAGGTGTTTGTGAGAGCTAGCTGGATTGCTCTCAGTGTAAATGAGGCACAAAGAAAATCAGTAAGAGAGGCCAGGCAAATGAAACAGGAGTTCCAGCGACTCTTTATCACATGCCTATAACCTCACCTGGGTCCTAGCCCTGATCGATTGGTGCCTACAATCTCCCCACTATATATATATATATATACTGTAAATATACTGAGTATCAGGAGACAACACTCGCTGTTATCTTGTGATAGGAGACATCTATTACTCTCTATCTCAAGTGGTTCTGTTTTGATGGTGAAAATACTATGATAAGTTTTTAATATCTCTGCGAGTAAAAGCCTAGCCTAGGTTATATTTATATATGAGGAGACAGCACTCGCTGTTATTTTGTGATAGATACAAAGGAGGAGTACAAAGGAAATCAAGCAACAACATATTTAGTGACCCCTCTAGGCTGCTTGTCCTCCAAAACACTGAGGATCAAGTGTCCAAACAGTGGTTTATAATGGGTAAGGGAAAATTGGAAAGGAAACTACTGCCTTGGATCTAATGTCTGTGGCAGTATTAGGATGTTAGTAGGGGACAGATGGGTTATTTCCATAACGCAATTATACGTGATCTTTCGTATATCTGTGAAAAAGAGAGTAACGTCTTAGTAATATATATATGCAATAATCCTTGATGAATCTGAGGGGGGAATAAAATATAGTTATTAATTTACAAACACAGTCAATCGCGGGTTTGAGGCAAGATATTTGTCTAGTCGAAGTTTAATAGAATCAACGGTGCAGCAGTCTATAACGTCTCGGGGAAGCCCATTCCGCAAGTTGACAACTTGATTGAAAAAGAAATTCTTAGATTTGTGTGAGTTAAATGATTTACCAATTATATTGCAACCGTTTCCCCACGTGTAATTAGATTGGTCGATACTGAAGTACTTACTACTGTTCATATTGTCGATGCCTTTGATGATTTTGAACACTTGAATTAAGTCGCCTCTTAATCTGCACTGAGTTAAAGAAAATATATTTAATTCTCTAAGACACTCCTCGTATGGTAAGTTCTTTAATCTAGGTACCTTTTTGGTAATGTTGAAATCATTCTACCTTGTCTATAATCTTTTTGGTAATAAGGGCACCAGGATTGAACGCAGTATTCCAGAAGAGGCTGGACTAAGGAATTGTAAAGAGTTAGGATAACTTCTTTGGATTTATGCTCAAATGACCTGCCTATAAAGCCAATTATTTTGTTTGCTTTCTTAATAACTTCTGAACATTGATGCCTCAGTTTTAGGTTACTCGATATTGTTACTCCCAAATCAGTTTCTCTGCCTTCACTATCAAGCTGGGTGCCATTCATCGAATAGTTTGCTCTCACGTTTTGGTATCCGATATGTAGTACTTTACATTTATCCGCATTGAAACTCATTTGTCAAATTTGGGCCCAACATGACAGCTTATCTTGATTGTGTTGCATATCGTCAACTTGTTCTTTTGAGAGTACGTTATTTGCAATTTTTGTATCGTCAGCAAACTTTGAGATTGTACAGGTGAGACCCTCATCTATGTCGTTGATGTAAATTAGAAAGATAATTGGTCCTAGTACCGACCCCTGGGGTACCCCGTACTTACATTGGTCCATTTGGATGCCTTACCGTTTATGACTACTCTTTGCTTTCTGTTGCTGAGCCAATTTTCTATCTATTTCAACACACCGTCTTGCATTCCATGCGCGTTTAGTTTTTTCAGTAAACTTTTGTGGGAAACTTTGTCAAAGGTCTTTTGAAAATCAAGGTATATAATATATACAGCTTTACTCTCATCATAGAGGTTGAGGATATCGTGGAAAAAGTCTAAGAGTTTGTTAACACCTTACGAGCGGCCTATGCGGTTTATTTATGTGTACCGCCCAGCGGGGTGTTTTTAGCCAAAATAGGGCTGTTTACGTGATCATTTTCATGCCTAAATAAGACCCAGAACGTAAAACAAGCATCTATCCCTGAAAGGGCATAAACAGAGCTTTCGAATGACACCATAACGATCCTTGTATGATGGATAGTTTTCTTGCAATAACCGGGCAACGCGAGTGCAAAAAGCAGGTAATTCGGTACTTTCGGTACATAATTGAGTATGTAGCGAGTGAGAGAGGGAGGAGGGAGCTGAGATTTGTGTCAGTAGGTTCGCCGCGGTGGTCTGGAGCAGTCATACGCTCGCTAGTCTCCTGCCACCACTTGTCTCTCTCTCTCAGCCACATTACGTGCTGAAATTGCCACTCGAGTTATGTCGAGCGCCGCCACATAGTCCAGCTTTATTAAATACGACTTAAGTGGTGAGCCGCTAATAAAGGGTTAAGCAGGATAGTTTCTTACGAAAGCCGTGTCGAGTATCTTTAAGTATGTTATATTCCTCTAAGTGATTTACGAGTCTGTCTCTTATGAGCGTTTCTAGCATTTTACATACAACTGAGGTTAAGCTAATTGGACCATAGTTACTGGGTAAGGATTTGCTGTTTTTTTTAAATATCGGTGTTACGTTGGCGAGCTTCCACTGATCAGGCATAGTTCCAGATTGCAAGGATTTATTGAATAGCAATGTCAGGTGTTTGGAGAGCTCATCCTTAGCTTCCTTTAGAACTCTGGGTGAGATTGAATCAGGTCCAGCCAATTTATTTACCTTGACATTTTAATACTTCTCTCTCTGTAATAGTGATATTTCTTAGAACATCCGAATTATCAATCTGAATCGGCGATACTGTAGGGATATTATTATGGTCTTCTGTTGTAAAAACTGATGCAAAGAATGTGAAATGTCGGGTTGGTATTTCAACTCGACTTTGTATTATCTCCTGTAATAGGATATAGTGAGATAGAATATGCTCGACAGGGTCACGCCTAGCTTTATAAATCTTGCAACAACATCTCACACTAAGGCAGCATTCACACAATAAGAACACAGGTTACTTTACACTCTTATTTATTCAATGGCATGAAATGGTAAATCAAATATACCTATCTGTCATATTCGGCAGAAGGTAAATGGAATCAGTGACGTATCAAAAATAGAATCTGGAATAATCTATTGTCTATAATAATCTATAATGATAAATTAAATATTATAAGTCACGTTACACACACACAGTATCAATAATATGAGTATGCAGGAAAAATAAGTTTATACATGTACATAGTAATTCAATAAGATAATAATACGTATGTGAGCGAAGCCTCTAATGTGAAGACTTCTGAAATGAAAACGAACCTGCCTGAAAGAGCGTTCACGTGCGCGACGCGGTGAGCGGTTATCAAGGGGATTAGCAAGGGGTCACACAGGTAATATAGGAAGGTGTAGTGCGTTCGGCCCTAGGTCAGTTGGACTGCTTATTTGTGAATTCTCAATTCTCTTTAGTGCGATTATAAATCACAGACGAAAGTTAGAGATACACTAAGGGCCTTAGAGGCAACGTAGTTTAAATTCGAACTAGATTGTCTAATCAGTTTTGTGAAAGAATCTAAACACAAGGCACATGTGTAGATAGGGAATATCTTCACAGTATACACTTTCACCTCAACTTGGATACACAAAAGAATAAATAACACATAAAGGTGAAATCTGAGAGTATTCCGTTTGAATTCTGAATCTATCTACCTATCTATTGCCTGACGCCGCGATCCCCGAAGGGGTGGCCACGAACGAACCGCCCCCATGCACCTCTGTCCCCGGTCAGTCGACGCCCCTCCCCCCAACCAGCACCGCCTTCGTTCAAATACTTCCTCACTCCATCCTTCCACCTCTCATTCGGTCTACCTCTCCCTCTCTGTCCCTCCACCTCGCTCTCGTACACCCTCTTAGTCATTCTCTCGCTTTTCATACGTTCCATATGGCCGAACCATCTCAAGTTGTTCCTTTTCATACTTTCCAGCACATCTACCTCCACACCACACCTCCTTCTTACTTCCTCATTAGTCTGTCTATCCCTCCATGTAACTCTGCACGCACTTCTTAGGTAATTCATTTCCACTGCTCTCACTCTTGGTCTAAGTCTCTCAACCAACGTCCATGCTTCGCTTCCGTAAGTCAGTGTCGGGATTACCACACTGTCATGCAAGGACTTCTTCACTTGCATACTGACCACCCTATTTCTTGTTACTGCTTTCAGCGTTCCTACAACCCTCTTCCCCTGTTGTACCCTCTCCCGCACTTCTTCATCCATAGTCCCATCTTTACTCAACACACTGCCCAGATACTTAAAAGAGTTGACGATCTCCATAGCCTGAACGTTCAGCTTCACCTCACACTCTGTGACTTCACCATTTTCGAAGACCATAACCTTGCTCTTCCCCGCATTTACCTTCAAATTCCGTTTTTCGCACACTGTTCCAAACTCATTTACCAGACCCTGCAACTCCCATTCATTATCACTCATCAGAACTGTATCATCCGCAAACAGCAGTATAGGTAGCTTCCACTCAATTCTCTCCCTTTTCAGCGATACACCAACATCCACTGCTCTTGATAGTATTTCTTTCATGACTCCATCCATTTATACGGTAAACAAACCATGGGGACATCGCACACCCCTGTTTCAAACCAACATTCAGGTCAAAGAACTCACTCTGCTCACTCTCCACACGTACTACTGCCTTTGCACCCTCATACATGCTCTTCACTGCTTTCAGCAACTTGCCATCTACTCCGTATATTCTAAGTACTTTCCACAAACCTTCTCTATCCACTCTGTCATAGGCCTTCTCCAAGTCCATAAAGGCAACATACACCTTTTGATTTTTCTCCAGATATTTCTCCACAACACAATTCAGGGTAAAAATCTGATCTACACATCCTCTTCCCTTCCTAAAACCTCCCTGCTGGTCGCCTATCCATATCTCCGTTCTCACTCTCACTCTCTTAATCACTACCCTACTGTATACCTTCCCTACTATGCTTAGAAGACATATTCCTCGGTAGTCACCACACACTCCTCTTTCCCCTTTGCCCTTATATAGGGGGACTATTATGCCAGTCATCCAGTCATCGGGTGCATTCCCCTTCTAGTTTGCACATTTTCCATACCCATTCGATCACTATCTCACCACCATGCTTCAACATTTCCCCACACACTCCATCTGTTCCTGGTGATTTCCCCAACTTCACTCTTTTCATGGCTTCCCACACTTCTGACCTCCTGATCCCCACCTCCTCCTCCACTACTTCTCTTCTTCTCCCTCCCATACCATATCCAGCTATGTTTGCTGGCTCTTCATTCCTTATATTTAGCAACTCATTGAAGTACTCCCTCCATCTTTCGACTCTCTCTTGCTTCTCGGCTAGCATTCTCCCATTCTTATCTTTCACACCCTTACTGTTTCCCTTGCTACCTTCCCTAACTTTCTTGACTTCTTTCCAGAACAGTTTCTTACTCTCCCTCCATTTTACACTCAGATTCCTTCCAAATTCCTCATCTACTCTTCTCTTACTTTCCTTCACTACTCTCTTCACCACCCTCTTACTCTCCACGTACTTCGCTCGTTTCTGTCTCTCGAAATCTACATTCCCTCTACTACCCAACCACTCTCTATATGCTTTGTTCTTTTCTTCCACAGCTATTCTTACCTCTTCTGTCCACCATGCTGTACCTTTCACTCCCCTCCCTCTTCTCCACACTCCACACACCTCCTCACATGCTGCACATATCTCATCCTTAACACCTTACGAGCGGCCTATGCGGTTTATTTATGTGTACCGCACAGCGGGGTGTTTTTAGCCAAAATAGGGCTGTTTACGTGATCATTTTCATGCCTAAATAAGACCCAGAACGTAAAACAAATACTTATCCCTGAAAGGGCATAAACAGAGCTTTCGAATGACACCATAACGATCCTTGTATGATGGATAGTTTTCTTGCAATAACCGTGCAACGCGAGTGCAAAAAGCAGGTAATTCGGTACTTTCAGTACATAATTGAGTATGTAGCGAGTGAGAGAGGGAGGAGGGAGCTGAGATTTGTGTCAGTAGGTTCGCCGCGGTGGTCTGGAGCAGTCATACGCTCGCTAGTCTCCTGCCACCACTTGTCTCTCTCTCTCAGCCACATTACGTGCTGAAATTGCCACTCGACCTATGTCGAGCGCCGCCACATAGTCCAGCTTTTTTTAACTCGACTTATGTTGCTCGCCGCTAATTAAGGGTTAAACACCTTGTTCATCTCCTCCACTTCCTCCATAACTTCTAGGTCGAACCCACCTAGTCGTCTTTCCACTGCTCTCCTGTACTCCTCCCTGAATTCCTCCTCCTGCAACCTCTCCACCCTCCTCTCGCCTCCCTCCATCTCTCCTCACCCACTTCTTTTGTATCTTAACCTTAGCTACCACTACATAATGATCAGACAGACCCCCTCCAATACCCCTATACACCCTAGCATCCATCACAAATTTCTTCATTCGTTCATCCACACATACATAATCAATCAATGACTTTCGTTCCACCACTGTCTCATCCTCCATCGTCCATACCCGTTTCCACGTGTACCTGTGGATCATTCTGTGTCGGAAGAAGGTGTTGGCTATCTACAGCCTCCTCCCCACACATACGTCCACAAGTGCACTACCATTCCCATTCACCTCAGATGGTACCCCCCACCCTCCCACCACGCCCTCAACTTTCCTATCACCCACCTTACCATTCATATCCCCAATCAGAAATATTCTTTCGTTCTTGTCAAACTTCTCCAGGCACGCCTCCACATTCATCCAGAACTCCTCTTTCTTTCTTTCAAGTTTATCCTCTGTCAGAGCATACACACACAATCACCCACGTTTGTATTCCTACTTTCATTCGTACCCCCACAATCCTTGAACCCACAGACCCATTCTCTCTTACACATTCTGAATCGAGGTAAGTTAATATAACGTGTGTACAATTATAAACTATAAATAATAAGATAAGAAATTACACTCTAAAGGATTCACTGAGCAATATCTGATACTATGACTCACTTGTACAAATCAAGATTTATGGGAGGATAAATGACTATGTAACGTGTACACAATTAGGTATTAGAGTAATAAATTAGCACAGATCCTTGGCACAGATCAACTTATCAACACTTCCGGAATACTCGCATATTCTACCTTACCTTCAACAATAGCCACAAAATGAGATACGCAGAACACTTAGGATAGTGTGGGGGGAGAGAAGGGCCAAGTACGAGGGTCGGGGCTTCGTAGAGCTTTGGGCACGGCGGCTGGACGTCAGGGGACCACTTCGTCAGGAGTCCATGGGCAAGGGGGCACAGGACAGCAGGCACCTTCTCTCTCAGGGGGGTGAACAACTCTTGGACAATATAATCCAGACAGAGCCAGAGCGCTAGGGTGAACGACTCCCGGACAATATGATCCAGACGGAGCGCTAGTAGGCAGGTAATACTCCCGGACAATATAATCCGGACGGAGTAACCTACTGAGTGTGAACTGCCTTCCTATAATTTCAGTCAGGCTATATTTGGGGTATTTCTCTTGGTCAGGTTGCATGATCTCACATTAACAGGGGCATAGAAAATACATAAAAAGTGGCTATGTCGATGATAATAATTACATGAAAAATATATGTTGGTGCTTAGTAATATTGCACTGAGGTTCTTGTCCTTTTGACCTCTGTTTCTTATTTATACTATCTAGCCTGATGATGTAATTCGTGATTTTCTGTTCACTAACTATTTTGGCCATTTGGATGATTTATGCAATGATTTTCTTATGCGGCACTTCCTATCACCATTTCTCTTTCCTTCTCGTATGACAGCTTCTCGAGGGTGAAAGGCCCCAATGATTTAAATATTCCCAGGGCTCTTTATGCGTAGATTGCATAAGCACTTTTTCATCGTAGTATTCGGGGGATAACTTTGCCTTGGTTGTTTGAGCCCCGCGCTGTGATTGGTGGGGCCGTGTGAGGTGATGATTGGTGGGGCTTGACCTGCATTTTGGGGGCAACTCACCTGTTTGCCCGGGAATTGGAGAATGGGTCCACGGGTCAAATTTCCCGTTCGTTAATTTACCGTTGTTGCATTTCCCGTTGTTGCATTTCCCGTTCTTGAGTTTCCCGTTCTCTGGAGAATGGAATTTTTTTTTATTTCTAAATCCCTTTCTTCTGCTGTCCCTGGATTCTCTGACCACGGCTACTCTGTGCGGTTCTTCTTTGGGCCCTGTCACTTCACCACCTTCGACGGAATAAAAGTCTCGACCACAAGACCTCATTCTATACTTGCGGTAGGTAGGGGTGGTGAGAGTCAGTGTCAGTCGGTCCAGTACCAAACACCAGATGGTTGTAGTTTCATCAGGAGAGATGGCGAGGTCAATCTTCACCGTTACGTCGAGCGGTACCGTGGAGTTGTTGGTCACCTGAAGGAGATGGCTCGGGGAGACGAGGGCTTCAGGTTGCTTCCTGTCGGAGGAGATGAACACACTGTTGATCTTCATCTTGGAGACGGGGTTAAGGGCTGATGGAGTTGTTGCTGGTGGAGGAGTAGCTAGTGAAGTGTCCACTGTAGGAGTGTTGGAAGTGGATGGCCCAGGTGGGGGGGGGGGGGGAGCCTGGCGGTGAGGGGGCCTGTGTCATAGGTGTGAGGGTGTGACACAGGCTGGCTAGGTGACCTCGCAGTAGAAATGGCGGCGCCTTTGACGTGCCGCGAGGTGGTGCCTTTTGAGGGAGGCTGCCGCTTGTAGGTTGGCCGGAAGGTGGGAACCCATCTCTGCTGTGGTTTCACACGACGCCCGAATCTCGTACATGTTGGATTAGATAAGGGGGGTATTAAGCGGGGTGATATAACATTCTGGGTTGGCATGGAAACATTAGCAGGGGGTGAAGTAGAGACAGATTTCTGAATGTTGGAAGGTTCATATGACATGGAAGTAGGCACGATGGGAGATGTTGATGGTTGTGGAGGGGGCGTGGTAACTGTAGTTGATGGAAGAACCTGACCAGGTCTCATTTGAGCAGGTGTACTGGTCAGGGGGATTAAGGTGTCTGGTTGATTATCAGGTTGGGGTGAAGAGAGGGGGATTATGTCAGAGGTTGATTGACTATGTAAAAGGGGAATAGTTTTTAAGATTGGTGAACTAGGAAGGGTGCATGTAGATTCAGAAAAAAATTGACAGACTGACAAAGGGGGGGAGGGGTGGGTGATTTTCTGACGATATTATCGTCATTTTGAGTAGACAATTTAGGAGGGGCAGAGACAACGTTAGGAGGAAGTTGAGAGGAGCTGACAGACCCGATTGATCTTGATGAAAGATTTATTTGAAGGGGATTTGGGCGATTATATGGTTTAGGGATAGGAGGAAGAAGTTGGCAAATGAGTTCCTCTCTGAGAGGAGGTAGTGGGGAAACGGAACGAAGAGGAGGGGGAAGAGGTTCTGAGGTCCCCAACTTCTGGTCATTAGTAGCAGGCAACATGTTATTATCTGTGGAATCTACAAGCATAGTGGTATTCTCATCTATTGGTTGAAACCTACGTACATATCTATTCCTGTATGTTCGTGACTCACCAAAATAGTTTATAGTTACCTGGTAACAATTTGGAACAGATACAATTTCGAAAGGGCCTTGATATCTGGGTTTTAATTTGGACGGCACTGGCAGTTGTGCAACCATCACGAGGTCACCAACGTGATGAGGACTTTCTTTGGCGGTTTCGTCAGGCTTTAGGTCTTGTAGATACTGGAGTTGTCGCAGGCTATTTTTTAAATGAACTTGGGACTGATCAAAATTAGATGAGGGCTCATACGGGACAGCTAGATGGCGTAATGGGAGCAGTAGGGGTGGCACTCCAAAAATGCGCTCATGGGGTGAGATCCCATCTTTCTGGGGGCAAGTGTTAATTCCCCACTAAACGATTTTTACCTGGTTGGGCCAATCCTTGGTATTCATCTGTTGCAATCTTGGCCTGACTTGATTTGCAATAGTGCGGTGGCTTCTTTCACAGATGGAGTTTCCTTGGGGTCAGTATGGGGAGGAGTGGCTGATCTTATATCCACACATTTGAGATAACTGGGACCAGATGTGGCTGGTAAATTCTGGTGCGTTGTCGGAATGTATGGCTTCTGGCAATCCGAAGTAAGGGAACACATGTTGGCTCATGGCTTCTGCTACTGCTAATGCGGAATGCTCTTTAGCTGGACAGGCGATCAAATATTTTGAGCATGTGTCCACGAAAGTAATGATATATTTGAAGCCTTGACTTCTTTCTAATGGTCCCATCATATCAACAGCTAATAGCTGCCAAGCTTTGGTTGCCACTAACTTTCCGGAAGGTCCCGGGGTGCGGGTCCTGTCTTTGCCTAGGGCTCAGGCGCAACAGGCTTCAGTGATGCGTTTAGCTGTGATGTATGGGGAAGGGGTCCAATACACCTGTTGAAAGGTGGCTGTCAGTTTTCGTTGGGCCAGATGGAATGCCATTATGCATGTGTATGGATTGCATAGTGGCAAGGGCTGCCGCCGGGGTAATTACAATTTTTCCCTCGGGCGTGAACAGGTTGTCTCCTCGTCTGGTGAGTTGGGAAAACATGGTTCGGGGCATCCAGTCAGGTTTTTCTTGTCGTTGAAATAGTATTAGGAGTTCTTGTTGTTCTTGATCCATTGAATCTTGATGGTGGACAGCTAAAATGGGGCGAACCTCAGGGGAGGGGGGGGAGGGGGGGGGGCTGTTTCTGGGGTGGAAGCAGTGGTTAGCCGAGACAGGGCGTCAGCATTGATGTGGAGTTTCCCAGGTCTGTAGGCTATTTCAAAATCGAATTCCTCCAAACTCTCTCTCCATCTGGTAGTTAAAGCATTCTTGGTGTCGGATTTCTTTAACCATTGTAGGGCGTGATGGTCGGTGATGATGGTGACTTTCACACCTGCTAAATAGGCCTTAAAATGTTGAAGGGCCCAAATGATACCCAGGCATTCTCTCTTTGTCACGGGATAGTATACTTCCGCTGGGTTTAAGGTTCAACTGGCACAGGCTATTATGTGTTCCCGGCCCTCTCGTGTTTGTCCTAACACGGCACCTATTCCAGTTTGAGACACATCCGTGTACAATCGAAAGGGTTGGGTGTAATCTGGGAACGAGACGACAGGTGATGCAATTAATAATTCCTTCAGGGTAATCGTTGCAGTGTACACAGGAAGGGCTCATCTTTCTTGGTTAAGTCATGGAGAGGTTTAGCAATGGTGGCAATTTTTTTTACAAACCTTCTATAATATGAGGCTAGTTCGAGAAATGCTCGGACTCCTTTGACATTATTGGGGGGAGGGGGAAATTTTCCCAATGGCATCTAATTTGTTTGGATCTGGTGCAATTCCTTTGTCTGATACGATGTGGCCCCGAAACTGTGCTTCGGTTTTTGCCAACGTACATTTTGAGGGTTTCAGTTTTAAGTTAGCTTCTCGGATTCGTTGGAAGACTTGCTGGAGACATTGTAGATGTTCAGCCCAGGTTTTCCCGAACACGATGATGTAGTCCAGGTAGACAGGTTTCCCAGGTTAACCCTTGCAACACAGATTCCATCAATCGGGAGAATGTGGCAGGACCATTGCATAAACCGAACGGTAATACGGTGAATCCGTAGAGTCGGCCTTGGCTGGTGGCAAACGCCGTCTTTTGTTGATGTTCGGGGAGGACTGGAACTTGCCAATACCCTGCTTGTAAATCCAGGGTAGTGAACCATTTAGCTCCAAGGAGGGAGTCTAAGGAGTCATCAATCCTGGGAAGGGGGGTGGCGTCTTTAATCGTTATATCATTGAGTCTGCGGTAATCTATACAGAATCGGGTGGTCTCGTCTTTCTTTCGTACAAGTACTACCGGAGATGACCAAGGGATGGTAGAGGGGCGGACCACTCCTGTGGCCAACATGTCTTGTACTTGGGATTCCTCTTCTTGTCTTTGAATGGGATTTTTTCTTCTGATGGGTTGTTTAACGGGGTATCCAACGGTGTGAATAGGATGTTGTAGCACGTTGGTTTTTCCCACATCTCGATTTGAAGTGGCGAAAATATCTTGGTAGGTGGTTAAGAGATTTTTCAGGTCAGCTTGTTGTTGGGGCGTTAAATGGGGAGGAATAGAGGGTAAAGGTAAAGCAGTGTGAGAGGGAGTATCAGCGGGGATGGATAGCTCTTCTGCATAGGGCTCTAGTTCTCCAATGGTTAAACCTTTTGGTAGGGTAATGGGCTGATCTGATATGTTGGCGATTTTGAGGCAATTTAATCGGTTAGAAATTATACTAGGAGCGGTTAGGCAGTCCCTATCAAAGGGGATTTGGAGGTGAGGGGTTATGATGGCATCCCCAGGCAAGGTGGGTACAATGGGGATCCATTTTTTATGTTGAGGTGGGAGTGTCACGAGTTTGGCAGTGACTGCTTGAGTGATAGGCAAGAGGCAGGGGGTAGGAATCGAAGTTTGAGGGGAAGGAACAGGATTGGGGAGTGGTACGGTAGGAATGGGCTGGTTTAAAGGTAAGGTTTTTGGGTGAAGGAGGACAAGGGTGGGGGGTATCTCTAGTCTGAGGTTTAGGTTGGGTGCCTCGATGAGAGGCACTATTTTTTTTTTGGGGGGGGGGGGGGTGAGAACGTCCGTGTTCTTCTCCCACAATCAAGGGAAGCACTCAGTTTAGTGAGTAACTTGAGACCCAAATATCCATCGGATAGGGTCTCCTTGGGGTCATAAACCACGAAAGAGTGGTTTATTCCGTGGTTAGGAACAAGGGTATTCACATATAGGGGAAGTGTTTGTCCAAAATGTTTAATAACTTTGGCATCGGCACTTACTAACACAATGGAAGAAAGTTGGATAGTGCCTAAGGCTTTCTTGTTTTGTTTAAAGGGAGAGAAGAGGCATGATCGAGACGCTCCCGTATCGATAAGGAGACGGACTTTCACCCAATTCAGAGTGAGTTTCCTGTAGATGGGCAGTTTTTCTGAGTCTGCTTCCTCATGAGCCGCCGCCATTTTGACAGTTATTTGTGTACGGGGGTGGTCTGAAAATCCAGATCTTGCTGTGCTTCCATTTCTGGCTCTGGGTCCTGTCCGTTGTCCTCTTCGGAGCCTTCATCAAATCCGGCTGTGCCGTCCTCCGTAATAGTGGCGATCCGCCTTGGTTTAATCCAGGAGATCTGGGCCCACCAACTTGGTGATCTGTTCCTTCTTCTCGTCAGCTCGGTGAAGGACCTCCGCAAGGACGTCAACAGACACTGATTTTTGCAAGGTTTCCAGTCTGCCGGGCGAATCCTGGCCCATTCCTCAGCCTTATCACTGGCTCGGGGTGCCATAGGGCTAGGGGCAGGCACGGTGGACGGGTGTGTGGTGGCTTTCTGGATAGCAGCTACCTTATCCTGACCCCGGGTTTGTCTCAAGGTCACAATCCGCCTTACGACCGGCATGTCCGTGTCGTAATTTGTGGGTTCGACAATGGAGAAGTAATCCACCACCGCCAAAGGTAAAATTCTCAGTAAGGCCCTGAAAATAATCTTTTTCTTTGGGCGGGGTTTTCCTCCGTGAATGCGGTGACAGCGAGCTGGGTTAACTCACTGATCGTGTCGTCCAAATTCCCATGGTATTGGACTTGATGGAAATTCCTGTCCGAAATTATTTGTCCTAAGACAGGGTTAATGGCGGTTGTTACATAACTCTCAAATGGTGCCCGGGTTTAAACCAGGCATTTGGTCACGCACATACCCTGATATTTTTCCTGTATACTTTCCTAATTTCGCTACTACTGTGTAAATCTTGGAAGCGTCTTGGTCCTGGAACATCAGATCCAGGACGGATTTGACCATTTCCATATAAATCCCTATGTCATTCTCCTCAGGCTTCAGTACCGGGATATCGAGTGATTTGGCTGCCATAGTGATTGGGGAAGTTGTGAGTGCAAGCAAGAACAAAAATTAATCAAGCTGTTATGCCGTATCGAGACACCGCTGCCACCAGTAAAATGTTGGGTTGGTATTTTAACTCGACTTTGTATTATCTCGTTAACAATCCTGTAATAGGATACAGTGAGATAGAATATGCTCGACAGGGTCACGCCTAGCTTTATAAATCTTGCAATAACTTCTCACACTAAGGCAGCATTCACACAATAAGAACACAGGTTTCTTTACACTCTTATTTATTCAATGGCATGAAATGGTAAATCAAATATAGGCCTACCTATCTGTCATATTCGGCAGAAGGTAAATGGAATCAGTGACATTTCAAAAATAAAATAGTGTATAATGATAAATTAAATATTATAAGTCACGTTACACACACAGAGTATCAATAATATGAGTATGCAGGAAAAATAAGTTTACACATGTACATACTATTTCAATAAGATAATAATACATATGTGAGCGAAGCGTCTAACGTGAAGACTTCTGTAATAAACACGAACCTGCCTGAAAGAGCGTTCACAGGCACGACGCGGTGAGCGGTTATCAAGAGGATTAGCAAGGGGTCACACAGGTAAGATAGGCAGATGTAGTGCGATCGGCCCTAGGTCAGTTGGACTGCTTATTTGTGAATTCTCAATTCTCTTTAGTGCAATTATAAATCACAGATGAAAGTTAGAGATACACTAAGGGTCTTAGAGGCAAGGTAGTTTAAATTCGAACTAGATTGTCTAAGCGGTTTTGTGAAAGAATCTACACACGAGGCACGAAAAATAATTATAGACCGGGTATGAGATCAAATCACACGTATATAGAATTAAAATTAAAATTAAAATCAATGAATAACTACAACAAGGTTTTGGAATAAATGCAAATTAATAAATTAATACTGAAAAGAGTTAAAATACACTCGATTAAGATGCGACTGTAAATCACAGTAAATTAGAGTTTCGAATGAACTCAGAATAATTGGGGCGTACACAACGAATTTGTACTGGATAAAATACTACGATTTTAGCATGAAAAGGTAATTTTAATATATTAACAAATCGCTAAAAGCAATACGCGAATCAAAGATACGAAGTAGAGCGGATTACATAACATAAGATGTAATAAAATATTTACTCTGACAATAGTAAATTAATAGAGAATCAGTCACCTAAACAATATGGGTCACGAATAAAATAACTTGAATAAGAGTTACTATAATGGTGTGAAAAGAATTACGAACAACCCGCACACGTAGACTAGATTAATTCGCAAGCACTGGATAAACTAGATAACTTGAATAATTGAATTAAGGTTAACTCAACGGGGGGTTCTTGACTTTTCGATATGGAATGATAGATAGATTAAAATTTGGGCATCGGTCCTAGGTAAATGATGGTCAAATAGGGAATATCTTCACGGTATACACTTTCACCTCAACTTGGATACACAAAAGAATAAATAACATATAAAGGTGAAATCTGAGAGTATTCCGTTTGAAGTCTGAATCGAGGTAAGTTTATATAACGTGTGTACAATTATGAACTATAAATAATAAGATAATAAATTACACTTTAAAGGATTCAATGAGCAATATCTGATACTATGACTCACTTGTACAGATCAAGATTTATGGGAGGATAAATGACTATGTAACGTGTACACAATTAGATATTAGAGTAATAAATTAGCACAGATCCTTGGCACAGATCAACTTATCAACACTTCCGGAATACTCGCATATTCTACCTTACCTTCAACAATAGCCACAAATTGAGATACGCAGAACACTTAGGATAGCGTGGGGGGAGAGAAGGGCCAAGTACAAGGGTCGGGGCGTCGTAGAGCTTCGGGCACGGCGGCTGGACTTCAGGGGACCACTTCGTCAGGAGTCCAAGGGCAGGGGGGCACAGGACAGCAGGCACCTTCTCTCTCGGGCAGGGATGGGGTGGTGGTGGTGGTGGTGGTGGTGGGGGGGGGGGGGGGGGGTGGACCACTCTCCGACTATAAAATCCGGACAGAGCGGTAGGGTGAACGACTCCCGGACAATATAATCCAGGAGCGCTAGTAGGCAGGTAATACTCCCGGACAATTTAATCTGGACGGAGTAACCTACTGAGTGTGAACTGCCTTCCTATAATTTCAGTCAGGCTATATTTGGGGTATTTCTCTTGGTCAGGTTGCATGATCTCACATTAACAGGGGCGTAGTAAATACATAAAAAGTGGCTATGCCGAGGATAATAATTACATGAAAAATATATGTTGGTGCTTAATAATATCGCACTGAGGTTCTTGTCCTTTTGACCTCTGTTTCTTATTTATACTATCTAGCCTAATGATGTAATTCGTGATTTTCTGTTCACTAACTGTTTTGGCCATTTGGATGGTTTATGCAATGATTTTCTTATGCGGCACTTCCTATCACCATTTTTCTTTCCTTCTCGTATGACAGCTTCTCGAGGGTGAAGGGCCTCAACGATTTAAATATTCCCAGGGTTCTTTATGTGTAGCTTGCATAAGCACTTTTTCATCGTAGTATTCGGGGGATAACTTTGCCTTGGTTGTTTGAGCCCCGCGCTGTGATTGGTGGGGCCATGTGAGGTGATGATTGGTGGGGCTTGACCTGCCTTTTGGGGGCAACTCACCTGTTTGCCCGGGAATTGGAGAATGGGTCCACGGGTCAAATTTCCCGTTCTTTAATTTCTCGTTCTTGCATTTCCTGGTCTTGAGTTTCTCGTTCTCTGGAGAATGGGAAATGTTTTGATTTCTAAATCCTTTTCTTCTGCTGTCCCTGGATTCTCTGACCACGGCTACTCTGTGCGGTTCTTCTTTGGGCCCCATCACCTCAGAAGGTATTGAGAGCGTTACTAATTTTTGCTTAATCTTTAGCATAATGTCCTTTCTCATCTACTAACGGTCCAATTGTTGAAGTCACTACTTCCTTCTGCCTTATGTAACTATAACATTATTTCGGGTTTGTTTTACTTTGATTTGCAACATGTAATTTTAGCGTGTTCTTACTTTGTTTGATTAACTTTTTGGCTCTGCGTCGTAGATCTACATACAGTATATCACTATTTTCATGGGTATCAGAAATTTGTAATCTATCATGAGCATTCTTTTTAGCAAGTAGACAATCTGCAATGTCTTTATTCCACCACTTAGGCCTATTAATATATACCCGGCACTGATCTTCGTTTTTTTAACCTTCTGAGCCCCAGGCAATATAATATAAATGTACACTCCAGGATCGGCAGGTTGTCAAAAACAATTTTTTTCCAGAAAACACCTAGAATAAGTTAGGAATAAAGGGAAAACCACACAAAAAAAAAGATCCCCTAGGTCACGAAGGGGTCCTACAGGGTGCCCGAAAGTCGGAATTAACCCCCTCAGACAGAAATAGTTAACTTACTGGCGAGGAGGCGGACAACACGGTATTATTGCCATTGTACCCCACAACTGTCAAAACCTCACTGCGGGACCGTTAGAAGTCGGAGAAACTTGGGGTTACCACCAATCGACAGATTTTCATCTAACTTACCTAACTTACTGAGCTCCATATGACACTAGAGCATCATATAACTTATTAGAGAGATAGTAAGATAAGTTCATATGACGCGATCGCGTCATATGAGACGGAGAGTGTTAACATGAGGAAATTAGTAGGCAAAAACAGGTTTTTGCGCACTCACGTGTACGCAGCTGTATTTTCAGTGTTTTCAACCATCGGCATTGTTGCGTGGGATACTTATGCAGTTCCCCTACAAATCTGAGCCCTCTAGGTGCCATAGGACCGGAGTAATTAACCGCGACGCACCCTTTGTAGCGCTGGGGTTTAGCGTTACATACATTGCCGACACATCACGTCCGTCGCTGGGGTCCAGTGGTTTAATGGTATACACTCATCATTCATGTTCTGCATTCGAGTAAGTGGAGGTGAAAAATATCCATGATTGGTTTAGAATTTTAGATCATCATTGTTAATTATAGAACTCCAGTCGATTTCCTTAAGTATTGCTCTAAGGTTGCTCCCTTGAAATTTGGGATCTTCTCTTTGCTGGTATTGAGTTCATTGCTATTAAATTTTATATGAAAAGTGATCGTACGATGGTCACTATTACTGAATTCATCACCAACATTCAAATTCTCTATTAATTCTTCTGTTGTTGCAATAACAAGGTCAAGAACGTTATTACCACGGGTCGGCGATCGAACAAATTGATAGAGCGAACTCACTTGCAAGTTCGCTTACAAGTCATGTCCGGAGTGTGAAGTAAGAGTATCGCCCCACTTGGTCACAGGTAAATTTAAGTTGCCCAAAATTACAGTATCTTGTGAGTTACTAACATCTGCAATTTGTTTGTAAATTTCTCGGTCACTTTGCACTGATTGAGCTGGAGGTCTGTATATTAATGTAAGTATTATTGTTGTACCTTTAATATTATTTATTAGCACAAAGGATGTGTCAATGTTCACAATTTGTGGTTTTGACAAGAGGATTGGGTTAAGACTTTCTTTGATAAAAAATAAAACGCCACCTCCATTTCTATTAATTTTTTTTTTTCAAACATTACATAACCAGGAAGTGAATATTCTGCTATGAAGTCACATTCTTCTGTATTGAGCCAAGATTCTGTTATGCCAATTACGTCATAATTTTCTGCTCCTCTAAATCTGAAAATGTATTGCGGTTGCTACGAGCGTTGGCATAGAAACCCTTTAAAGCTGTGGCTTTTGAACTCACGGAACGCTCTTTAATCAAATTTTTTGTTTTGGTCGGATTTACATTTACGTTCATGGCTGTCCTTGGTCCTCATCCCTGGCGGTCCTCGGTTGACTCTGTTTCTTTTCCAAAAATAGGTGAAGACTATAACATCGTACACCAAGTGGTTCTCATTTGAGGTTAAAGATGTATGTGTTAGTTTCGTCCTGACTATTATTCCTTTGATTGTGTGGTGGCCATAAAGGTGGTGATGAGTTCAGTTTGTTTACTCTCGTTCCACTATTGATTATTGATTATTTATTTTGGATTAAGTTGATTATATCCATTATTGATCTATTTCACCATTGTATCCATTCTTAAATCACTGTCCACTGATTTCATGCATCATTTCAGATTGCAGAAAATAATTGATAGCCTGCCTTTTGCCCTCACTTAAGCACGAGTCAGCTGACTGACTGAATATGAGTGTGGGTTCTGTGTGTCGCAGACCACCCGCCTTGGGCACTAAACTTTCTCTAGCATGGTTTCAAGTGGTTTTATAGCCCTGTAATTGCTCCAGGAGCTTAGACATCCATCTGGTGTGCAAGGTGAAGACTCGATTCGCCCGCCAGGATGGCGATCCGGATGGAATGGGTTAAGTAATCAGTGTATCAATAAGTAAAGAATGTGATCTTAATGCTCCATCAAACTTCAGTAGTTGTGTTCATGGGGAAGGCCAGTACCTAACTAGTGTGCTGTAATCGGCCGTAGTTGAGTACCGTCAAGCCATACCTGAAGTATCTGTATTAACCCTCAAATAGCGGCTCTCGACTTAAGTCGGGTTAGAGAACCAAGGCCTAAACAGCGGGTCCCAACTTAAGTCGCAAGGGATTTTGAGCACATTATCGGCTCTGAGAGAGAGTCTACGGGGTGGGAGGACCGCTTGGCCCGAGCCTAGCGAGGTTACTGGCGTGTATAACACATACCTACACAACCCTCGCCTCGCTAGACAGGGTAAAATCTCGGGAAATTACCGTATTTTAGGGTTGTTGTACTCGCGTTGCAACATCATTGCAAGCGAACCCGTTGTCGTACAAGGATAATTCAGGTGTCATTGGAAAGCTTTATTATCGCCCTTTCACGGTTACATAATTGTAATACACTCTGGCTCTTGTTTCTGCATGAAAAAGAGCCTGGAATGATGCTCGTTTAGGGTAAATATGCCCACCTGGCAGGTAGTAAAAGTTACAAATGTCCCTGTCCGTAAAGGGTTAATAGGTAAGAGTTGTGATGATATTATTGTATATAGATCTATATATGTATATATGTATGTTTTCTTATTGTTTATTTACATACCGAAGTGTCTAGGAAGCAAAGTCTCAAAGATTGTCTATGTGTAGTTATGATCAAACCAGTTTAACCCTCGTCTAATGGGGGGGGTTTTGGGCTATTTTGGGCATATTCAGGCCCTCCTGAATGATCAATCAAGTATCTGCATGAAAAGAAATGTATTCAGCAAAAAACTAGGCGCTACAAGCTTCAAAATGACACCAAAACGAGATACGTAGCACTCGTCGTTTTGATGCAGTGGTACCACCAACATGGGAGTTTAGCGTATAGCGGCATATTTTTTCCAGCTACGCTCACTACTGGCTACACTGCTGGCCTCTCGAGAACAGAGGGAGCGTGAGTCAGTGGGCGGCGGTAAGCCCTGGGTGTCGGCCGTGTGGCCTGCTGCGCTCCCGGCCATTTGCACTCGATTTTAACCCTTTAAAAGCCTTAATAATGCTCCTAACTTGCTGCTTTTTAGATACGGACTTAAGTCGGGCCCCACTCTTTAAGTGTTAAACCACTGCCTTTTTTAATATTTTATTAAAATTCATCCATGCTACTATCCTCTTTTTATTTGTTAAAGCGACACTATAAAGACTCCTAGTGTCTCTCCCTCTCCTGACCTAGTTAGCACCTCTCTATTAATTCCTCAGCTAATTTTCCTACCGTGTAATTTTAGTTTTGTCTTTCTGTGTGTAATTGCGTGTCATTTTAGTTTTGTCTTTCTGTGTGTACATGTATGAGTGACTGAAGGTGTACATATGTTTACCCAATCAGGTCGCTATACAGGTTGCCACTGTTTGACAAGTATTGTAATTGCAGTTTTATAAACGGCCCTGTTGTGCCTAGTGACCACTGCCTTCTTCATGATTCTGATTGTGTATTTATATGTATTGTGTCTGTATATGTTTTATGTATAATGTTGGTCTGAATATAATTGTTTGCAATTGCAGAGACACTAAATTTATGTATCTTAAAGGTTAAGCAAATAAAACCAATTGAATCGTGCACTCTTATACTCTTTGTCCCGCGCCCATTGTACTTATGTATCCAGTTAAGGCGATTGAATAACCCCTATTGGCTTCTATAATAGCAGCACAACAGTCTTTACAAAGCGGACTTATAATAGTTGGTATTATCTCTTTTCATAATTAATATGAATTCATGTATGGTGTGATTCAGATATATTATGCCCTCTTCCAACAATTATGTTCTACAAATTAATATATCCCATAGCCAACAAAAGTGAAACAGACAGTAGGCAATATGTTATCAAAATATTTGAATTCATTGATAGTACTAAAATTGCGTCAATTATACCAAACATTTCGCGAGTAAGGAATTATGTTATATTTACCATACACACTGGTCCCACATTTACTTTCTTCTCTATTTTTTGTTCAGGTCGAGCTAAAGACTGCAAACAATTGGTGAGAATAAAAGTTAATAAAGTATCACACGTTCATTATGCATAACACAGTATGCATAAAACAGTTGATCCTATGCATAAAACAGTAGAACTGCTTAAAGCTACCTTATTGACTGTATATAATATTGTTTCCATAATACAGCCAAGCCTCCCATAGCAACAGTCAATTTGAATCATGCCTTTCATCTATACTCTATGTAGTCCAATATTTTAAATCAATTTTCAGTTTCGAAAGTAATATGTCATCTTCTGGTCTTTGTAATTCTTTAACTACATTTATATCATTAATATGGAAAAAGTTTCAAGGACATGCTTATAGTCGATTATATGCATAAAAAATGTCCATAAATAAAGTATATATACTGTATGTATATATATAATATATATATATATATATATATATATATATATATATTGTTATGTAATCCAGAATTAATATTGATTATATAAGCCAGATTAGTATAATATTTTAGTTTCCCCCTTATTTGCTTACTTCTCGCAAGTTCTAGACCTGTCAGGCTCTAGCCTGTCCCTCCCAGCCTTACGTCATTCCATTCACGAGAGCAGTAGATAATTCCAGTTTCTCTGGTGACATATATATACCCCCTGAGTCCTCGCAGTTTTCACTCTCAGACCTACTGACTCACCACGCCTGTTCTCTCTCTGTACATAGTGACTCTTATACTTAGTGATGTGACATATCTCTCCTGGCTACCATCTAATGTTTAAGCATCTGCATCCTTACCTGTGATCGAGGAGTTGAGTATATAAGTGTGTCATTAGAGTATAGCCTATTATAATTCGTAGTGATACTTTATTGTATTAATTATAAGTTAATCTAGTGATCAATTAATAATTAATTAACATTGACTTTTCTGTAAAGCATTAAATTAATTTGTGATTAGTTTCCAAGTGTGTGAATTTGATCAGATTAATTTAGTTACCCCTTATTATTGTAATTTTCAGAAGGAATATTTTCTCAAGTGTTATTTTAGTGCATATTTAACTTTTAAATAGTTGTATTAATTACTTGTATTGCTTTTATTAATATTGTGTTGATTTCCTTAAGTTATTAAACAGATATTAACCATTTCCAGTGATCTTGAGAAAATATTAATTCTTACGTGATATAGCTATTCTTACCTTGCATTGCTTCAGTAAAGGTATAGTTATTTATTTTTTCACTTACATCTTTTCTGATAATCTTAGTGCATTATATATTCTTATTGCTCGTCCTGAAGAGACTGATTTTATTGTTACATTATAATACTTACTTTAATTAAACTAAGAATTTGTATTCTAGTTTTCCTTGAACCTGGATATTTTGAGAGTGTTCTGACATCAGTCTTGAATTTCATATTTAATCTATTGTTTGTGTCATTTCACCTCCTCCTAAAACATAACATTGGCGACCTTGAGCCAGGATCTTCGGGACTTGTTTAAGAATATATTAATTTAATTGCTTGTGATTGTGATATTTAAATGTTCATGATGTCTTCTACTATTTCTACCTTTGAGGAAGCTAAAGATTTTCTAGAGAGTGTTAAGACAGTTGTTAAGGTAGAAGGTAGGAAGAAAAAGGAACTCAAAGTTGTTGCATGATACCTGCAGATTGCTCATTCTCCTAGTGCTACTAAATATGAAATTGCTCACATGATTAATATAAAACTATTTAATCTAACTCCTGTAGTTGACCCGATTATGAATGCACAATTGGAGCTTGCAAAGATTCAGTTACAGTTAGCACAAGTTGAAGCACAGGCACAACAAGCTGTAATTTTAGCTGATGAGTATGTTCTCACTCACAAACATTATACAGGTAATCAAATACAGAAATATGAGAGTAAATATGTAGCCTCTTCTCAGAGTACAGGTGTAAAGAAGGATAGTAAAGATAATGTATCTCGGAAAGGAAATACTAGTTCCACTTCTAACTTCTCTAAAAAGAAATGTAATTATTGTGGTAGACTAGGTCATGTTGCTGAGAAATGTTTTAAGAAACAGTGTGATGCTAATAATAAACCTGCAAATGTTCAGTCAGTTGGTCTGGTGTCCACTTTTGAGAGTTCCCAATGTCTTATAAATGACTGTTTCACCTGCTTTGAGTGCTTTGGAGAGTAACGTAAGCTCTATTGATAAAGTTCCTCTTTTGAGCAGTAATTCTGTTGTACCTGCTTTGAGTGCTTTGAAGAGTAACGTAAGCTCTACTGATAAAGCTCCTCTTTTAAGCAGTGATGTTGGTGACACTCTCAAGAGTTCCTATGCACATTTCCTGTCTGATGGTTTTGTCAGTTCACTTAATGGCAGTGACAGGAAATCTGTTAAAATTTTACGAGACACAGGTGCTTGCCAATCCCTACTAGTGACCAGTGTTTTAGTCTCTAATAATTTCTCTGGTGAAACTGTAATGTTGCAGGGCTTAGGGAGTAATTGTTTTTCTGTCCCTCTGTGCAGAGTCTGATTTTGTTCAAGGTCCAGTTATGGTAGGATTGGTTGAGACACTTCCTATGTCTGGTGTGACTTTTCTCCTTGGCAACGACATTGCTGAGGGTCGGGTTTGTCCAGCTCCTCGGTTGTCTAGTGAGCCGGTGGCTGGAGTAGAGGACGGCTCCTCTGATGTGTTTCCTGCATGTGCTGTCACTAGGGCAAAATCTAAATTTACTAGTGATTTAGAGGGTGATGAAGATGATGATGTTCTCTTGGCTGATACTTTCCTTGCCAATTTAAACCATTCAGAGGATGAGGCAGTGTGGATAATTTGTCACTTCGTGAGTTGGTAGAGTTGCAGCAGGCTGACCCAGAGTTGGAAGGTTTACCTAGTACTGCTTGTAGTGAGGAAGAGTCAGCTAGTGCTTCTACTTGTTACTATTTTAAGTCAGGAGTATTAATGAGAAAGTGGAGACCCCCAACATCATCAGCAGAATGTGAATGGGAGGTTGTGCATCAGATTGTCATCCCTCGAGTTTCTAGGCAGGATATCATTAGGGTGGCTCATGACTCTAGTTTGACAGGACACATGGGAGTGAGGAAGACTGCAGCCCGTATTCTGAAGCATTTTTACTGGCCAGGTATTTTCAAGGATGTTTCCTGGTATTGCAAATCTTGTCACACCTGTCAAGTAGTGGGGAAGAGTAATAAAAAAGATAAAGTTGCACCACTCGCTCCCATTCCTCCCTTTGAGACGCCATTCACTCAGTTATTGGTTGATATTGTAGGACCTCTTCCCAAGACTTCTTCAGGGTTTTCCAATTTGCTGACACGTATTGATATGGCAATTCGTTATCCTGAAGCAATCCCTCTCAGAAATATTTCGGCGAAGAATATAGTGAAAGAAATGCTTGGGTTTTTCACCAGATTTGGATTGCCTAACGAAGTACAGTCAGATCAAGGGAGCAATTTTATGTCCAATATTTTTTAAGCACTTTGAAAGAGTTGGGCATCACACAGATCAAGTCTTCTGCATATCATCCTCAAACACAGGGAGCTCTGGAGAGATATCATCAGACACTCAAATCTATGCTGAGGAAGTACTGCTTGGAACACCAGAAAGATTGGGACAAAGGTCTTCCTTCTGTGCTGTTTGCTCGAAGAGAGTCTCCAAATGAATCACTTTTCACCTTTTGAACTACTCTTCGGGCATGAAGTTAGAGGTCCTATGAAGTTGTTGAAGGAGTTTTGGCTGTCGGAATCGGTTGACGTCAACCTGCTGGAATATGTGGCGAACTTTAAGGAGCAGTTATCAACAGCGTTCCAGCTAGCTCGAGAGAATTTGGGAACTGCACAGAAGATGAAAACGTGGTATGACAAGAACTCAAAAGTACGCCAGTTTCAGCCAGGTGATCAGGTCCTAGTTCTGCTGCCAATACACGGACAACCTCTTCAAGCCAAGTTTAGTGGACCGTACATGGTGGAGAAAAAAGCCAGTGATGTAAACTACGTTATTGCTATGCCAGATCGTAGGAAGAGCAAACAACTTTGTCACAACAACATACTAAAATTGTACCACAGGAGATTGTGACTTCTGCATAGTAGCCACGTGCGGGCATGCGCGCGCGTCGGCTGCCCAGCCGTTTAGAAACTGGCTGGCGGCAGCCGGCCGGCAGGGTTTTCCTTAGTATATATCCTACGACAACGCAACTAATGTCTGGGATATTCTTATGTTGTTTCACAGCTTGAAGCTGCCCTTATTCTTAACCAACGCATCTTAGTATATTTTATTCTCGACAGTTGATTGTTTCATTATAATATATAAGATGTAAGTCTAATGAGAGTGGGAGGAGACGAGCGGGAGAGAGAGACCGGCTGGGGGACGTTGCTTCGCGCGGAGAGTCTAGCTTGGGACGAGCTTGATGTTGCCACGGGCAATTGATTGCAACGTTAGGCTTAGTTTCGACTCACGCACGGGGTAGAGGATTTTGACCCGGCAACTGTGTTAAGTGTTGCCAAGCATGGGATGTATTTTGCATGCCTAGGGTGGGGTCCAGACAGATTCAAGACTCAGAGCTCACCTCACTGTCGTACCCTTCGGACCCCCTTGATATCTATTCCTCTCAACCCCACTTAGAAACTTTCTCTCTTACTTTGTATACCTTCCTTCCACTACTTCACCAATCTATTTAATTATCCCATCCCCTTGATAGACCTTATATCTATTATTGTATTAATGACGAGCTCTCAGATAACTAGATAGGATTTTGGGCCTTATGCAGAGACGTAATTGTTAATGACCTAGGAAGCTTTTTTGTTGTCTCATATTTGGTGGTTTCATGCTTGCTAGTGTGTTCTTGTGTCAGGTTAGCAGGGGCTAGACCGGAGGGAGGCTTTTTGCGATCCTTTAAGTAAAGTCTGCTGGTGCGAGTCTTGTGGACCCGCACGATTTTACTAGGATACCCGTGGGAGTCTGGGGGCATATTCTTGTCTGTGTCCCTGTGTGTCTAGTGTTGTGTTGTGTGAGGGCCCTTGCCTAGTCCACTCAGCACTGCGCTAGCACGTCTTGCTTTTGTTTTAGGGTCGCCAGGAGAGAGTCAGATACTTGCGATCTGAGTCTCTCAAGAGAGCACCCTTTCAATTAGAGTAATTTGGCGCACAGACTTGGGAACGTCCCTAGGCTAGAGCAGGTGGCTCAGCCAGGGTATCCGAAGCCTATATCCTTCCGGCTAGACCTCTGCCACCTAACAGATTAACAGCTAGGGGTTTATCATCTCTGTATGCTCGTTATTGTGCCACAGTTTACCGTTTTTGTGAGCATTGTGAGTCAGGGTGTGGCTTAGAGACTCTGTCCGAGCAGGCTTGCCTGACTAAGAGTGAGAAGCACACCTGTATGTGGTTATGTTGCGAGTTGCTGCCATTATTTAATTATACCTATGCCATTATACACTGTATGGCCTATCACTAGTATTTATTCCTGCTTATGAGTTAAGAGTTCTCTAAATCCGTAACGTACTTTCTTTGCTAAGCATCAGATCCTACAGTAGCCGCATGCAGTTTAGAAACCCGCATCTTGTCTACCGGTACGATGTTTTGAGGACTGTTTGCTTTCACCTTCTTTCACGCAGGGGTGATTAGTTGTATTAATTAACGTAACGTTAAATGTACTTTCTTCTAGTTTGTTATTAAATTGTTTCTGCAATTTAATTCCGTTATCTATCTTTTCCTTGAAGCTTTAAGTCAACTTAATTGGGTGATCTTTTATATAGACTGCTTGACTATCAGCAGTCTATAGTGCGTGCACCCTGTAACCGAGTCATAGGATACCTCGTTGTCCAGGCAGGACTCTTGACGGTTTAGGGTGGTTTGTTGCCTGGATTTATAGATAAGGGTTGGATCTAGCGTTTTCCGTTGTTGCTTGTTGCCGCATACCTAGTACAATAGAAAGAGCCCAGTGTTTATATATCACAGGACGTAACAAATGGCGACCTTGCATAGGATTTACTGAACAGAGGTATATAGTGGTCATTTGTTTTGAGATTCCTTATGATTAGAGGAATACAGTGGACATAGAGTTTTTTTTTTGGAGCAACCAATATAACACATTAAAGACTTTAAATAACATTAGTATATACATACTTGCATATGAGATAAGGCACATTCTATAACCGTGATAATTACTGCAGTACACAAGCATTTCTAATACATCAGAACACAGTGATGGGTCAGGTCACGATACGGGCTCGGAGGGAGAAAGACCTGTGGAGTGGTTAGTCGATAGCGAGGAGGGTGCGAGAAGATTTTTAGAGGTGCCCCTTACCTCTGACAGGGTGTTGAAGCTGAATAAGTATGGCTTAAAGTGTGTGGCAGGTCTTCAGGGTCACCAGGGTTTAAGTGGCATGAGGAAAGATCAGCTGAGGACTTTGATATTGGGTTTAGAAGGGAGAGACCTGGGTGGAGAGGCAACTGGGGGCCCCGGTCCCCAGCCCCCCCTCCACTCTACCCCCGTATCAAACGTCAGGGTGCCTGAATTTAGTACATACCCCCAAGTTGATGGTCAATGGCAGCGTGGAATTCAATCACAGGGACCCTCTCCATTAAATGCACCTTCCCCTCCTCAAGGGTTGACTCCAGATTTGTTGTTTCGGCTTGAGATGGCCAAGGTTGAGGCCGCCGAAAGACAGGTTAGTGTGCAGTCTGAGGTTGCTATACGAAAGGCTGAACTGCAGGCAGAGTCTACTAGGTATCGGGCTGACAGGGAGCTGGAGAGATCTCGAGTGGAGGTAACAGGGCGAAATATTGGGGGAGGTAACAGACATCGGGACCAATCATTGTCGCACCTGCTTAAACTAGTTCCTGTGTTCGATGAATTAGGTGTGTCTGAGTTTTTTATGCGATTTGAGAAGAAGTGTCAGGAACACCAGTGGCCTCAGGAAAAGTGGGCAGCATTAGTTTCATCAAGACTCCTAGGAAAGGGGCTAAAAGCGTATGATGCACTACCTTTAGAGTCCTGTGTAGTTTATGATGAGCTAAAGAAGGCTGTGCTACGGGCCTATGAGTTACAACCAGAAACTTACCGCTTGAAGTTTCGGGGGTTACTAAGGGCAAGTATAGTACCTTCCTAGAACATGCCCGGGACTTGTCTGATGCACCACGACATTGGCTGCATTCTGAGAGGGCAGCTACTTTTGAGGAGTTGAGTGAGCTGGTTCTCTTGGAGCAGTTCTTTAAGTGCACAGGCGGGGAATTAACATTAAATATAAAGGAAACAAATCCTAGAACTCTCCAGGAGGCAGCAGAAATGGCTGACCTCCGACTCTCATTAATTCGAGGGTGCGGAGCAGCAGCTAGGAGTGAGTCGGGTGCAAAGGATCGTACCCCTCCCCCTCCCAAGAATTTTGATACACATAAATACACAAAACCATCTAGCACTGACAATAAAACTGAACATAAACCAAATACCGTCCCGTATAAGAAGTCTAATGGTACCTCCCACTCCCAAGGGAAACCAAAGAGTAAAGAGTGCTTTGCATGTCACAAGGAGGGTCACTTTGCAAATGCTTGTCCGAACAAGCCACCAAACAAGGTTGTGTCATTGGCCCGCAGCATAGGGGTGTCGCCTATATCTTCTGAGTTTGCCAAGGGTAGTTCGTCAGAGGTTGGGACACAGCCTGTGTTCAAGAGTCTGGAAGGCTCGAACCCTGTCCGCGACGTCTTTGGGGGTCATAGAGGGCATGGTTTTGTGAGGTGGGCTGGCGAAAGGCGAGGAGTTAAGCTATTGCGTGATACTGGGGCTTCTCAGACCTTGTTAAGGAACTTTACTGGTAGACCAATTAACGCTGCTCGGGTGGTGGTATGTTCAGGGGATCAATGCTACGAAGTCCTACCCGCTGGTGCGGATGGAGCTGGAGGTGGGTGGTGTGGCGAAGGAGCTGGATGTCGGAATTGTAGAGAACTTGTCTGTTGGGGGCGTCGACCTCCTTTTCGGCAACGACTTTGCGGTGCCTGCTTCTAAGGTTTCACCCTTGGTCGTTGCCGAGAAGGCGGCCGACGTTAGTAGGGAGGAACAGGAGTGGGTTGAGAAGTGTAGCGTACAAACCATGGCGTGTGTTGTGACGCGTTCTCAGACATCCGGAGCCTTGCAGCCACCACCTCAGTCTATCAAACCGCGGAGGAAAGGTCACAAGAAAACGGGAAGTGTTGGTCAATTGGAGAGTTTTGAGCCGGCAGTGTTTCTTGGTGACTCATTATTGGCACCTATGTTAGAGTCTGGAGAGGCCCCGGGGCCTGTCACCGCTAGTGCAGGTGCAGGGCAGGAAGAGACTCTGCGGCAGCATCGTTATGCGCAGCGTGAGGAAAGGATGGCTCAGCAGGACATTGGAGGTGGAAATAAATTATTTAAGATGAACTTGGATAATCTCGCACCTGCTGATATATGTTCCTTGCAGCTGGAAGATCCTGAAGTCAGGGCGTGTGGTAATGGTGCTGTCGAACTGGAGAGCGATGGGGATGCGCAGCCTGGTGATTTTTTCTTGTCCGAGGGGATCTAGTATCGGAGACATCAGGATCCCAAGAAAAAGTGGGATGGCGGGTCAGGATTAGTGGACCAGTTAGTAGTACCGAGGGTGTGCCGTGAGAGCTTATTGAGATTAGCTCATGATGTGCCTTTGGCAGGGCACCTGGGGCACATAAGACGGAGGCAGCTCTGAGCAAGCTTTTCTGGTGGCCTGGGTTAAAGGCGAGTGTCGTGTCATGGGTGTCACAGTGTCACACTTGTCAAGTTGTTGGGAAACCCAATCAGGTCATCCCGAGAGCCCCGTTACAACCCATCCCTGTCATTGGGCCGCCCTTCAGCAAAGTAGTTATCGATATGGTTGGCCCATTGCCCCCCACTAGTGCCGGCAATAAATTTTTACTAACTGTAATGGATGTAGCAACACGGTATCCAGATGCTTACCCCATGCGCAACCGGATGGCTAAGACTGTTGTCAAAAATCTACTTGTCTATTTCTCTCGTTATGGCTACCCTCAGGAGATCCAGTCTGATCAGGGATCCAATTTTACTTCTGCTCTGTTTAAGCAGACCATGCAGCAACATGGGATAGTGTCTGTGGTGTCATCTGCCTACCATCCCGAGAGTCAGGGAGTTTTGGAAAGGTGGCACTCGACTCTCAAGAGTATGTTGCGGTGTTATTGCATGGAAAATGGGAAGGACTGGGATCTAGGTCTCCCATACGTTTTATTTGCTGCGAGAGAAGTACCTGGGGAGAGCTTGGGATTTAGCCCGAACAAGTTGGTTTTTGGACACAGGGTCAGGGGGCCCCTCCACATAGTCAAGGAGATCTGGGAGGGAGTCACAAAGCCATGCTCGCTTCTAAAGTATGTAGTTGAAAGCCGTGAGAGAATGCTAAAGAGCTTGGAGGTAGCAGGTCGGAACCTTAAGAGTTCACAAGCTCAGATGAAGGACAGATACGACCAGAAGGTGAAGCTGAGGGAGTTTGAAGTAGATCAGGAGGTACTGATACTACTGCCTCTGGTGGGACACCCCTTGTCTGCCAAGTATTCTGGTCCGTATCGGGTTGTAAGGAAGGTTTCTGATCTCGACTATTTAGTAGCTACTCCTGATCGTAAGAAAAAGAACCAACTTTGCCATGTAAATCTGATGAAAGAGTATGTGAGGCGCCCCTCCGAGCCTCTCACTGTCCCGGTGTTGATCTGCAGCGATCGTGGTGGAGAAGGAGGAAGGGACAGTCAAGCTGCGGGGGAGGATAATTGGGATTGTCATGTTTTCGCGGATCAGTGGGCGGGGAATTCTAGACAAGTGGCTCACGAGTTGATATTGCACCAGCCTCTGTAGCTGTGCCACACTTGTTTGATTCAAACCCAGCTGTTTTTGCGGAGCATCCTGGCCTCACTACTCAAGCGGTGCACGATGTCGATGTTGGGGACCACCCGCCCTTTAAATCAGTGCCATACCGTGTTCCCCCTATTAAATTACCAGCACTTAGGGAAGAGCTGGATTATATGCTGAAACGTGGGCTGATTTCTGAGGGTGCAGTAAGGTGGACTTCCCCCGTCACACTGCAGCCCAAACCAGATGGCAAGGTGTGGTTTTGTATTGATTTCCGCAGGTTGAATGGTTTAACCCCCACAAATGCCTACCCTCTCCCTCGCGTGGACGACAGTGTGGATAAGATAGGAAAAGCCAAGTTCCTCACTAAGATAGACCTTGTTAAGGGTTATTGGCAAGTGCCCTTGTCTGAGCGAGCGCGAGAGGTGTGTGGGTTTGTGGTGGACGGTGCCACATATCGTTGCCATGTTATGCCATACAGGCTGAAAAATGCCCCTGCAACGTTTCAGAAATTAATGAACGACATTGTAGCCGACATTCCCAACTGTATGGTGTACCTAGATGATGTCATAATATACGACGATGATTTTAACAGTCACTGTGCTCACATCGGACAGCTTTTTAATAAACTGAATGAAGCAGGTTTGGTGGTAAACCTGGGTAAGTGCGATTTTGTCAAAGCCACAGTTTTGTACCTGGGGTTCGAGGTGGGGATGGGTCAGGTGTGCCCTCCACAGACAAAGATCAAAGCCATCGATCAGTTTCCCCAGCCTACGACTAAGAAGCAAATTACGCGGTTTCTAGGTATGATAGGCTATTATCGTCGCTTCATCAAAGGCTATTCGACTGTACTTGCACCTTTAACTGACTTATTAGCTAAGGACAAGAAGTTCCGGTGGTCTCCTGAGTGTGCAGAGGCGTTTTCCTTGGTGAAACACCTGTTATGTACCCACCCCATACTCAGGGCCCCGGACTTCAGCAGACCTTTTCAGCTGGCGACTGATGCCAGTGGCGTTGGGGCTGGGGCTGTCTTGTTACAGACAGATGATGAAGGTATCGAACATCCAGTGAGTTTTTACAGTAAAAAATTCAATAGTGCACAAAGGAATTACTCTGTAATTGAAAAAGAACTCCTGGCGATAGTGCTGGCGCTCAGGCACTTCGATGTATATGTTCCTGCTTTCGGACCAGTCGTAGTGGTTTCTACCGATCATCACCCTCTGAAATTCTTGAATCAGTTTCATAACCGGAATATGAGGCTGACCAGGTGGTCACTCATGCTTCAGGAGTATAATCTGGACATACGCCATATTGCCGGTTCTGATAACGTGATAGCGGATTGTCTATCAAGGGTGGATGATGTTGGTCAGACTGCCACAGGATTGAGGGTTGAGTGTGGAGGAAAATAGGCTGTCACTGTAGTTCAGCCGAAAAAAACAAATTAAAAAAGCAAAAACCTTATAAAAACTCTTTATTTTTATAACGTGTAGAATTTTGTATAAGATGTTGTAGCAGTATCTAAGTTGAATGTTTTCGCTTATTGTCGCTAAGTTAGTTGAACTTGCTCGGTGGAGCGCAACAGTCTTTATTTTTTTTATATATAGTGCCTTGTGTCGCAACAGTGTGTGGTACTATGAGAAGCTTTCTGTTAGATATGAAGAACTTATTCAAGGGTCTTATATCTTGGGGGAGGTGTGACGCTTCTGCATAGTAGCCACGTGCGGGCATGCGCGCACGTCGGCTGCCCAGCCGTTTAGAAACTGGCTGGCGGCAGCCGGCCGGCAGGCTTTTCCTTAGTATATATCCTACGACAATGTAACTAATGTCTGGGATATTCTTATGTTGTTTCACAGCTTGAAGCTGCCCTTATTCTTAACCAATGCATCTTAGTATATTTTATTCTCGATAGTTGATTGTTTCATTATAATATATAAGATGTAAGTCTAGTGAGAGTGGGAGGAGACGAGCGGGAGAGAGAGACCGGCTGGGGGACGTTGCTTCGCGCGGAGAGTCTAGCTTGGGACTTGCCTGATGTTGCCACGTGCAATTGATTGCAACGTTAGGCTTAGTTTCGACTCACGCACGGGGTACAGGATTTTGACCCGGCAACTGTGTTGAGTGTTGCCAAGCATGGGATGTATTTTGCATGCCTAGGGTGGGGTCCAGACAGATTCAAGACTCAGAGCTCACCTCAGTGTCGTACCCTTCGGACCCCCTTGATATCTATCCCTCTCAACCCCACTTAGAAACTTTCTCTCTTACTTTGTATACCTTCCTTCCACTACTTCACCAATCTATTTAATTATCCCATCCCCTTGATAGACCTTATATCTATTATTGTATTAACGACGAGCTCTCAGATAACTAGATAGGATTTTGGGCCTTATGCAGAGACGTAATTGTTAATGAGACCTAGGAAGCTTTTTTGTTGTCTCATATTTGGTGGTTTCATGCTTGCTAGTGTGTTCTTGTGTCAGGTTAGCAGGGGCTAGACCGGAGGGGAGGCTTTTTGCGATCCTTTAAGTAAAGTCTGCTGGTGCGAGGCCTGTGGACCCGCACGACTTTACTAGGATACCCGTGGGAGTCTGGGGGCATTTTCTTGTCTGTGTCCCTGTGTGTCTAGTGTTGTGTTGTGTGAGGGCCCTTGCCTAGTCCACTCAGCACTGCGCTAGCACGTCTTGCTTTTGTTTTAGGGTCGCCAGGAGAGAGTCAGATACTTGCGATCTGAGTCTCTCAAGAGAGCACCCTTTTTCAATTAGAGTAATTTGGCGCACAGACTTGGGAACGTCCCTAGGCTAGAGCAGGTGGCTCAGCCCGGGTATCCGAAACCTATATCCTTCCGGCTAGACCTCTGCCACCTGACAGATTAACAGCTAGGGGTTTATCATCTCTGTATGCTCGTTATTGTGCCACAGTTTACCGTTTTTGTGAGCATTGTGAGTCAGGGTGTGGCTTAGAGACTCTGTCCGAGCAGGCTTGCCTGACTAAGAGTGAGAAGCACACCTGTATGTGGTTATGTTGCGAGTTGCTGCCTTTATTTAATTATACCTATGCCATTATACACTGTATGGCCTATCACTAGTATTTATTCCTGCTTATGAGTTAAGAGTTCTCTAAATCCGTAACGTACTTTCTTTGCTAAGCATCAGATCCTACAGTAGCCGCATGCAGTTTAGAAACCCGCATCTTGTCTACCGGTACGATGTTTTGAGGACTGTTTGCTTTCACCTTCTTTCACGCAGGGTGATTAGTTGTATTAATTAACGTAACGTTAAATGTACTTTCTTCTAGTTTGTTATTAAATTGTTTCTGCAATTTAATTCCGTTATCTATATTTTCCTTGAAGCTTTAAGTCAACTTAATTGGGTGATCTTTTATATAGCCTGCTTGACTATCAGCAGTCTATAGTGCGTGCACCCTGTAACCGAGTCATAGGATACCTCGTTGTCCAGGAAGGACAACCTGCCTCTCCCTGAGGAGAGGCAGGAATTCATGGCTCTACTCCAGAAATACCATCAAGTGTTCCGAGATATTCCAGGAAGAACAACCATTTTGATGCACGATGTTGATGTTGGAGATACGAAGTCAATTAAGCTGCCAGCCTACTGTGTGAATCCCTTAACCCTTCTTTGGCGGCGCGCAACTTATGTCGTGTGAAATAAATATGGACTAAGTGGCGGTTCACAACTTATGTCGTGTGCCATTTTCACCACGTAATGTAGCTGAGAGAGAGAGATGAGAGGTGGGAGGAGCGTAGCAAATGTATGACTGCTCCAGACCACCGCGGCGGACCTACTGACATGAATCCCACCCTCCTCCACCCTCACGCACTCGCTACACAGGGAATTATGTAGGGAAACTACCTAATTACATGGTTTTTGCGCACGTGTTGCGCGATCGTTGCAAGAGAACCAGCGGTCGTACAAGGATGGTTGGGGTGTCATTGGAAAGCTTTGTTTATGCCCTTTCAGGGATAGATACTTGTTTTACGCTCTGGGTCTTATTTAGGCATGAAAATGATCACGTAAACAACCCTATTTAGGGTAAAAATACCCCGCTGGGCGGTACATATAAATTACCGCCTAGGCTGCTCGTAAGGTGTTAAAGGTTCCCCTGATCCAGAAGGAGATTGACTACCTACTCACCCACAAGATGATTGAGCCCTGCCAAAGTAAGTGGAGTTCTCCTGTCACCTTAGTTCCTAAACCAGGTGGATCACAACGGCTCTGTATTGACTATCGACGTGTTAACCAGATCACCAAAACAGACACCTACCCAATACCTCGCATGGAAGATTGTATAGATAGGATTGGAAAGGCACAGTAAATCAGTAAGTTTGACTTTTTAAAGGGATATTGGCAAGTACCTATGACTCAGCGTGCTAGGGCTATCTCATGTTTTGTGACTCTGGGTAAAACTTTTGCATGTTCTGTGATGCCATATGGTATGAAAAATGCACCTGCGACATTTCAAAAAGTTATGAACATTGTAACCGAGGGTTTGGAAGGATGTGTTGTGTATATTGATGATGTATTGATCTTTAGTGACACCTGGAAAGATCACCTATGCCATGTCAGTAACTTTCTTGATCGTCTGGTTCAGGCTAATCTTGTTGCAAATTTATCAAAATGTGAATTTGGTCAAGTTAAAGTTCAGTATTTTGGTTATGTGATTAGTAATGGACAAGTTGTGCCACCAGGGGCTAAGGTTCAGGTGATAAGTGACCTCTCCTGACCTAAGAATAGGAAAGAATTGCAAAGATTTCTCGGTATGGTGGGATACTACCGACGGTTTGTTCTAAGTTTCTCAATCCTTGTGTCACCACTCACAGATCTTCTGAAAAAGGGAGTTAAATTTGATTGGAATGAAGCATGTGAATCCTCTTTCAACAAACTCAAAGCTATCATGTTGCATCAGCCAATGCTTTCCACCCCTAACTTTGGTAAATCCTTTTAATGGCTGTGGATGTTAGTGATACAGGAGCTGGGGCAGTTTTGTTGCAGGAGGATGACCAAGGTATTGAACATTCTGTATCTTATTACAACAAGAAGTTCACTCCACCCCAAAGGAATTATTCAACTGTTGAGAAGGGACTCTTGGCTCTGATTTTGGGATTGCAACATTTGTCTTTATATTTGTGTTCAGGCCAAGATCCTATTGTTATATATACTGATCACAACCCACTAAAGTTTCTTAGTAAATTTAGAGATAAAAATCAGCGATTGACCAGGTGGAGTTTGCTTCTTCAAGAATATCCTTTAGATATAAGACATGTTAATTAAATGGAAAGAAAATGTGATTGCAGATTTCTTGTCTAGATTGTAGCCTAATTGTTTTAACACACAAAGAGCGGGTGGTAGGGTATTTTACACTGTGCCGCCCAGCGTTTTTTTTTTACCCTAAATAGGGTTGTTTCCGTGCTCATTTTCATGCATAAACAAGACCCAGAGCGTAAAACAAGTATTTATCCCTGAAAGGGCGTAAACAGAGCTTTCCAATGACACCCGAACCATCCTTGTACGACCACTAGTTCTCTTGCAACGATCGTGGAACACGAGTGCAAAAAACCTAAAATAAGGTAATTTCCGTACATAATTCCCTGTGTAGCGAGTGAGAGAGGGAGGAGGAGGGTAGAATACAGCTCAGTACACCCACCGCGGTGGTGGGGAGCGGTCATAAGGTTACTACGCTCGTCCCACCGCTCAGCTCTCTCTCAGAGCAACATTACGTGCTGAAAATGGCACTCGACATAATTATGTGGTGCACCGCCACATAGTCCATATTTATTGAACTCGACATATGTGGTGCGCCGTTGGTTAAGGGTTAAAGTATAGAAATTTCCCCTGTAAATGTCTTTCTTTAGGGGGGAGGTGTTATGTAATCCAGAATTAATATTGATTATATAAGCCAGATTAGTATAATATTTTAGTTTCCCCCTTATTTGCTTGCTTCTCGCAAGTTCTAGACCTGTCAGGCCTGTCTCTCCCAGCCTTACGTCATTCCATTCACACGAGAGCAGTAGATAATTCCAGTTTCTCTGATGACATATATATACCCCCTGAGTCTTCGCAGTTTTCACTCTCAGACCTACTGACTCACCACGCCTGATCTCTCTCTGTGACTCTTAAACTTAGTGAAATGACATATCTAATGTTTAACCATCTGCATCCTTACCTGTGATCGAGGAGTTGAGTATATAAGTGTGTCATTAGATTATAGCCTATTATAATTCGTAGTGATACTTTGTTGTATTAATTATAAGTTAATCTAGTGATCAATTAATAATTAATTATCATTGACTTTTCTGTAAAGCATTAAATTAATTTGTGATTAGTTTCCAAGTGTGTGAAATTGATCAGATTAATTTAGTTACCCCTTATTATTGTAATTTTCAGAAGGAATATTTTCTCAAGTGTTATTTTAGTGCTTATTTCACTATTAAATAGTTGTATTAATTACTTGTATTGCTTTTATTAATATTGTGTGGATTTCCTTAATAAACAGATATTAACCATTTCCAGTGATCTTGAGAAAATATTAATTCTTATGTGATATAGCTATTTTTACCTTGCATTGCTTCAGTAAAGGTATATAGTTATTTATTTTTTCCCTTGCATCTTTTCTGATAATCTTAGTGCATTATATATTCTTATTGCTCGTCCTGAAGAGACTGATTTTATTGTTACATTATAATACTTACTTTAATTAAACTAAGAATTATTAATCGAGTTTTCCTTGAACCTGGATATTTTGAGTGTTCTGACATCAGTCTTGAATTTCATATTTAACCTATTGTTTGTGTCATTTCACCTCCTCCTAAAACATAACAATATATATAAAGTATGTATATTGAAATGACGGAGCCAAAAGGACAACCACACAAGATAGCCACCGTAAGGGAATCCAGGGAGACAAGGAGAAAAGGGTTTAGAAATAGAATCAGTTCCCATTCTCCAGAGAACGGGAAATCTGACCCCTATACCCATGCTCTAATTACCTGTACAGGTGAGTTACCCCCAAAGGGCAGGTCAAGCCCCTCCAATCAGCATCTCGCGCAGCCCCGCCAATCACAGGACAGGACTCAAAGAACCAAGGCGGAACCTCTCCCCGAATACGCCCCCCCCCCCCCCATGAGTACTATGATGAAAAAGTGTTTATGCAATCTCAACATAAAGAGCCCTGAGAATATTTAAATAGTTGGGGCCCTCCATCCTCAAGAAGCTGCCAGACGAGAAGAAAAGTGAAATGGTAATATAAAGTGCCATGGAAGAAAATAATTCCATAAACAGTCCAAATAGCCATAATAATGAGTGAACAGGAAATCACGAATTACATCATCAGGCTTGATGATATAAGAAAGAAAAAAAAGGTCAAACAGACGAGAATCTCAGTGCGATGTCATTACGCACCATAATGTATTTTTCATGTAATTATCGACCTCAACATAGCCCACTTTTATGTATTTACTATGCCCCTATTCATACGAGATCACGCAACCTGACATAGAGAAATAACACAATTATGTACTGACTGAAACTACAGGAAGTTAGTCCGGATATATATGTCGGGAGTATAACTACCTAAACACTCCGTCCGGATAATTGTTGTCCGGGAGTCATTTGTCTGAGATAGAGAAGGAGCCTGCTGTCCACTGCCCCACTGCCCTTGGACCCCTGCCGAAACAGTACCCTGACGCCTGGCCCTGCCCCCTGGACCCCTGACGAGGGGCCCCTCTTACGTCCACCTGCCGTGCCCAGACCTCTGTGACGCCCCGCCCCTCGTACTTGGCCCTTCTCCTCCTCCACGCTAACCCTAAGTGTTTCTGCGTAACTCAATTTGTGGCTATTGTTGAAGGTAAGGTAATATATGCGAGTATTCCGTGAAGTGTTTTTAAGTTGATCTGTGCCAAGGATCTGTACCTTTTTATTGTTCAATTATCGATCTGTGTACACGTTACATAGTCATTTGTCTTTCCATCAATCTTGATCTGTGTCTATTAATTGTTCAATTATCGATCTGTGTACACGTTACATAGTCATATGTCTTTCCATTAATATTGATCTGTGCAAGTGATTTCATCGCACTAGATATTGCTACGAAATACACCTTTGCAGTATCTTTCTGAAGTGTTATTATTCCTTGCCAATTGTACATCCGTTATATACACTCATCTCGATCCAGGCTCACAACGGAATACTCTCAGATGTCACCTATATATGTTATTTATTCTCTTGTATATCCAAGTTGAAGTGTAAACGTATACCGTGAAGATATTCCCTAATTTACTACCATTTACCTAGGACCTATGCCCAAATTTTAATCTGTCTCTCTTTCCTTACCGAAAAGTCAAGAACCCCTCCGTTGAGTTAATTAATTCTATTATTCGAGCTATCTAGTTTATACCAGTGGTTGTGAATTAATCTGATCTACGTGTGTGGGTAATTACTAATTCTTTTCCCACATTTGTAGTAACTCTCGTTCAAGTTATTTATTATTTGTGTCTTATTATCGTATAGACCATTACCATTTCGATCTTACTATTTCTATAGTAATTATTTAATTACATCATACGTTCATGTAATTCGCATACGCCATATCTTTGATCCACGTATTGCCAGATAGGGAGTTGCTAATATATTCAAATTTCCTTTTATACTATTATCGTAGTATTTCAACCTAGTACAACTTCGTCGTGTACGCCCTTTTATATTCTGAGTTCTTCCGAATTCTATTTTACTGTGATTATCCAGTCGCATTTTAATTGAGTGTCTTTTCCTAATTTTATATTAACTTACATTCATTCAAAAACCTGTTATAGCGATTCATTGATCTAAATTTGAATTTGAATTCTATACTTGTGTGTATCGATCTCTTACCCGGTGTAAATCTATTTTTAGTAGCCGTGTCGAGTCTTTCACAGAAACCGCTTAGATAGGGAGTACAAAGGGAGTACAGAGGGAGTACAAAGGAAATCAAGCAACAACAGATCTAGTGACCCTTCTAGGCTGCTTGTCCTCCAAAACACTGAGGATCAAGTGTCCAAACAGTGGTTTAGAGTGGGTAAGGGAACACTGGAAAGGGAACTACTGCCCTGGAACTAATGTCCGTGGCAGGATTAGGAAGTTAGTAGGGGACAGATGGGTTAGTAACTGAGGGGGGGATAAAATAAAGTTATTCATTTACAAACGCAGTCAGTCGCGGGTTTGATGCGAGATATTTGTCTAAGCGGAGTTTAAATGAATCAACGGTGCTGCAGTCTATAACGTCTCGGGGAAGCCCATTCCACAAGTTGACAACTCGATTGAAGAAGAAATTCTTAGATTCGTGTGAGTTAAAAGATTTACCAATAATTTTGCAACCGTTTGCCCGCGTGTAATTAGATTGGTCGATAGTGAAGTACTTACTACAGTTCATATTGTCGATGCCTTTGATGATTTTGAACACTTGAATTAAGTCACCTCTTAATCTGCGCTGGGTTAAAGGCAATAGATTTAATTCTCTAAGACGCTCTTCATATGGTTTGTTCTTTAGGCTAGGTATCATTTTGGTAACTCTACGTTGAACTCGTTCTAGCTTGTTTATATCTTTTTGGTAATAAGGGCACCAGGATTGAACGCAGTATTCCAGAAGAGGGCGGACTAAGGAATTGTAAAGGATTAGGATAACTTCTTTGGATTTATGCTCAAATGACCTGCCTATAAAGCCAATTATTTTGATTGCCTTCTTCACAACTTCTGAACATTGTTGACTCGGTTTTAGGTTACTCGATATTGTTACTCCCAGATCGGTTTCTCTGTTTACATTCTTAAGCTGAGTGCCATTCATCGAATAGTTTGCTTTCTCATTTAGGTATCCGATATGTAGTACTTTACATTTATCCGCATTGAAACTCATTTGCCAAATTTGGGCCCAACATGACAATTTATCTAGATTGTGTTGCATATCGTCAACTTGTTCTTTTGAGAGTACGCTATTTGCAATTTTTGTATCGTCAGCAAATTTTGAGATTGTACAGGTGAGACCCTCATCTATGTTCTTGATATTAGAAAGAGAATTGGTCCTAGTACCGATCCCTGGGGTACCCCGCTACTTACATTGGTCCATTTAGATGCCTTACCGTTTATGACTACTCTTTGCTTTCTGTCGCTGACCCAATTTTCTATCCATTTCAACACACCGTCTTGTATTCCATGCGCTTTTAGTTTTAGCAGTAAACGTTTGTGGGGAACTTTGTCAAAGGCCTTTTGAAAATCAAGGTATATACTATCTACAGCTTTACTCTCATCGTAGAGGTTGAGGATATCGTGGAAGAAGTCTAAGAGGTTTGTTAAACAGGAAAGTTTTTTTACGAAAGCCGTGTTGAGTATCTTTAAATAAGTGATTTGCCTCTAAGTGATTTACGAGTCTGTCTCTTATGACCGTTTCTAGCATTTTACATACAATTGAGGTTAAGCTAATTGGACGATAGTTACTGGGTAGGGATTTGCTGACTTTTTTTAATATCGGTGTTACGTTGGCTAGCTTCCACTGATCAGGCATAGTCCCAGACTGCAAGGATTCATTGAATAGCAATGTCAGTGGTTTGGAGAGCTCATTCTTAGCTTCCTTTAGAACTCTAGGCGAGATTGTATCAGGTCCAGGCGTTTTATTTACCTTGAGTTTATCTAAACAATTCAATACTTCTCTCTCTGTAACGGTGATATTGCTTAGAACATCTGAACTTTCAATCTGAATCGGCGATGGTGTAGGGATATCACTGAGGTCTTCGGTTGTAATAACTGATGCAAAGAAGGTATTGAGGGCATTACTCATTTGTAGTTCGTCTTTGGTGTATTCTCCATTTTCATCGACTAATGGTCCAACAGTTGAAGTAACTACTTTTTTCTTTCTGATATAACTATAGAATTCTTTCGGGTTTGTTTTACTTTGATTCGCAACATGTAACTCCAGGGTCTTTTTACTTTGCTTAACCTGACAAGCGCGATATAGACCTAGGGGCTAGGGTAGTTATTTGTGCATTTCTAGCCTTGGATTCTGACAGAATTTGTTATATTTACAATATAGAGCTTTATTTGTTTTCGGTATGCTTTTATTTTACATATATGATGTATATATGAACCTTCAAGAGTGCTAAAATAAGTGGGAAAAGCATTTGGGTGGTGAAAAACGAAGATATTGGCCACCCGGTCATAATCTCAGGCGAGAGAGAGCCACAGGCAACCCTCCTCTCTCGCTGTCTGTGAGGTAACTGAGACGAGCGGGGCGGTGTGGGCCGGTGTCTGGGTGTTACATAACGATCTTTTATGCAACACACTTGTGCTACATTATCGCGGGAGAGAAAAATAACCGATAAATGATGATAATAAGAGAAAAATAGGTGATAATTGAGGAGGGGAGGGAGGGGGGAATAAGGTGGGGAAGGAGGGGAGGGGGTGGGTGAGATTTACATGGATGAGTACTGGAGGGGAATGATCTCACCTAGAGACAAATTCCTTTGTTTTGATAGGCCCTTTTTTTTTTTGGAAGGCTTTTTTATGGTCTTGCTTCCGTGAGGCCTATCGCGTTCCCTATAGGAAGCCTTCCGTGAGGCCTATCGCGCTTGCCGGGTTAATTAACTTTTTGGCTTTGCGTCGTAGCTCTACAAATTTCACCCGTTCTTCGTCATTTTGTGAGGATTTTAATCTATCATTAGCACATTTTTTAGCAAGCAGACAGTCTGAAATATCTTTATTCCACCATTTGGGCTTATCATTATGGCCTGGACGCCGTATTTTCGATGGTATGCAGTCTTGCACTACCTTAAGATAAGTGGTTGTGAAACACTCCCAAGATGTATTTATGTCATTATTGTTAGTCAGAAAGCTCCAGTCAGTTTCTTTAAGCTTTGATTTAAGTTTATGAAAATTTGCTTTCTTGAAATTAGGGACTTTCTCAATGCTGCTATTTGATTTGTTACTAGTAAACTTTAAAGTGAAAGTTATCGTACGATGGTCGCTGTTACTGAATTCATCACCAACATTCAAATTCTCTATTAATTCTTCTTTTGTTGCGAGTACAAGGTCAAACACATTATTACCACGGGTTGGAGATTGTACAAATTGAACAAGTGAATTCTCTTGCAAGTTAGCATAGAGGTCGTGTCCAGAGTGTTAAGTAAGAATATCGGCCCATTTAGTCACGGGTAAGTTGAAATCGCCAAGAATTACGGTATCTTGTATGTTAGTTATTTCTGCAATTTGTTCATAAATTTCACTGTCAGTTTGCACTGATTGAGCTGGGGGTCTGTATAATAAAGCTAGTGTTATTTTAGTTCCTCGTTTATTATTTATTAGTACGTAAGATATGTCTATATTCGCAATTTGAGGTTTTGACATTAAGACGGGATTAAGACTTTCCTTTATAAAAAACAGAACTCCTCCATTTCTATTGATCCGACTTTTCTCAAACATTGTATAACCAGTAAGCGTATATTCGGCTAAAAAGTCTCTGTGTCTTCTGTATTTAACCAAGATTCTGTAATGCCGATTATATCATGTTCTATAAACATGATTTCCTCTAGATCTGAAAATTTATTGCGTATGCTACGAGCATTTACATAAAACACTTTAACACCTTACGAGCGGCCTAGGCGGTAATTTATATGTACCGCCCAGCGTGGTGTTTTTACCCTAAATAGGGTTGTTTACATGATCATTTTAATGCCTAATTATTATGTTCCTTCCAACAACCAACTATACTCCTAAAATCGATTAATGAAATTTACAAACACATGTGGCAGTCCGTGGATTCGAACGCAGGACGCTCACATCGAATATCAACACCTTATGCATCGCACCACGAAGACAGTTAAAGAATGGTGGACACTGCCTACGATTTATTATGCAACTTCGAATCCTGCATATCAATCTAAGCATGTACACACATCCCAACTGCATCTCACGTAGGCTATGCATATGTGAATGGAAAGAGCAATTAATGGGGCCTTAACCACTACTCTCTCTCTTACTTATGCCTAATATCCTAATCTCTTCTAAAGATGTACTTTCTACCCTCTCTGGGCTTAACACTAATAAGGCGTACGGTCCGGACGGTGTTCCTCCTGTTGTTCTCAAAAACTGTGCTTCCGTGCAGACTCCCTGCCTAGGCAAACTCTTTCGTCTCTGTCTATCCTCTAACGTCTTCCCTTCATGCTGGAAGTTTGCTCACATTCAACCTGTCCCAAAGAAGGGTGACCGCTCTCAACCCTCCAACTATCGTCCAATTGCTCTTATCTCTTGTCTTTCTAAAGTTTTTGAAACTATTCTTGCTTCCAAATTTCTTAAGCATTCTCTTCTCATAATCTGCTCTCAGATCGCCAGTATGGCTTCCTTAAGGGTCGCTCTACTGGTGATCTTCTTTCATATCTTACTAACTCTTGGTCATCCTCCTTTCGGGACTTCGGTGAGACTTTTTCTATTGCACTAGACATATCGAAAGCCTTCGATAGAGTCTGGCATAAATCTTATTTCAACTACCCTCCTTCGGTTTCTATCCCTCCATCTGTGCCTTTGTCTCTAATTTCCTTTCCGGCCGTTCCATAGCCGCGGTTGTGGACGGCCATTGTTCACTTCCTCACTCTATAAACTCCGTGTTCCACAGGGCTCTGTCCTATCTCCTATTCTCTTTCTAATTTTTATAAATGATCTCCTTAACTGTACCTTAATTCCCATCCATTCATACGCAGACGACTCAACCTTGCACTACTCCATTAGTTTTTCAGAACGCCCCAGCCAGCAATCCCTCAACGACAAACGTAATGAAGCCATAGAACTCTTAAATTCTGATCTAAATACTATTTCCAATTGGGGCAGAGAAAACCTTGTTAATTTAATGCTTCCAAAACCCAATTTCTCCATCTATCTACCCGTCAGGATCTCCCAGCGGACTATCCCTTATTCTTCAACAATACAAAAATCAACCATTCATCTTCTCTCAATATTCTTGGTGTCTCTTTTTCTTCTGCTCTCATTTGGAAGGACCATATTACCAGTCTTGCTAAGGCAGCATCCCAGAAGCTGGGTGTGCTCAACCGCCTTAGGGGGTTCTTTTCCCCTGCACAGCTTCTTGCTCTGTACAGGGGCATAGTGCGCCCTAGTATTGAGTATTGTTCACATGTGTGGGGAGGTTCCTCTCACACTGCTCTCCTAGACAAAGTTGAAAGGAAGGCCTTTCGTATCATTAATTCCCGTCCACTCACCAACTCTCTGCAATCTCTCTCTCTCCGCCGCAATGTTGCATCTCTCTCGCTATTCTATCGCTACTATAATAATCAGTGTTCCTCAGAGCTATCCCAGTGCATACCACCTCCTTTACGTAGGGCACGTGGTACCCGTCTTGCAACTCAATCCCACCCCTACTCTGTGCAACTCTCCAACCCAAGAGTGAAACGTTACTCTCAAACTTTCTTCTACTCAACAGCTGAGCTCTGGAACTCTCTCCCAGAATCAGTCTTTCCCTCTTCCTATGACTTAAATTGCTTCAAACTCCGTGTGTCCAGCATTTTGGCTCGAACGTCCCTTGATTTTGGCCCTGTCACTCTTTCAACTATGGGGGAGGCACTCGCTATAGGCAGTTATGCCTTTTGCCTCCCTCAATCACATAGAAAAAAAAAAAAAAAAAGGGAAGTCCTCTCGATAAATTACCCCTGAACCAATATCAATTATTATGTTCCTTCCAACAACCAACTATACTCCTAAAATTGATTAATGAAATTTACAAACACATGTGGCAGTCCGTGGATTCGAACGCAGGACGCTCACATCGAATATCAACACCTTATGCATCTCACCACGAAGACAGTTAAAGAATGGTGGACACTGCCTACGAATTATTATGCAACTTCGAATCCTGCATATCAATCTAAGCATGTACACACATCCCAACTGCATCTCACGTAGGCTATGCATATGTGAATGGAAAGAGCAATTAATGGGGCCTTAACCACTAGGGAAGTCCTCTCGATAAATTACCCCTGAACCAATATCAATTATTATGTTCCTTCCAACAACCAACTATACTCCTAAAATCGATTAATGAAATTTACAAACACATGTGGCAGTCCGTGGATTCGAACGCAGGACGCTCACATCGAATATCAACACCTTATGCATCGCACCACGAAGACAGTTAAAGAATGGTGGACACTGCCTACGATTTATTATGCAACTTCGAATCCTGCATATCAATCTAAGCATGTACACACATCCCAACTGCATCTCACATAGGCTATGCATATGTGAATGGAAAGAGCAATTAATGGGGCCTTAACCAGAGCGTAAAACAAGTATCTATCCCTGAAAGGGCATAAACAGAGCTTTCCAATGACACCCCAACCATCCTTGTACGACCGCTAGTTTTCTTGCAACGATCGCGCAACACGAGTGCAAAAACCATGTAATTAGGTAGTTTCCCTACATAATTCCCTGTGTAGCGAGTGCGTGAGGGAGGGGGAGGGTGGGATTCATGTCAGTATGTCCGCCGTGGTGGTCTGGAGCAGTCATACGTTTGCTACTCTCCTCCCACCACTTATCTCTCTCTCTCAGCAACATTACGTGGTGAAAATGGCACATGACATAAGTTGTGAACTGCCACTTAGTCCAAATTTCTTTCACACGACATAAGTTGCGCGCCGCCAATAAAGGGTTAAGAGTATTAGAGTTGGATGTTACTGATTGTGCATTGTCTGAATTTTCAGTTCGTATTTGACTTACACTACCCCCGGATACCCCCGGTTGACCCCGTTTTTTGAACGGAAATCCTTGACTGCATCGTTCAGCAGACGACCAAGACGTGCAGCTCCTACTTCATTGAGATGTACACCATCTCCTGAAAACAAAGATTTATCATAGTAAAAATTATCCCACGTGTCGACAAAGCCGATGTCCTCCTCCCTGCAGAGTTTGCTAGTCGGCGATTTGTACTGGTAGCTATGTTGTAGAATCGGTTTTCTACATCAATCCGGGGAACAATTCCTGAAATTAAGATTCTATTAGAATTTTCCTTGAAGGACCTGATCAGCCGCCGGTACTTGCAAAGTAGTTCCTCTGACCGCGTCCGTTGGACATCGTTAGATCCAACGTGGATGACGTACGTAGTGCTTGCGGGGGCGAGCCTGGAAACCTCTTCCACAGCCGCAACAATGTCGTCCACGCCGCCACCTGGGATACAGAATCGCTTTCTGGTCCTGGGTGCCCTGGCGCAGAACTCGGTTAATTGGCCACGGACCATGGAGTCGCCCACAAGCCGAACTTCTTCCGTTTCCTCTTCCTAGTCAATAGCAAGAATTTTGAAGCGGTTTTGGCATGTTGTCGGGATGACCTTCCTGGTACTGGTACTGGGATGCACATTGTTTCACACTAACTTAAAGTTGTCCTGGGGGGGAGTGAGAGTAGAGTAATTTTTATTTTCTGCAACATCTAAGGTAGCTGCTGGTGTGGGTACCGGTACCGGTACTGTATGCACTGGAATGGCGGTTGACATTGTAGTGGTTTCTTGGGCCTAGGGCACTCCTACGTTGAGTGTGGCAAATTCTTGAAGGGATTCAAGCTTCGTAGTCAGGGCATCGATCTTGCGGTGAGCTGCATTCAATTCATCTGCAATCTTTTCTCTGAGCTGGCAAAATCTACAAATTTGGACATCAGTATCAACAAACATGGTAGGGCCAAATTTACCGGAACAACTCGTGCAGGTTCGTTGCGGCGCCATGACGATATAATCACAATATGCCTGAAAATCACACAAATTTATGTTAGCAAAATGGTACAATTAAAGCCTGAAAATTACAAAAAATTATGTTAGCAATGTGATACAATTAATTCCTGAAAATCACACACAATTTTGTTAGCAATATGATAAAATTAATATGCCTGTAAATCACAAAAAATATGTTAGCAATAGAATACAATTTATGCCTGAAAATAAAAAAAAAAATTATGTTAGCAGTACGACACAGTTAAAGCCTGAAAATCACAAATGGACTAGAAATTTGTTACAAGATTTACGGGAAAAAAAAAAAAGTGGGAGAGGGTTAATGTAGCCTAGTGAGAACACTGGAAAACAGTATACAGTACAGTAACAACAAGTATTTGTTAGCAATATGGTACAATTAATGCCTGTAAATCACAAAAAGAATATTATGCCTGTAAATCACAAAAAATGTTAGCAATAGAACACAATTTATGCCTGAAAATAAAACAAAAATTAATGTTAGCAGTATGACACAGTTAAAGCCTGAAAATTGCAAATGGACTAGTAATTTGTTACAAAATTTACTGGAAAAAAAGTGGGAGAGGGTTAATTTAGCCTAGTGAGAAAACTGGAAAGCAGTATACAGTACAGTAACAAAAAATATTGGTTAGCAATATTGTACAATTAATGCCTGTAAATCACAAAAAGAATATGTTGGCAATAGAACACAATTTTATGCCTGAAAATAAAAATAAAATGATGTTAGCAGTATGACACAGTTAGGCTAAAGCCTGTATATTAGTTTATACAGTGGTCGACACAATAATAATAATAATGGAGTTAGTAATATCCCTGGCAAGAGTGTGAGAGGCCTATTAATATGGTGACAAATATCTGAAATGCGATTAATAAATAGGCTATCAAAAAGTATTACAGTAACTAAATTATTTTAACCCAATATTAAAACTATCTTGACAAATGTTAGTGTGTGCGATTTATATAGATAACCAAGATAAAAAGTTCAACCAAGTACAGTATTGGCTAGACTTTGATATATAAAATACAAGAAGAGGGTTTGTTTATGCGTACACAGGTGGCGCTGGTATCGGCGGCGTCTCTACTAACTTGACAAATAGAATTTTGAAAAACAAACGTTTATCAGTCAAAACTACAGTACAATGTCATGCAAGATAACTACTGGGTGGTTTGCTAAGCACTTAACTACAGTGAGGGCTAAAATATCTACAATAAGTGCTAGAACTTTATAATATGAAACAAGCAAGTAGTTTGTTTACTTTAGAGCGTCGGTCGTCACTAACTGGTACAAATGTAAACAAAAGCAGTCTCGATAAACAAACGTTTATCAGTCAAAAACACAGCAAAATTACATGCAAAGCAACTACAGGGCAGTTAAGCTAGAGCTTAGCTACAGCTCATGCAAACAAATAAGGGGATGAGTAATGGAGTACTCAAGTTATGGTCAAATTTCGAGCAGCGAGAGCGAAGTGCTGTTGGCGGGTTGGCGCGTCGGGCTCCTAGTTTCAAGCTCAAGTTTACAAGATAAGTAAATTCCTACTTAAACCACCCTGTCGATAAGCTCCTTAGTATATATTTACTATTCACTAGTGTCTTATAGTCGCACTATTTCGAATTGTAAATTCATACCAAAGCAGTCACTCTGACCTAGGGTCAAACGCACTACCTTGTATTTATCTTACCTGTGTGACCCTTTCTTAATCCCCTTGATAAGCGCTCACCTCCCCACGCTCGTGAACGTAAAGTCAAGTCAATTCCCCTTATGCCAGAAGTCTTCACGCTAGACGTTATACTCACATATACGTTATCATTTGATTTGATTTCCTATGTACACTCGGCCGCAATTCCGCGTGGGCCACCTAGTCATAGGGTTTGGGTAAATCCGTTGTGTAGTTTGTTCGCTCTGAATATAGTAAGATCTCACACTCCCCTCCCTGAATCAATCGAAGATTTTGCACCATAGATGGCGCAGCTTGATGGGAAGGGAGGGAGCTTGTCGTAGTGTTAAAAGGGTAGGACACAATGGGAGGAGGTGACATTCTATTACATACAGTGACGAATGTTAAACTTACCGTATTTACTTTTACTTGTTCATACAATAATGTTCCCGAAACTAATTCGTAATGAACAGTAGATTCCCTCTTTCAGTAACTGAAACGTCACTCTCTCTCTCTCTATGTTATAAGAGGTATACAGAATGTTGAAAGTAACACTATTATATATATCCATTTACACCTTTAATGAATCACATTATGAAATGTATTCAGCAATATGATGAGAACTTGAGAAGAATATATTTTGAAGTAGCACCACGAAGTAACATTATACTGACGCGGCCATGTATAATTATCCACCTTCCTCTCCCTCTCCGAGTTCGGACTTTTTTCTATCCTCTAGCCTATTTTTTCCCAGCTGAGGGTAAATTGTCATGTTTCTATCTTTGTTACTCGGCTATAAGGTAGATTTTGTAGCAAAAGATGATGTTTATTCTGAAAACTTGGCATTAATATGACACACAGCCATAGTAATTTCATATATTTCCATTAAGTATCGAGAAATCAGCTAATAAGAGATTCAATTTACGATCAGCTGGGAAAAAAATAGAGTATAGTTGTCACTAAGGGATGGAGGGAGGTAAGGGTGGCGAGGTGACTAACAAGGTGGGTGGAGGTGGAGGAGTTGTGGTGGGATTGTTTAGACTGGTGGATGAATGTATAATAACTAAATTTAGGATATTTCAGTGTGTGTGTGTGTGTGTGTGTGTGTGTGTGTGCTTAAAGGGCGATCGGGACACGAATGCATAGAGGTTTTGTGTTCGTGGACGGGTGGAAAATGATAAAGCTAAATTTATTTATGTACTATATATTGTATCTCTTTTTATACTGGCATGGCCTTACTTACTCTTTACTTTGTATTAGTTTTGCACACTTTTTCAGCATATTTCACTAATTGGCTTAAATATAGTTATGTTTATATGAATGATGCATTAGGATCCCTTTGGACGTTCCCCTGTTCGCTTGTTTATGCTTCCTCTTACAACTTCGGTTAATCATTGCACACAAATCTTGATGTCATATCATATTATGTGAACTCGCTAATCTGATTTATCTATCTATCTATCTATATATCCATCTATTGCCAGACAACCTTATCTCCCGAGAGGAGGTGGACGTGAAAGTATCACCTTCATAAGCTTCTATATGCCGAGGTAACTCATTCGATTATCTAGCTTTTTTTCAATTAATTTCAAAATAAATGTGTAGCTTGATCATACAAGATTATTGCGCAATGCAATATAACAATGACAAATATTAATTGTCCTGTTGATAAACATTATGTTTGCGGTAATATGAACAATTGATAAAGGTATACTCAATTAACTTCAGTAATTATATTTATTTAATTTATATTTATTAGACAGTCATAGTAAAGTAAATAGATCAAGGAAATAATGTGTTGGGGAAAAAGTGGATTGCAATTCTCGAGGGTAATTTACTCTAGGTAAATATTTCCCCCTGTATCACATTATCTTATATTATCAGACTTGGCAATATGTAACAAACCACATGCAAAGAGTATAACATATCAGCATAAATAATTATATGTGTGGAATAATATTATCTGTGTATACCGTGGTCTATTTGTGATATCTATTAACCTGAGTTTACATGTAGTTACTCATAGTCTCACTGTTACCAAGGTAATGCACAAATTATTTATCAATACCATATTTACTACATAAATCGATTAACACAGTGCAACTTCTCTCTCTCTCTCTCTCTCTCTCTGAGAAACCAGACTTGGCTCTTCCGTGATACCAACAGATTTTTCATATACTTTAGTAATTATTTTATTTATTGTTTCTAGGTTAGCACACATCAATTATTAGCATTTGTCTATAGAGCAAGTTAATCAGAAAGAATTAGATTGGTACTATAGCTGAATAGTTAAGGTCATAGAATTTACCCTGATAAATGTTGGTAAGCCTGTCGAGTAGGAAGTGTGTATTTTCAGCAGAAGTTTTGGTAAGGAGCTCTTTATGAAGATCCATACTAATTTCAACCTAATGTCAGAGAGCAATAAAGGTGAAACGAGACTCAAACTATCCATTTGGGGGAGGGAATGGGTAGTTTACCTTGATGCACAGGAAAATCGACTTTAAAATCGCCATAAACAGAGAGGAATTTTGTATCTAAGTTTAAACACTGTTGCCAGCTACTCTAAATATACTGATATTCCTGAGGGAAATGTTTTATCAACAAATTTGCCTCGATGTAAATTAATTGTTAAATATATAAATCAGACATGTCATACCTCTACCATTTGGTTTAATGTATCAATGTGATCATATGCAATGTTTTCTTTCTGGCCACAGGTAATTTAGAATCTTGATAATGATATTACCAATCTTAATGAATCCTGATCAATGTAATCAATAGCCCACCGACTCAGTATTAACTGTGACTCTCATGCTTGAGGTAAGTCATCCACAGATCGACATATTTTGACACTACAAAGGTAACTCATCTAAATAATAATAGTTTACTACTTCTGTTAATCTAATTTGTCGCTAGTTTGAAGTTTGCTAACAAAAGGTGTATGTTATATATTATATAGTATGATCTGTACTATTATTTTATTCATACCAATAAAGTGGGTGGAGAGAGAGAGAGAGTGACGTTTCAGTTACTGAAAGAGGGAATCTACTGTTCATTACGAATTAGTTTCGGGAACATTATTGTATGAACAAGTAAAACTAAATAAGTTTAACACTCGTCACTGCATGTTATAAAACGTCACCTCCTCCCATTGTGTCCTACCCTTTTAACACTACGACAAGCTCCCTCCCTTCCCATCAAGCTGCGCCATCTATGGGGCAAAATCTTCGATTGATTCAGGGAGGGGAGTGTGAGATCTTACTATATTCAGAGCGAACAAACTACATAACGGATTTACCCAAACCCTACGACTAGGTGACCCACGCGGAATTGCGGCCGAGTGTACATGTATAACACTAGTATTCCTGCATATTTATATTATCTACTGTATACTGTGTGTAAGTGTAACGTGACTAATTATAACCAAAATATCATTATAGACCATTCTATCTTTGATACGTCACTTGAGTAGCCTACCTGTATTGTCTGCCCTATATGACAAAACAATATTCTATATATCATACATCATGCAAATTGAATAAACTAAAGTGTGAAGCAATATTGTGTGAATGTTGCCTTGGAATAAAGAGTTGGTGCAAGATACATAAAGCTAGACGCGACCCTGTTGAGCATATTCTATCTCAAGATATCTTATTATAAGATTGCAATAGAGATTATAACCAGTCGAGTTGAAATAACAACCCGACATTTCATATATATGTATATATATATATATATATATATATATATCCGTAGTAGATTCGCCTCCAGGGTATCGAATCTTGTATATGAATAGAAGGATAAGAGCCAGAGTCGTATACATTTTGACGTTTATTTCAAATTTTCGGATGTACACCCATCATAAAAGAAAGGTACCCCCTGATCGAGAGATCTGAAGCCTCATGCTATTTAGTTGTGGTAACACTGGCACTAAACCATCGACGGCACGTAAGTGGGTGGTGTCAGTGGATTGTGAGAGGGAGTAGGGAGCTGATCTAAACGAAGCAATGTTTCACTTCGCATTGAAAATCGTTTTGCCAATTATCTCTCTCTCTCATATCCACATATATATCTATATATCTACATCTATCTCTCTGTCTGTCTATCTTTCTATAAACTAATTACATTCTGTTTTCTAATAGACATATCCCACCTGAATCCTACATAATTTTCAATAATACAAATTTGGCAATTTTTTCGAATAGTGATATCCTTGGAGTAGGCCTATGCCAATTTCAGATGGACGTCTTATGTCAGATCTATTTTTAAAAATGCTTCAAAGACTCGAGGAAGGACGTCCTTTCCGAGAGAGAGAAAGAGAGAAGTAGCAAAACGATTTTCAATGCGAAGTGAAGCATTGCTTCGTTCAGATCAGGTCCCTACTCCCTCCCACAATCCACAGTCACCACCCACTTTCGTGACGTCGATGGTTCAGGACCAGTGTTACCACAACTAAATAGCATGATGCTTCAGATCTCTCGATCAGGGGGGTACCTTTCTTTTATGAATGGGTGTACAGTCTGGGACTAAAGTCGTGGTATGGATCTTCAGCCATCCATTAATGCCCTCTGACGGCGGTATTCGAGGCAAACCGAGATATGATGTTTTTGGCTATCCATAGATGGCTCTGTTCGATACGTCCAGGTAGCGCCAAAGTAAGCGAGAAACTTTGTGTCTATTGGTGGAATACGACCATACCAATAGAACACACACACACAACCACACACACACACACACACACACACTACTTCATTATCATAATGCAAGGAATATTAGTATGTTCTACAACTAAAATTAATGTTTTACTCTTGCATAGGAATATAATCAAAATAAATTAGAATACTGTATTAAGACTCCGTTCCGGATATTAATGATTGAATATTTAATAATGATCAACCATAGCAATGTAGATAAGGCACACCGAGTATTCTAGCTTACTAGGGAAATGGTATATAATAGATACAGTATACACAACTTTGTAAGTGAATGCAACACAAGTATACTGTATAGCCTATTATAATTTAGTCATATTTGATATGTAGGAAATATATATACAGTTAGTTTACATTAATGTTTAGAAATATAATATATCTAGTGTATATTGGCAATACTATGACTTTTTGCATAAAATAATAAATCTACTCGATTAGATCATGCCGTGACCTATTCCTGTATCTGATTATTTCTCAAACGTTACCTAACTCCTCCGTCAGTGGTGGCAAGCAGATTGAACATCCATAACAAATAACAATCTACACTCCACTAAACCTACCATAGTTCCCTGGCAGTGTTCTTTCCATGATAATAGGAGGTTAGAGGACTGCCTTGCTTCGCCCTAGACTCGGCTACACTACGCTCATACATGGCTTTTTTTATATCGGGGGATGTCCCCATGCGTTGCCCTTGTTGCCAGATTCCAGTCACAGTTCAACATATTTTGATAGACTGATTCTAGTTAGTATTTACTAGGACACGCCAAGTTTCGACTCTATTTGGAGATCTATTGAGTTGTGAAGAGCGGTTGTGAGAGTCAAAACTTGTCGAGTCCATGTAAATAATAATATATCGTTTTCAACCAGGTGAGTATACTTGTCCATTCAAATATTCATTGCATTGTGAGTATCTCTCCTCAAACTCGTATTACTCGCACAGTGACTTCACGATGCCAGAGAGAGAGAGAGAGGGAGGGAGGCAGGCAGGCGGTAGTGGGAGGTGGATTTGATTGAGTTGATTTGATTCTTTATTGAGAAAGCATAAATACATGGGAATACATAATTACACGTCTCAAAAGGGCAAAGGTGGTAAAACATTCTTTTACCCTACTCATATTATACATGTACAATATAAACACAAACATGAAAACAACATTTAGTAAGTTTTATCTCTATACTTGTTAGCACACCGGTTGTCCCTAACTGTTTAAGAAGGACCCTTCGCTAAGCTGGGCTTAGGCTTAGCGCGGGGTTGTTATAATCCTGCTACTTCCCTTAATGTCATAGAATGACCCTCCCACTCCAGTTTCATCCCCAATTTCCAAAAAGTATACATTTGTTTTGTGTTAACAAAACCAATTGTTAACCCGGCAAGCGCGATAGGCCTCACGGAAGGCTTCCTATAGGGAACGTGATAGGCCTCACGGAAGCAAGACCATAAAAAAAGCCTTCCAAAAAAAAAAAGGGCCTATCAAAACAAAGGATTTTGTCTCTAGGTGAGATAATTCCCCTCTAGTACTCATCCATGTGTTTCTCACCCCTCCCCCTCCCCTCCTTCCCCACCTTATTCCCCCTTCCCCCCCTCCTCAATTATCACCTATTTTTCCTCTTATTATCATCATTTATCGGTTATTTTTCTCTCCCGCGATAATGTAGCACAAGTGGGTTGCATAAAAGATCGTTATGCAACACCCAGACACCGGCACACACCGCCCCGCTCGTCTCAGTTGACTCCCAGACAGCGAGAGGGGAGGGCTGCCTGTGGCTCTCTCTCGCCTGAGATTATGACCGGGTGGCCAATATCTTCGTTTTTCACCACCCAAATGCTTTTCCCACTTATTTTAGCACTCTTGAAGGTTCATATATACATCATATATGTAAAATAAAAGCATACCGAAAACAAATAATGCTTTATATTGTAAATATAACGAATTCTGTCAGAATCCAGGGCTAGAAATGCACAAATAACTACCCTAGCACCTAGGTCTATATCGCGCTTGTCAGGTTACTAATATACAGTAAATACAGTTCTTATATATATCACACTAGTAATGGCATAGTCGATGAGATGCTATTCGTAGTAGCAATGACAATACTATTAATGCTAGGAATAGCAGCAATAACTATAGTAATGATACAAACTAAAATAACATCTACAAGATTGGTAACAATAACCACACCAATAATAATAGTAATAACAACAACGATAATATAAATAGTATATATATACACACATACATAAGAACAAACCTACATATACACACACATACATACACCCATACACACATATATACATATACAGTATATACACACATACTGTATATACACATATACATACACACACACATACATACACATGCAGGTACATATACCTACATACATACATATACACACACTCATTCATACAATAACACACAAATATAACAATATACAGTATATACATACACATTTATTATTACATAATAATCATAACACTAAATCCTAAACTTTGTTTTATGTATATTTACCTTACGATGTATTGTATATTTTTGCATTTGGCTATTATTTGAGTAATCTTATTATGATTGAACATCCATATAATTTGTTCATCGACCTTATCTATGACATTGTTTCTATATTTCGCTAGGTGTTGGCAGTGCAGTATATAATGATTTAAGGTATGACTTCTTGGTTCTTTACATAGTTGACAACATATTTCGTGTTCTCCTTAAGGAACACCACGTTCCCACATATAACAATATCCTAACCTAAGTTGTGTGCACAAGGAGTCCTTCCAAGCACTTCTTAAGTTTCCGTATATGAAGCTAGTTCGCCGTGCAACGTTATTATAGTGATAGAATGTCGCACTATTCGCGTGTTTTTCTTGCATCATAACAAGTTCCGCATCCTCTTGTTTTTTTCTAATTGTTGATTTAATTTGTCTTAAAGATTGAATGCACTCGTAATCTATTGTGTCTTTCTCCGTTCCTAATTTAGCAAGTTCGTCCGCTCTTTCATTATTTATTATCCCAACATGTGAAGGTATCCACGTAAATTTTACCATTCTCCCATTATTGCGTAGTTCATCTATAATAATCTTGCACTGAGATACCAGCTTTTCATACACGGGTTTTTTGCTGTTCAAAGATTCCAAAGCACTTCGACTGTCTACGAAAAAGCACACATCACCTTCTCCCCCTCTTATTTTATTTAACCCGCATAACATAGCACATATTTCTGCCTGCGTAGAAGACACGTTGTTACTTATTCTATAATAATATTCACTGTATATGTTATCGTTACCTACATCGTCACTCACCAGTATCCCACATCCTGCTCTCCCATTTCCTGTGACAGAGCCATCGCAGTATACTTGCGCAACATTATCATCTTTTAATTCATTTATCTTTTCTTCAACAATTATTTTAAGTTCCTCAGTCTCGTACATACTTTTCTTTTTCCCCAGCTTGATAATATTTATATCCACGCCTTTATCTTCTCAAGGTGGAGGTTTTTGTGCCCTCTCTTCGACCAGAAAGAAATGTATTAGGTCAAATTTCTCTACTTGATGTATTAGTTCTTTCAGGTATCCCCTCTTGCCTTGCCTCCTGAAGGTTCGAATTTTACGTATGCCATCGTTGACGTCTTGTGCCAATTTGTCACCACTACCTGACCGTATATGTCTCATTGCCGATACTAGGTTTACTTCCTCTATTCTGTGTCGCAAGGTTGTTAAATTTAATTCTAACCTCATAGCAGCTACCATCGCATTTTTGGGGCAGTTTAATATAACCCGCATAGCTTCATTTTGGATAGTTTCTATTTTATCCAACCTTCCTTCACCAAGGCAAGAGAGATCGGGGCTGGCATATTCCACCACTGACCTAATAGTTGTGAGGTACACTCACGCGTACTAACAGTTGCTCAGGGGTGGGTCTTTCCTTCCCCTACTCCACCCTGGGCAGGTGGAAGGGGGGACCCAAGTCTACCCCACCTTCCACCCACAAACTATCCCCAACTCCCTCACCTTCCTTCTCTAGCTGGCAGTTAGTGATTGGAGACGATTGTTCTCATGCATTGTAAATCATTGTTAAACCATCTTTGCACATGCTTACATTGGCCTATATTTAAAATGTATTAGGAATTTATTAATACAATATACTGTATAATTGTATTCTCAAAATGAGTGTCTATACACAACGTCTATTTCTATCTATCTATTATTCAGGCCCAATCCCCACTTTTCCCTTTTTTTCTTTTCTTTTTTTGTTTGTGGGGGAGGGGGGGGGGGGCAAGCAAGAACAGGGACAACACAAAACACAACAGAAAACAACGAACACACATAAACAAAACACAAATTAATACACATCTACTAATGGGTTTCAGAGACCGTGTGGCATCGTTTTTCGGGAATAACTTATTAACAAATAGTTGGATCAGTATGATATTTTGACACAGTTTTTGTCATACCGTCCCCTATTTTTTGTCAATATACTGCATTACCAAAAGTGTAGAAATAAGCCACATGTCCCTGTGTTATGAGGTTAAAGTCGCACATTAATGACTAAGATACGGACAAGGCTATACCGTGGCTTACCTGTGAGAACCACCCACCCATTATTGTTCCTCCATCTAACACGGTAGTTATCAGCCACCACCCAACCCTAGTATCGCCTTTAAATTCAAGTTATCTGTCAATATCAAATATAAATATACAAACAGTATGCATTTTTTTATATATAGACCTGATATTGACAGATTACTTGAATTTAAAGGCGATAATAGGGTTGGGTGGTGGCTGATAACTACCGTGTTTGATGGAGGAGCAATAATGGATTGGTGGTTCTCACAGGTAAGCCACGGTAGCCTAGTCCGTTTCTTAGTCATTAATGTGCGACTTTAACCTCATGACACAGGGACAAGTGGCTTATTTCTTCACTTTTGGTAATGCACTATATTGACATAAATTAGGGGACGGTGTGAAAAAAGCTGTGTCAAAATATCATACTGATCCAACTGTTTATTAATAAGTTATTCCCGAAAAACGATGCCACACGGCCTCTGAAACCCACAGTAGGTCATCCAGGAGAAGACCCAGAGACCATGGTCACTCCCCCGGCCCCCGACCACCCCAGCCACAACGTAGGTTACACGAACCTTGGCTGTAGTAGTCTCTCTCTCTCTCTCTCTCTCTCTCTCATTGCACTACTTTCTACGACCAAAACTTAATGTGATTTGAATATAATAATACCGTAATTAAATCCAATCTCATTCAGTATTCAGGAGATTATGTTCACCATTATTGCAATACACATCAACACGTGCCTAGGTCTAAAGGCAAACATTGACAGGAATAGTGTTGCAACTTTTATTGACCGCTTCGTTTATAATTTCAATCAGTTTCGCCCATTTATTCAATACCATACATACTATAAACGGTCTGTATTCAATTCTATGTGGCCTATGCACTTTGTTTTCAGTCAATTAAATGTAGAGCTCTATACAACTTACAATCAAAGTCGGTGTTAACTTTAAGTAAAGGTTGAGTATCGAGCCCTTGAGTAGCAGGGCTCGCCTTTTCACTTCCCCCTCCTCTGTCTCTATCTTATCTGTGATTCCAGCCAATCACCTCTACAAACCCCAAAATATTGCATAGGTTTAATAGACAGTTTTACCATTAACTCTTCTCTATGTGTATCGAATGCAGGGAACATTCATCACACACACTAATAAAGGGGAATATATCCAAATCAGACAAGGGACTGGAGTTATCGCAGAGAGGCTCCAGTCCTGAAGTTATTCTCGACTTACAATGTGCTGGCTTAATAATCCAATAGGGTTGATAGCCTCTAAAGTCCTATTTTAACTAAGCAATCAGACCCATTATATCTTGGTTGTAGAAGAAAGAGTGTGCTATGAAAGAGTTACAGTGTTACAAGGAATAGTTAGTTTCTCAAAGACCTTGCGGTCCATTTCGGGGAAATATTCGAAGTGGAAGGAGAGACATTGTTCAGTGCACTACACTTTTTACAGAGTGTAAAATGCTATCTACTCACTACTGTTTTCTTGAACTGCTCAACTGTGGAAATGTTTACAACTTCTGAGAAAAGTTTGTTCCATGGTAGAACAGATCTTAAATGGGAAACAGTTTCCATAAATACTAGTGCTGAACCTTTTCAATTTCAACTGCCAGCCATGGTTGCGTATTGTATTCATATTGAGGCTAAACATTTTGCTATGATCCAAATTGTCAAACCCATTACATATTGTATAAACTTAAATGAACTGACCTCGTAGTCTGTGTGTTAAGAGAGAGAGAGAGAAGCAGATCACTACAGCTGAGAATCTTGTAACCCACGTTGTGTATAGAGACTCATATTGAGAATAGTTATACAGTATATTGTTTTAATAAATTCCTAATAAATAATAAATGTTGGCCATTGTAAGCATGTGCAATGATGGTTTAGCAATAATTTGAAATGCATGAGAACAATCAAGAAGGTGGGGGAGTTGGGGATAGTTTGGGGGTGAAAGGTGGGGGTAGGCTTAGACCCGACTCCCCCCTTCCACCTGCCCAGCGTGGAGTAGGGGAAGGAAGGACCCACCCCTGAGCTACTTTTAGTACGCGTGAGTGTACATCATCCGCAGTACCTGTACACCAACACCTGTACCACTCCAAGCTAGGGATTTCAAGGGTGCCATACGTGCCTTACATTGTGTTTGTATATGATGAAACTCATATACAAACACAAATAAGGCACGTATGGCACCCTTGAAATCCCTAGGGAGGGAGGTGGAGGGAGGGAGGGGGTAGTGGGAGGTGGAGGGAGGGAAGGGATAGTGGGAGGTGGACGGTAGGAGGAATAGTGGGAGGTGGAGGGAGGAAGGAGTAGTGGGAGGTGAAAGGTTGGAGGAGTAGTGGGAGGTGAAGGGAGGGAGGGGGTAGTGGGAGGTGAAGAGAGGGAGGGAAGGAGGGTGTAGTGGGAGGGAGGGATAGTGGGAGGTGGAGGGAGGGAGGATATAGTGAAAGGTGAAGATTCCTCTCGTGTAACAAGATGTGCATTATTAGGCAGCATGATACAACAGGATAAAAAGAATAGGGACACATTTTGTAATGGGTAATGAACTGGGTAAGTTGCCCTGTATAGTGGAGAGATATTTTCGATTTCATATAAGCGGAAAGTTCAAAAATGTATTTTATAAATAAGTTTTATTTTGTAAGCCAATAATCTTAACATGGTAAAAAATACAGCCTACTAGCATTCAAATGTATTAACTGGTAAAGAAAGGATGCTTGACTTGCTAAGCAAAGACATAACTAGAACACCTAGTTTACCGGCTCGCTGGTGTAGTGACTAGCGTCTGGGACTTCCACCCAGAATGTCCCAGGGTCGTGCCAACGCTCGGCGCATTAAAGATTTTTCACAAGCACTGAGTCGTTACTGTCCCTCATGAGCAAGGGGATGGGGTAGTAGTACAGGACCCCAATAGAAATACGCCTAATCGGCCTTATTGGGGTGTCCTTACTTGGTTTAGCATGTGCTAGCTTTAACCCTTGTCGAGCGGGGGGTTTTGGGCTTATTTGGGCATATTCAGGTCCTCCTGAATGATAAATCAAGTATTTGCATGAAAAGAAATGTATTCAGCAAAAAACTAGGCGCTAAAAGCTTCAAAATTAGACCAGAACGATCTACGTAGCACTCGTCGTTCTCAGGCAGTGTTACCACCAACATGGGAGTTTAGCGTATAGCGGCATATTTTTTCCCACTACGCTCACTACTGGCAACGCTGCCGGCCTCTCGAGAACAGAGGGAACATGAGTCAGTGGGCGGCGGTAAGCCCTGGGAGTTGGCTGTCTGGCCCGCTGCGCTCCCGGCCATTTGCACTCTATTTTAACCCTTTAAAAGCCTTAATCATGCTCCTAACTTGCTGCAAATTGGAGGCGGACTTAAGTCCGCCCCCGCTACGAAGGGGTTAACCCTCTCACTACCATATGATGCAGAGGTTGCCAGATTAGCAATTATAAATAGAGTTCTCGCACTCTTATAATTACCTCTCCAAAATTAGTTTTCTGCCCACAGCTAACTCAAAGACAACTGCAGAGGTTGAAGTAACTAAACTAAAGGTTTCTAAATACCCCTGATGGTAACAAAGGCTTTAAAGTATCCCTAATAGGCTCAAAATTGCGTCAAGGACGTGAGAGGGTTAAGAACTATTATTATTATTATCACTATTATTAACACAAATAATTGTGTCAAAGAGTTCTCGAGGGCACTGGCTATAATGTGGAGGAGATGGCTTATGAAACCTTGTATAAAATAGTTACTATGAAAAGTTATTCAATATTATAAAATAGTGACGAGGCCCGATGATTACCAAACATCTAAACAATTAGAGGTATGCTGTATAATTTAAACAATGGACTCAACTAGGTTTTATATTCTACGCATACAAATAGCTTAACTACCTTATTGCAGTTTGGGAAACTGTTTAAACTTTTTGGTAATCCCTAAATCAATATCATGCCATGGTTTAGCACTTTAGCTATTATCTGTTATTATACATCATTAAAAAGTGTCCATGGAAGAAAAGGGTTTAATAAGACCTAGTTTGACCTATGAATCATTGGATGTTTACGTTATCTCCCTACGCCCAAAAGTACTAAAAGAGCTATAGTTGTGTTCTTGCTTCGGAGCGTTTCATAACATTTCACTCTCCTCAATGAATATAATTGATATATATATATACAGTATGGGAATAACATTTGAATTTTCTTGATTACACTACGATCAAACTCTGTTGAAGGAGGTATGAAATAGTGAAACATATTAACGTTTGTAGTGGTATTGTTTTAATAATAAAGAAGTGGTCGGGATGATCAAAGGGTGGTGTGATACAATCATACAGGCCAACGATGGGTGGAGGGATCACCAACACAATTTAGTGTATGGAATGATGGAATTAAATACATCGCAATATTGCTTTAATACAGTATATACTTTATATTAATATTCTTATAGGTAAGCCTTTAATTGTTTCCTTTTATTGTTCCTTGACATTATAGTATCATCATAACTTTGTGTTTTCATTAAAGTTATGTTACACCACGCTATGTCATTCCTATGAACCATACCAAGTTACAGTATTTGTGTTCTAATGTTAGTATTCTAATCTCAATTATATATACATATTGGTGCTAGCAATACCGAAATATAACGACCTATATTATAAACACCCATTATTGGTTATATTATTCGCATGAATAAACTACTGTATATAGGAATATATACCTATATATTATAAGGAAAATATATCACACCACTTCTAACTCTGAAAAGTGTGCCTGTTACATCTGTTATGGATACCCAGTGCATTTTCGCTTCCTTTTAGCATTTATATTCCTTACATTGAGAATTCAAGAGTAAACAATGTGTAATTTACCTATAACTCACAAGAGTTAACTTACTTTTATTGGTTGATAGGGATAGATAGCTCAATGATAGTGGTAGGAATAGATGGAAGATATAGTGGCCACTAAGATATAAGAATTAGGATGACTTAGCAGGAAACAGGTGGTTGTATTGGAGAGGCTAGAAGGAGATCTTGATGAGGTCGTAGGTAAAGCGAGTCTAGTTTGTCTTGTTGCGAGGGACCCTCAGGTTCCCGAATATGACGCATGCGCAGTTATCTTATCTACCAATGCGTCATTTAACTAACTACAAGATATACCCGATTTACTATAATGACAACCCGATATAATAATGGATAATAAACCCATATAAATTTAATACGAAATAGTATATATCTTTTATATAGATATATAACTTAGCCTAGTACTGGCGCCTAATTTGAACTTCCAGTATGTTTACTTAACCTAAACTGTCGAGTTACTTACGAGTCTCGACACATTCCCACCACCAATACATACATTATCTACAATAATCCCGCAGCGATGTTAGATCTCCATAGCTGTGAAGAGCTAACAGCAGCTCGGCGAAGAGGTAATCTTCCAACAGGATCATTACTGGCAGATGGTCCAGCGACCGCTGGTGACATAGGCCTCAGTGAAAAGGCTTAAATAAATAAAAAAGACGATAAGACCCTATAAATCTTTACAATAAATATATGTTATATTTTAGTTTATAAGTAAATAAGAAATAAAAATATAGGTTTGTTACGCTGGGGCGGCGTAGATATATAAATAAACTGTCTAAAACTGTTCGATTATCAACATCTAGTAGTCGAAATCTTGAAGAATCTATTTCATTAAGGGGGGGAGTCGTGAGAGCTAACACCATCACCAGTGACCGCCGGTTAAGGGAACGAAATGCTTTCGATTTCCTGTTCCAATGGATACAACTTGACGATGGGTCGAGTGGTCAGGCCAGTCTTTGTTCTAATCTGGACCACTCTAACCAGATCATCTCGTCCGGGATAGAGTCTAACTACCCTACCAAGTTTCCAAAGGACACGAGGTCCCTCGTCATGTATAAGCACGTTGTCATTTATCTTTGGCCATACACTGCTTGATGAGCCTCTTTTATTCTTATAGGCTTCTCGTAGTGATGAAAAGTATTCATTAGACCAATGCCTCCATAGGTCCCGGATCAATTTATTTATGTAATTGTACCTGCTGTGTATCGCTGCTTTACAATCGTAACTAGGATCCTGCAGCTCATCTAGCTGAATTAAATATACAAACAGTATGTATTTTTGTATATATAGACCTGATATTGACAGATTACTTGAATTTAAAGGCGATAATAGGGTTGGGTGGTGGCTGATAACTACCGTGTTTGATGGAGGAGCAATAATGGTTTGGTGGTTCTCACAGGTAAGCTACGGTAGCCTAGTCCGTTTCTTAGTCATTAATGTGCGACTTTAACCTCATGACACAGGGACAAGTGGCTTATTTCTTCACTTTTGGTAATGCACTATATTGACATAAATTAGGGGACGGTGTGAAAAAAGCTGTGTCAAAATATCATACTGATCCAACTGTTTATTAATAAGTTATTCCCGAAAAACGATGCCACACGGCCTCTGAAACCCACAGTAGGTCATCCAGGAGAAGACCCAGAGACCATGGTCACTCCCCCGGCCCCCGACCACCCCAGCCACAACGTAGGTTACACGAACCTTGGCTGTAGTAGTCTTGTCTCTCTCTCTCTCTCTCTCTCTCTCTCTCTCTCTCTCTCTCTCTCTCTCTCTCTCTCATTGCACTACTTTCTACGACCAAAACTTAATGTGATTTGAATATAATAATACCGTAATTAAATCCAATCTCATTCAGTATTCAGGAGATTATGTTCACCATTATTGCAATACACATCAACACGTGCCTAGGTCTAAAGGCAAACATTGACAGGAATAGTGTTGCAACTTTTATTGACCGCTTCGTTTATAATTTCAATCAGTTTCGCCCATTTATTCAATACCATACATACTATAAACGGTCTGTATTCAATTCTATGTGGCCTATGCACTTTGTTTTCAGTCAATTAAATGTAGAGCTCTATACAACTTACAATCAAAGTCGGTGTTAACTTTAAGTAAAGGTTGAGTATCGAGCCCTTGAGTAGCAGGGCTCGCCTTTTCACTTCCCCCTCCTCTGTCTCTATCTTATCTGTGATTCCAGCCAATCACCTCTACAAACCCCAAAATATTGCATAGGTTTAATAGACAGTTTTACCATTAACTCTTCTCTATGTGTATCGAATGCAGGGAACATTCATCACACACACTAATAAAGGGGAATATATCCAAATCAGACAAGGGACTGGAGTTATCGCAGAGAGGCTCCAGTCCTGAAGTTATTCTCGACTTACAATGTGCTGGCTTAATAATCCAATAGGGTTGATAGCCTCTAAAGTCCTATTTTAACTAAGCAATCAGACCCCTTATATCTTGGTTGTAGAGGAAAGAGTGTGCTATGAAAGAGTTACAGTGTTACAAGGAATAGTTAGTTTCTCAAAGACCTTGCGGTCCATTTCGGGGAAATATTCGAAGTGGAAGGAGAGACATTGTTCAGTGCACTACACTTTTTACAGAGTGTAAAATGCTATCTACTCACTACTGTTTTCTTGAACTGCTCAACTGTGGAAATGTTTACAACTTCTGAGAAAAGTTTGTTCCATGGTAGAACAGATCTTAAATGGGAAACAGTTTCCATAAATACTAGTGCTGAACCTTTTCAATTTCAACTGCCAGCCATGGTTGCGTATTGTATTCATATTGAGGCTAAACATTTTGCTATGATCCAAATTGTCAAACCCATTACATATTGTATAAACTTAAATGAACTGACCTCGTAGTCTGTGTGTTAAGAGAGAGAGAGAGAAGCAGATCACTACAGCTGAGAATCTTGTAACCCACGTTGTGTATAGAGACTCATATTGAGAATAGTTATACAGTATATTGTTTTAATAAATTCCTAATAAATAATAAATGTTGGCCATTGTAAGCATGTGCAATGATGGTTTAGCAATAATTTGAAATGCATGAGAACAATCAAGAAGGTGGGGGAGTTGGGGATAGTTTGGGGGTGAAAGGTGGGGGTAGGCTTAGACCCGACTCCCCCCTTCCACCTGCCCAGCGTGGAGTAGGGGAAGGAAGGACCCACCCCTGAGCTACTTTTAGTACGCGTGAGTGTACATCATCCGCAGTACCTGTACACCAACACCTGTACCACTCCAAGCTAGGGATTTCAAGGGTGCCATACGTGCCTTACATTGTGTTTGTATATGATGTAACTCATATACAAACACAAATAAAGCACGTATGGCACCCTTGAAATCCCTAGGGAGGGAGGTGGAGGGAGGGAGGGGGTAGTGGGAGGTGGAGGGAGGGAAGGGATAGTGGGAGGTGGACGGTAGGAGGAATAGTGGGAGGTGGAGGGAGGAAGGAGTAGTGGGAGGTGAAAGGTTGGAGGAGTAGTGGGAGGTGAAGGGAGGGAGGGGGTAGGGGGAGGTGAAGAGAGGGAGGGAAGGAGGGTGTAGTGGGAGGGAGGGATAGTGGGAGGTGGAGGGAGGGAGGATATAGTGAAAGGTGAAGATTCCTCTCGTGTAACAAGATGTGCATTATTAGGCAGCATGATACAACAGGATAAAAAGAATAGGGACACATTTTGTAATGGGTAATGAACTGGGTAAGTTGCCCTGTATAGTGGAGAGATATTTTCGATTTCATATAAGCGGAAAGTTCAAAAATGTATTTTATAAATAAGTTTTATTTTGTAAGCCAATAATCTTAACATGGTAAAAAATACAGCCTACTAGCATTCAAATGTATTAACTGGTAAAGAAAGGATGCTTGACTTGCTAAGCAAAGACATAACTAGAACACCTAGTTTACCGGCTCGCTGGTGTAGTGACTAGCGTCTGGGACTTCCACCCAGAATGTCCCAGGGTCGTGCCAACGCTCGGCGCATTAAAGATTTTTCACAAGCACTGAGTCGTTACTGTCCCTCATGAGCAAGGGGATGGGGTAGTAGTACAGGACCCCAATAGAAATACGCCTAATCGGCCTTATTGGGGTGTCCTTACTTGGTTTAGCATGTGCTAGCTTTAACCCTTGTCGAGCGGGGGGTTTTGGGCTTATTTGGGCATATTCAGGTCCTCCTGAATGATAAATCAAGTATTTGCATGAAAAGAAATGTATTCAGCAAAAACTAGGCGCTAAAAGCTTCAAAATTAGACCAGAACGATCTACGTAGCACTCGTCGTTCTCAGGCAGTGTTACCACCAACATGGGAGTTTAGCGTATAGCGGCATATTTTTTCCCACTACGCTCACTACTGGCAACGCTGCCGGCCTCTCGAGAACAGAGGGAACATGAGTCAGTGGGCGGCGGTAAGCCCTGGGAGTTGGCTGTCTGGCCCGCTGCGCTCCCGGCCATTTGCACTCTATTTTAACCCTTTAAAAGCCTTAATCATGCTCCTAACTTGCTGCAAATTGGAGGCGGACTTAAGTCCGCCCCCGCTACGAAGGGGTTAACCCTCTCACTACCATATGATGCAGAGGTTGCCAGATTAGCAATTATAAATAGAGTTCTCGCACTCTTATAATTACCTCTCCAAAATTAGTTTTCTGCCCACAGCTAACTCAAAGACAACTGCAGAGGTTGAAGTAACTAAACTAAAGGTTTCTAAATACCCCTGATGGTAACAAAGGCTTTAAAGTATCCCTAATAGGCTCAAAATTGCGTCAAGGACGTGAGAGGGTTAAGAACTATTATTATTATTATCACTATTATTAACACAAATAATTGTGTCAAAGAGTTCTCGAGGGCACTGGCTATAATGTGGAGGAGATGGCTTATGAAACCTTGTATAAAATAGTTACTATGAAAAGTTATTCAATATTATAAAATAGTGACGAGGCCCGATGATTACCAAACATCTAAACAATTAGAGGTATGCTGTATAATTTAAACAATGGACTCAACTAGGTTTTATATTCTACGCATACAAATAGCTTAACTACCTTATTGCAGTTTGGGAAACTGTTTAAACTTTTTGGTAATCCCTAAATCAATATCATGCCATGGTTTAGCACTTTAGCTATTATCTGTTATTATACATCATTAAAAAGTGTCCATGGAAGAAAAGGGTTTAATAAGACCTAGTTTGACCTATGAATCATTGGATGTTTACGTTATCTCCCTACGCCCAAAAGTACTAAAAGAGCTATAGTTGTGTTCTTGCTTCGGAGCGTTTCATAACATTTCACTCTCCTCAATGAATATAATTGATATATATATATACAGTATGGGAATAACATTTGAATTTTCTTGATTACACTACGATCAAACTCTGTTGAAGGAGGTATGAAATAGTGAAACATATTAACGTTTGTAGTGGTATTGTTTTAATAATAAAGAAGTGGTCGGGATGATCAAAGGGTGGTGTGATACAATCATACAGGCCAACGATGGGTGGAGGGATCACCAACACAATTTAGTGTATGGAATGATGGAATTAAATACATCGCAATATTGCTTTAATACAGTATATACTTTATATTAATATTCTTATAGGTAAGCCTTTAATTGTTTCCTTTTATTGTTCCTTGACATTATAGTATCATCATATACTTTGTGTTTTCATTAAAGTTATGTTACACCACGCTATGTCATTCCTATGAACCATACCAAGTTACAGTATTTGTGTTCTAATGTTAGTATTCTAATCTCAATTATATATACATATTATTGGTGCTAGCAATACCGAAATATAACGACCTATATTATAAACACCCATTATTGGTTATATTATTCGCATGAATAAACTACTGTATATAGGAATATATACCTATATATTATAAGGAAAATATATCACACCACTTCTAACTCTGAAAAGTGTGCCTGTTACATCTGTTATGGATACCCAGTGCATTTTCGCTTCCTTTTAGCATTTATATTCCTTACATTGAGAATTCAAGAGTAAACAATGTGTAATTTACCTATAAACTCACAAGAGTTAACTTACTTTTATTGGTTGATAGGGATAGATAGCTCAATGATAGTGGTAGGAATAGATGGAAGATATAGTGGCCACTAAGATATAAGAATTAGGATGACTTAGCAGGAAACAGGTGGTTGTATTGGAGAGGCTAGAAGGAGATCTTGATGAGGTCGTAGGTAAAGCGAGTCTAGTTTGTCTTGTTGCGAGGGACCCTCAGGTTCCCGAATATGACGCATGCGCAGTTATCTTATCTACCAATGCGTCATTTAACTAACTACAAGATATACCCGATTTACTATAATGACAACCCGATATAATAATGGATAATAAACCCATATAAATTTAATACGAAATAGTATATATCTTTTATATAGATATATAACTTAGCCTAGTACTGGCGCCTAATTTGAACTTCCAGTATGTTTACTTAACCTAAACTGTCGAGTTACTTACGAGTCTCGACACATTCCCACCACCAATACATACATTATCTACAATAATCCCGCAGCGATGTTAGATCTCCATAGCTGTGAAGAGCTAACAGCAGCTCGGCGAAGAGGTAATCTTCCAACAGGATCATTACTGGCAGATGGTCCAGCGACCGCTGGTGACATAGGCCTCAGTGAAAAGGCTTAAATAAATAAAAAAGACGATAAGACCCTATAAATCTTTACAATAAATATATTTTATATTTTAGTTTATAAGTAAATAAGAAATAAAAATATAGGTTTGTTACGCTGGGGCGGCGTAGATATATAAATAAACTGTCTAAAACTGTTCGATTATCAACATCTAGTAGTCGAAATCTTGAAGAATCTATTTCATTAAGGGGGGGAGTCGTGAGAGCTAACACCATCACCAGTGACCGCCGGTTAAGGGAACGAAATGCTTTCGATTTCCTGTTCCAATGGATACAACTTGACGATGGGTCGAGTGGTCAGGCCAGTCTTTGTTCTAATCTGGACCACTCTAACCAGATCATCTCGTCCGGGATAGAGTCTAACTACCCTACCAAGTTTCCAAAGGACACGAGGTCCCTCGTCATGTATAAGCACGTTGTCATTTATCTTTGGCCATACACTGCTTGATGAGCCTCTTTTATTCTTATAGGCTTCTCGTAGTGATGAAAAGTATTCATTAGACCAATGCCTCCATAGGTCCCGGATCAATTTATTTATGTAATTGTACCTGCTGTGTATCGCTGCTTTACAATCGTAACTAGGATCCTGCAGCTCATCTAGCTGAATTAAATATACAAACAGTATGTATTTTTGTATATATAGACCTGATATTGACAGATTACTTGAATTTAAAGGCGATAATAGGGTTGGGTGGTGGCTGATAACTACCGTGTTTGATGGAGGAGCAATAATGGTTTGGTGGTTCTCACAGGTAAGCTACGGTAGCCTAGTCCGTTTCTTAGTCATTAATGTGCGACTTTAACCTCATGACACAGGGACAAGTGGCTTATTTCTTCACTTTTGGTAATGCACTATATTGACATAAATTAGGGGACGGTGTGAAAAAAGCTGTGTCAAAATATCATACTGATCCAACTGTTTATTAATAAGTTATTCCCGAAAAACGATGCCACACGGCCTCTGAAACCCACAGTAGGTCATCCAGGAGAAGACCCAGAGACCATGGTCACTCCCCCGGCCCCCGACCACCCCAGCCACAACGTAGGTTACACGAACCTTGGCTGTAGTAGTCTTGTCTCTCTCTCTCTCTCTCTCTCTCTCTCTCTCTCTCTCTCTCTCTCTCTCTCTCTCTCTCTCATTGCACTACTTTCTACGACCAAAACTTAATGTGATTTGAATATAATAATACCGTAATTAAATCCAATCTCATTCAGTATTCAGGAGATTATGTTCACCATTATTGCAATACACATCAACACGTGCCTAGGTCTAAAGGCAAACATTGACAGGAATAGTGTTGCAACTTTTATTGACCGCTTCGTTTATAATTTCAATCAGTTTTGCCCATTTATTCAATACCATACATACTATACACGGTCTGTATTCAATTCTATGTGGCCTCTGCACTTTGTTTTCAGTCAATTAAATGTAGAGCTCTATACAACTTACAATCAAAGTCGGTGTTAACTTTAAGTAAAGGTTGAGTATCGAGCCCTTGAGTAGCAGGGCTCGCCTTTTCACTTCCCCCTCCTCTGTCTCTATCTTATCTGTGATTCCAGCCAATCACCTCTACAAACCCCAAAATATTGCATAGGTTTAATAGACAGTTTTACCATTAACTCTTCTCTATGTGTATCGAATGCAGGGAACATTCATCACACACACTAATAAAGGGGAATATATCCAAATCAGACAAGGGACTGGAGTTATCGCAGAGAGGCTCCAGTCCTGAAGTTATTCTCGACTTACAATGTGCTGGCTTAATAATCCAATAGGGTTGATAGCCTCTAAAGTCCTATTTTAACTAAGCAATCAGACCCATTATATCTTGGTTGTAGAAGAAAGAGTGTGCTATGAAAGAGTTACAGTGTTACAAGGAATAGTTAGTTTCTCAAAGACCTTGCGGTCCATTTCGGGGAAATATTCGAAGTGGAAGGAGAGACATTGTTCAGTGCACTACACTCCTTACAGAGTGTGCAAAATGCTATCTACTTACTACTGTTTTCTTGAACTGCTCAACTGTGGAAATGTTTACAACTTCTGAGAAAAGTTTGTTCCAGGTAGAACAGATCTTAAATGGGAAACAGTTTCCATAAATACTAGTGCTGAACCTTTTCAATTTCTCAACTGCCAGCCATGGTTGCGTATTGTATTCATATTGAGGCTAAACATTTTGCTATGATCCAAATTGTCAAACCCATTACATATTGTATAAACTTAAATGAACTGACCTCGTAGTCTGTGTGTTAAGAGAGAGAGAGAGAAGCAGATCACTACAGCTGAGAATCTTGTAACCCACGTGGTGTATAGAGACTCATTTTGAGAATAGTTATACAGTATATTGTTTTAATAAATTCCTAATAAATAATAAATGTTGGCCATTGTAAGCATGTGCAATGATGGTTTAGCAATAATTTGAAATGCATGAGAACAATCAAGAAGGTGGGGGAGTTGGGGATAGTTTGGGGGTGAAAGGTGGGTGTAGGCTTAGACCCGACTCCCCCCTTCCACCTGCCCAGCATGGAGTAGGGGAAGGAAGGACCCACCCTTGAGCTACTTTTAGTACGCGTGAGTGTACATCATCCGCAGTACCTGTACACCAACACCTGTACCACTCCAAGCTAGGGATTTCAAGGGTGCCATACGTGCCTTACATTGTGTTTGTATATGATGTAACTCATATACAAACACAATATAAGGCACGTATGGCACCCTTGAAATCCCTAGGGAGGGAGGTGGAGGGAGGGAGGGGGTAGTGGGAGGTGGAAGGAGGGAAGGGATAGTGGGAGGTGGACGGTAGGAGGAATAGTGGGAGGTGGAGGGAGGAAGGAGTAGAGGGAGGTGAAGGGAGGGAGGGGATAGTGGGAGGTGAAAGGTTGGAGGAGTAGTGGGAGGTGAAGGGAGGGAGGGGGTAGTGGGAGGTGAAGGGAGGGAGGGATAGTGGGAGGTGGAGGGAGGGAGGAGATAGTGAAAGGTGAAGATTCCTCTCGTAACAAGATGTGCATTATTAGGCAGCATGATACAACAGGATAAAAAGAATAGGGACACATTTTGTAATGGGTAATGAACTGGGTAAGTTGCCCTGTATAGTGGAGAGATATTTTCGATTTCATATAAGCGGAAAGTTCAAAAATGTATTTTATAAATAAGTTTTATTTTGTAAGCCAATAATCTTAACATGGTAAAAAATACAGCCTACTAGCATTCAAATGTATTAACTGGTAAAGAAAGGATGCTTGACTTGCTAAGCAAAGACACAACTAGAACACCTAGTTTACCGGCTCGCTGGTGTAGTGACTAGCGTCTGGGACTTCCACCCAGAATGTCCCAGGGTCGTGCCAACGCTCGGCGCATTAAAGATTTTTCACAAGCACTGAGTCGTTACCATCCCTCATGAGCAAGGGCATGGGGTAGTAGTACAGGACCCCAATAGAAATACGCCTAATCGGCCTTATTGGGGTGTCCTTACTTGGTTTAGCATGTGCTAGCTTTAACCCTTGTCGAGCGGGGTTTTTTGGGCTTATTTGGGCATATTCAGGTCCTCCTGAATGATAAATCAAGTATCTGCATGAAAAGAAATGTATTCAGCAAAAAACTAGGCGCTAAAAGCTTCAAAATGAGACCAGAACGATCTATGTAGCACTCGTCGTTCTCAGGCAGTGTTACCACCAACATGGAAGTTTAGCGTATAGCGGCATATTTTTTCTCACTACGCTCACTACTGGCAATGCTGCCGGCCTCTCGAGAACAGAGGGAACATGAGTCAGTGGGCGGCGGTAAGCCCTGGGATTCGGCTGTCTGGCCCGCTGCGCTCCCGGCCATTTGCACTCTATTTTAACCCTTTAAAAGCCTTAATCATGCTCCTAACTTGCTGCAAATTGGAGGCGGACTTAAGTCCGCCCCCGCTACGAATGGGTTAACCCTCTCACTACCATATGACGCAGAGGTTGCCAGATTAGCAATTATAAATAGAGTTCTCGCACTCTTATAATTACCTCTCCAAAATTAGTTTTCTGCCCACAGCTAACTCAAAGACAACTGCAGAGGTTGAAGTAACTAAACTAAAGGTTTCTAAATACCTCTGATGGTAACAAAGGCTTTAAAGTATCCCTAATAGGCTCAAAATTGCGTCAAGGACGTGAGAGGGTTAAGAACTATTATTATTATTATCACTATTATTAACACAAATAATTGTGTCAAAGAGTTCTCGAGGGCACTGGCTATAATGTGGAGGAGATGGCTTATGAAACCTTGTATAAAATAGTTACTATGAAAAGTTATTCAATATTATAAAATAGTGACGAGGCCCGATGATTACCAAACATCTAAACAATTAGAGGTATGCTGTATAATATAAACAATGGACTCAACTAGGTTTTATATTCTACGCATACAAATAGCTTAACTACCTTATTGCAGTTTGGGAAACTGTTTAAACTTTTTGGTAATCCCTAAATCAATATCATGCCATGGTTTAGCACTTTAGCTATTATCTGTTATTATACATCATTAAAAAGTGTCCATGGAAGAAAAGGGTTTAATAAGACCTAGTTTGACCTATGAATCATTGGATGTTTACGTTATCTCCCTACGCCCAAAAGTACTAAAAGAGCTATAGTTGTGTTCTTGCTTCGGAGCGTTTCATAACATTTCACTCTCCTCAATGAATATAATTGATATATATACAGTATGGAAATAACATTTGGATTTTCTTGATTACACTACGATCAAACTCTGTTGAAGGAGGTATGAAATAGTGAAACATATTAACGTTTGTAGTGGTATTGTTTTAATAATAAAAAAGTGGTCGGGATGATCAAAGGGTGGTGTGATACAATCATACAGGCCAACGATGGGTGGAGGGATCACCAACACAATTTAGTGTATGGAATGATGGAATTAAATACATCGCAATATTGCTTTAATACAGTATATACTTTATATTAATATTCTTATAGGTAAGCCTTTAATTGTTTCCTTTTATTGTTCCTTGACATTATAGTATCATCATATACTTTGTGTTTTCATTAAAGTTATGTTACACCACGCTATGTCATTCCTATGAACCATACCAAGTTACAGTATTTGTGTTCTAATGTTAGTATTCTAATCTCAATTATATATACATATTATTGGTGCTAGCAATACCGAAATATAACGACCTATATTATAAACACCCATTATTGGTTATATTATTCGCATGAATAACTACTGTATATAGGAATATATACCTATATATTATAAGGAAAATATATCACACCACTTCTAACTCTGAAAAGTGTGCCTGTTACATCTGTTATGGATACCCAGTGCATTTTCGCTTCCTTTTAGCATTTATATTCCTTACATTGAGAATTCAAGAGTAAACAAAGTGTAATTTACCTATAAACTCACAAGAGTTAACTTACTTTTATTGGTTGATAGGGATAGATAGCTCAATGATAGTGGTAGGAATAGATGGAAGATATAGTGGCCACTAAGATATAAGAATTAGGATGACTTAGCAGGAAACAGGTGGTTGTATTGGAGCGGCTAGAAGGAGATCTTGATGAGGTCGTAGGTAAAGCGAGTCTAGTTTGTCTTGTTGCGAGGGACCCTCAGGTTCCCGAATATGACGCATGCGCAGTTATCTTATCTACCAATGCGTCATTTAACTAACTACAAGATATACCCGATTTACTATAATGACAACCCGATATAATAATGGATAATAAACCCATATAAATTTAATACGAAATAGTATATATCTTTTATATAGATATATAACTTAGCCTAGTACTGGCGCCTAATTTGAACTTCCAGTATGTTTACTTAACCTAAACTGTCGAGTTACTTACGAGTCTCGACACATTCCCACCACCAATACATACATTATCTACAATAATCCCGCAGCGATGTTAGATCTCCATAGCTGTGAAGAGCTAACAGCAGCTCGGCGAAGAGGTAATCTTCCAACAGGATCATTACTGGCAGATGGTCCAGCGACCGCTGGTGACATAAGGGTGGAGTCGTGAGAGCTAACACCATCACCAGTGACCGCCGGTTAAGGGAACGAAATGCTTTCGATTTCCTGTTCCAATGGATACAACTTGACGATGGGTCGAGTGGTCAGGCCAGTCTTTGTTCTAATCTGGACCACTCTAACCAGATCATCTCGTCCGGGATAGAGTCTAACTACCCTACCAAGTTTCCAAAGGACACGAGGTCCCTCGTCATGTATAAGCACGATGTCATTTATCTTTGGCCATACACTGCTTGATGAGCCTCTTTTATTCTTATAGGCTTCTCGTAGTGATGAAAAGTATTCATTAGACCAATGCCTCCATAGGTCCCGGATCAATTTATTTATGTAATTGTACCTGCTGTGTATCGCTGCTTTACTATCGTAACTAGGATCCTGCAGCTCATCTAGCTGAATTAGGTCCTTTGGGAAGCCACGAAGTCTACGACCTTCAACCAGCATAGAAGGGGTAATAGGGCAAGGGTCCTTCAGATCACCCGAGACATATGTTAACACCTTACGAGCGGCCTATGCGGTTTTATTTATGTGTACCGCCCAGCGGGGTGTTTTTAGCCAAAATAGGGCTGTTTACGTGATCATTTTCATGCCTAAATAAGACCCAGAACGTAAAACAAGTATCTATCCCTGAAAGGGCATAAACAGAGCTTTCGAATGACACCATAACGATCCTTGTATGATGGATAGTTTTTCTTGCAATAACCGTGCAACGCGAGTGCAAAAAGCAGTAATTCGGTACTTTCGGTACATAATTGAGTATGTAGCGAGTGAGAGAGGGAGGAGGGAGCTGAGATTTGTGTCAGTAGGTTCGCCGCGGTGGTCTGGAGCAGTCATACGCTCGCTAGTCTCCTGCCACACTTGTCTCTCTCTCTCAGCCACATTACGTGCTGAAATTGCCACCTATGTCGAGCGCCGCCACATAGTCCGCTTTATTTAACTCGACTTATGTTGCTCGCCGCTAATTAAGGGTTAAAGGGCGATCATTCACGGTAGCCTCCAGCTCCAATAGGACAGTAGTTAGTTCCTCGAAGGAGACTACAGTAGAGCACGACCTAGTACCTTTTTAAGCCCATCCTTCACAATACCTATGGCTCTCTCAAATAGCCCCGAACCAAGGCGCACGTGCTGGGATAAAACGCCATTCACATCGGATTTCGGCAAGAGCCTGAAGACTGGGATCGCTTTGGATGTCTTCCAAGTGTCTGGAAGCTCCCAAAAATGAAGCAGCATTGTCGCTTAACATTATTGTGGAAATCCCTGCCTACTACAAAATCTCCGGAATGCATGAATAAAGCTGTCACTGGTCATATTGCTAACTACTTCAATGTGGATAGCTCTTGTAGTAGCGCACGTAAATAAAAGCATATAAGCCTTGTTGTTGTGTGAGCCCCGGACAGGAATTGCTCCTGTATAATCAACCCCCGTGACCTCGAAGGGATCTCTAGGAGTAGTCCTGATATCTGGTAGAGGAGGTACTCTAGCTTTCGCGTAGGTATTACCCTATATTTTACAACAGGTTATACACTTACTGGTCACTTGTTTTACCGCTTGTCTTATCTTAGGAATCCACCACCTTTGCCGTATATATGCGACCACGTGATTAACTCCATAGTGCCAACAGACACGATGACACATATTGATGAGCATGGTAGTGAAAGAATGTTTGGAAGGCAGTAGTATCGGATATTTCATTGAATCCGGAAGAGCCGCTAACTTCAATCTACCTTCACATACAATTAATCCTCCCTTCATGACAAGTACTAATTGGTTTACCAAATTATTGCGAGTACCCTTGTCACCAGATAGCATCTCGTACTCCTTTGGGAAGCATTCCTGCTGGCATCTTTGAGCTATAATCTTTTCTGCTACTTTTAGTTCCTTTATGCTGAGGAGGGCACTGTCTGTGGGAGATGTCCCTTTAATTTTTGCCTTCAAATTATTCTTGTATCGAATAGTCCATGCAACTACCTGAATGAATTTATCATAACTGCCATATTTTTCCCAGTTCCATAACCATGTGTCCTGTTCATCATTAGTCCCAATGACTTGGCTAATTAATTTTGGTGTTGGGTCATCTGGTAATATGTCTTCTGGCCACTCGTCTTTGTTTCGGAGCCACATGGGCCCCTCCCACCAAAACGCAGAAGATTTCAGATGTCTTGCCGAAACACCTCTAGACAGTAAGTCACTAGGGTTTTCTTTAGAGGACACGTACCGGAATACTACAGTCGGAAGAAGGGATTTGATTTCGTCAACACGGTTTGCGACATACACTGGAAGCTTCTTCATACTACGCAACCAATGCAATGTAACCTGACTGTCGCACCATAATACAATTTTGTTGGCTTTTACAATTTTATGATAGGCTTCCTCCACAAATTTGATTAATCTGGCGGCTAGCAAAGCAGCAATTAGCTCTAGTCTTGGTATTGTTATGGATCTTATGGGAGCGACCTTTGCTTTAGTGATGACCAGACAGCTATGTTCCGGGCTCACAAAATATATTGCAGTGCCATAGGCGACACCACTTGCATCGCTAAACGCATGAAGTTCCACCGAATCAGCATATACCGTCCTCCGAGGATAAGTAAAGTCACAGCAGAGGTGCAGGTCCTTGGTAACTGTAGACCATTCGGTAGCGCAGTCGTCAGGTAGCGGATCGTCCCAATCTAGTTTCAGTCTCCATAATTGCTGTAAGAAAATTCTGGACCTTATTGTAATGGGCAGTAGTACACCGAGTGGATCGAACAGTTGTGCCGCCACTCTTAAGCACTCTCTCTTTGTTGCCTTATTGGTCTCTGGGAGACTAGCGTTGAACGCCAACAGATCAGAGTCAGGTAACCCATAAGAGTCCTAATGTCTTCATTCGCTCTTGATTCTTGGCAGCAACACCATCCAATTGCAGGAGGTCACGTAGTTGAGGACTATTGGTAGCCCATTCTCTGAGATATAAATGTGCTTGAGACATTATTGTTTGGGCATCCCAGTAACGCTTAACGACAGTCTCTTCATCACTGCCTGTTCCCTGGAGGTTGTCAATGTACAACCTTGCTTAACCCGTCCAGCCCCGGCTAGTTTTGTAATGTTTGTTCACCTGAACCCGGCCGGTTTTCAAAAAATGTTTTATTCCAGAAACAATAGCGAATGGGTTAGGAATGAAGGAAAAACCACGAAAAACCGCTCAAAAAGCTTAAAGAATGGTTCTACAGAGCCCCGAAAACGTATTTTACAAGAGTAAAAAATTGAAAGCAATTACCCCAAAAAACCAGGTTATTGCGCGCTCACGCGCATGCACGTGGACTTTGAGAGTTTTCAACCATCGGCACGGTTGCGTGGGATACGTACACAGTTCCCATACAAATCTGAGCCCTCTTGAATGGCTACACCTGAGGTTACGGTCGGCGCAATTAGGGTGACGCGCCAGGCGCGTCTCTAGGGCTGTGCGTTACATATATCGCCGACGCGCCAGGCGCGTCGCTGGGGCTGTACGGGTTAATAGCCTCCACAACTTTGGGATCCCCTTTAATAATGGAAAGATGTTTTAATATCGTGGCATTCAGAAGAAACTGTGAGCAAGTCGCCCCGAACAACACTACCTTAAATCGGTAGCAAAGTAAGGGTGAAGATAAATCCAAGGGATCCTTTGGCCACAGAAATCGGGTGTAGTCACGATCTTCTTCATGAAGTCTCAACATGAGAAAGGCCTTCTCGATGTCACTTATCCAGGCATATTTGTGTACCCTCAATCGCAGCAATATTTTTGCTAGATCTGGCACCAGTGATGGCCCTGTGTAAAGGCAGTCATTAAGACTTGGCCTGCCTTTGCCAATACTAGCGGAACAGTCGTACACAATACGAACGGGCGTCGTTGTGCTATTCTTGGTGACCCTGTGATGTGCCAAATAATGACTGTTTTCAGTAACACCGAAAGGAACCTCTTCAATAAAATCACGATGAAGTTGTTCTTGGATAACGTTGGTGTAGTGACTACAATAGACAGGATCTTGCTTGAAACGCTTCTGCAGACCCCTTAGGCGACCCGCTGCTAAACCATAATTCGAAGGCAGCTTCTCTTTATGTTGGTTCCATGGCAGTCTGACTTCATATTGCTGATTATGTGCAGAGTATGTTACTGTCTCCTTGTATATGTCCAATACAGTCATGTTTTCCTTTGAATCTTCATTTGGATAAATACCTAGATGAGCCAGTTCCCACATAAATTTTAATTCATTATGACATGGATTACTTGATTCCGTGGATATATATCCATCGAGGTGACCGCAACTTTCAAAATTGTAACTACCTCTACTTGGGCGCTAGACTTGTCGCTATGGCAGGAGCCACTTAGTGCATAACCAAATTTAGTGGGCAAGATAATTATGTCACCCTCTTTCTTGTACCCTGGCCGCACTAAGTCATAATAATAATCGGCACCAACCAACAAGTCCAGCCGAGATGTCTGTGTCATTAGAGGATCAGCTAATTTGTAACCTTTGTTTCTCAAAACTCTCATGTCTGCTTCAAGGCATTCTGATCCTTTGTGATCCGGGAGAATTTCTACCACAACTGCTTGTAGAGGTTAGTTTTCTGCCCCGGAACTGGTATTTGAAGGACACTACTGGGTACTTTCTGCTCTCACATGCTCCGGTAAACCCTCGCAACTCTAGCTCTTCATCACCCACTTTCATATAATGGATCGAGTCTAGAGCGGATTTTAAAATGAAGTTGCGCTGTGAGCACTGATCCAGCAGTGTCCTCATCTTGACTGTTCCTCTTGATTCCTTAACTGTTGGCAGCATTACAGTTGGGAGGATAATACTAGTCTTCTTTGACGACACAGACATCGTGGTAGTTTGCGTCTTGGTCTTTGTTACCTGTTGAGGTTTTTGCTCCTTCTTTGCACCGTCCCATTGAGATCTGGACTGACAGAGGATATGGTAGTGTCTGTTTTGACAGAACTTGCAGCTACGGATGTTAGGGTTCACACAACCATTGCTCCCGTGGGTTGAAGATAAGCACCCGGTGCAAAGGTTGAGTTGCTTTGCGCGTTTAACTTTCAGAGCATTGGTTTTGAATTTGCTACACTTAAACCATGCATGTGCCCCTTCGCACAACTTGCAACCCCTCCTTCGCACCGAGGCCTCCTGCACCGCAAAGGATGCTGAAGCAACTGGTATGTGTGGTGTAGTCCGTTCCGCTACACTTTCCATGTTAAACACTTCTGTCTGGTAAGCCTGGACAAACCTTTCTAGGTCCAGACCTTCTTCACCTAAAGTTCTCTTTAATGTTTCCTTTAGTGGGGATGGCAATTTATTCATGAGAATTACAACACTAGCCTCATGAAGGGTAATTTGTAGGGTCTCTATTGACCTCAGTGTACTTTCAAAACTAGCATTGAATCCCTTTAGTTCCTCGACATTGTAAGAGGGAAGATTCAACGTAGTAAGGTTAGTTATATGTGCCGCCTTAATTCTATCCCTGTGCCCATAGGTTTTCTTTAGAAGAGCAACCGCTGTTTGGTAGCTGGCTCCCTCAATTGCGAAACCTTAAATTAGTTGTTTTGCCTCGCCATTCAGTTGACCTCTTAAGTAGGTGAATTTTTGGATGTCACTGAGCTCCGCATTGCTGTGGACACTACAGTGGAACATATCCCAGAATCCCACCCATAGAGTGGGATCACTGTCAAACACAGGAAGGGTTGTTTTCGGCAATCTTATACCGGCATTTCTGTTGACTGCAGCACGATTTGGCTCCTTGTGTTTTAGCTTACCTTTGAGGAGGATGATAACTTTATCAAGACACTCTATATAATCCACGTCTGTTTCTATGTCCGCGAAATACTCACCGTCATCTTCATAGAGCGTTTCCATTTCGCGGCAACATAAATTTAAATCTTCGAGCGTCTTAATACCGAAGCCAATTTAGCCTCAATCGCATCATTATCTGCATTAACTAAAAATGTAGTAATATCTTTGGTGATCCTAGTCAAACCACTCTTGATACCCCCCTTGCGTCGTTTGTACTGAACAGTGTCAACGACATGATGGCAATACACAGGAAATAGAATAGAATAATACTATATCTTACCTATATGGACGTAAAGCGCACTCAGAAAGTTAGCTGACGCCAATAAAGGCAAGATATAGGGAACCCCGACTTAAACGTAAATTAATTAAACGTATGATGCCGGGGTAGGGCAATAAGCGGGAAATATGAGCGGAACGCAATAATAAAAGTAAACGAACGCCTAAATATATCCACACTTAAATTTAAAAGGTAAACCTTACATTAAATGCGGCAAAATGTTGTTAGAGCACACTAAGGAAGGAAGGCCAAAAAGGTGTATAACAAGCCAATTTAAATTGTAAACCTATAATAAACTAGGCCAGCCCAACTTCTAATGGTACTAAACAAAAATGTGGTAATTACCCCCTTTAAATTTAGTTAAGTCCGAATAAATTCAATTTAACCCTTATAATACTACTTTACATGAATTTAATTGTTGCAATTATACCTAGCCTATAGCCTACCACCTAATTATTGATGACGTGGCTCTCCCAGGCCGCAGAGGACTTGAAAGTGTCCACCCAAGCACCCCCTTGGGCAAAGTTACCACCAGGAAAAATGGGTGGTACATCGGCTGGCGGCGGCCCATATGGCCGGTAAAATACGCGGGACCGGCGGAAATTAGGCCACAGACAACAAACACCAGCCCACAAACCTACAGGGGACACCAGGGAAGCGGAACTAGGGAACAGAAAGAAGGAACAGCTAGGAAATAGTACACAATAGGAAAGCAGAAGACAGAAAAGACAAAGAAGAAAAGATAGCATAAGGCAAAAGTCAGAGATATCGAAGGACCATATTGTGAGAATTCAAGAGTAAACAAAGCGGAATTTACCTATAAACTCACAAAAGTTAACTTACTTTTATTGGTTGATAGGGATAGATTTGGGCATATTCAGGTCCTCCTGAATGATAAATCAAGTATCTGCATGAAAAGAAATTTATTCAGCAAAAAACTAGGCGCTAAAAGCTTCAAAATGAGACCAGAACGATCTACGTAGCACTCGTCGTTCTCAGGCAGTGTTACCACCAACATGGGAGTTTAGCGTAGAGCGGCATATTTTTTCCCACTACGCTCACTACTGGCAACGCTGCCGGCCTCTCGAGAACAGAGGGAACATGAGTCAGTGGGCGGCGGTAAGCCCTCGGCTGTCTGGCCCACTGCGCTCCCGGCCATTTGCACTCTATTTTAACCCTTTAAAAGCCTTAATCATGCTCCTAACTTGCTGCAAATTGGAGGCGGATTTAAGTCCGCCCCCGCTACGAATGGGTTAACCCTCTCACTACCATATGACGCAGAGGTTGCCAGATTAGCAATTATAAATAGAGTTCTCGCACTCTTATAATTACCTCTCCAAAATTAGTTTTCTGCCCACAGCTAACTCAAAGACAACTGCAGAGGTTGAAGTAACTAAACTAAAGGTTTCTAAATACCCCTGATGGTAACAAAGGCTTTAAAGTATCCCTAATAGGCTCAAAATTGCGTCAAGGACGTGAGAGGGTTAAGAACTATTATTATTATTATCACTATTATTAACACAAATAATTGTGTCAAAGAGTTCTCGAGGGCACTGGCTATAATGTGGAGGAGATGGCTTATGAAACCTTGTATAAAATAGTTACTATGAAAAGTTATTCAATATTATAAAATAGTGACGAGGCCCGATGATTACCAAACATCTAAACAATTAGAGGTATGCTGTATATTTAAACAATGGACTCAACTTGGTTTTATATTCTACGCATACAAATAGCTTAACTACCTTATTGCAGTTTGGGAAACTGTTTAAACTTTTTGGTAATCCCTAAATCAATATCATGCCATGGTTTAGCACTTTAGCTATTATCTGTTATTATACATCATTAAAAAGTGTCCATGGAAGAAAAGGGTTTAATAAGACCTAGTTTGACCTATGAATCATTGGATGTTTACGTTATCTCCCTACGCCCAAAAGTACTAAAAGAGCTATAGTTGTGTTCTTGCTTCGGAGCGTTTCATAACATTTCACTCTCCTCAATGAATATAATTGATATATATACAGTATGGGAATAACATTTGGATTTTCTTGATTACACTACGATCAAACTCTGTTGAAGGAGGTATGAAATAGTGAAACATATTAACGTTTGTAGTGGTATTGTTTTAATAATAAAGAAGTGGTCGGGATGATCAAAGGGTGGTGTGATACAATCATACAGGCCAACGATGGGTGGAGGGATCACCAACACAATTTAGTGTATGGAATGATGGAATTAAATACATCGCAATATTGCTTTAATACAGTATATACTTTATATTAATATTCTTATAGGTAAGCCTTTAATTGTTTCCTTTTATTGTTCCTTGACATTATAGTATCATCATATACTTTGTGTTTTCATTAAAGTTATGTTACACCACGCTATGTCATTCCTATGAACCATACCAAGTTACAGTATTTGTGTTCTAATGTTAGTATTCTAATCTCAATTATATATACATATTATTGGTGCTAGCAATACCGAAATATAACGACCTATATTATAAACACCCATTATTGGTTATATTATTCGCATGAATAAACTACTGTATATAGGAATATATACCTATATATTATAAGGAAAATATATCACACCACTTATAACTCTGAAAAGTGTGCCTGTTACATCTGTTATGGATACCCAGTGCATTTTCGCTTCCTTTTAGCATTTATATTCCTTACATTGAGAATTCAAGAGTAAACAAAGTGTAATTTACCTATAAACTCACAAGAGTTAACTTACTTTTATTGGTTGATAGGGATAGATAGCTCAATGATAGTGGTAGGAATAGATGGAAGATATAGTGGCCACTAAGATATAAGAATTAGGATGACTTAGCAGGAAACAGGTGGTTGTATTGGAGCGGCTAGAAGGAGATCTTGATGAGGTCGTAGGTAAAGCGAGTCTAGTTTGTCTTGTTGCGAGGGACCCTCAGGTTCCCGAATATGACGCATGCGCAGTTATCTTATCTACCAATGCGTCATTTAACTAACTACAAGATATACCCGATTTACTATAATGACAACCCGATATAATAATGGATAATAAACCCATATAAATTTAATACGAAATAGTATATATCTTTTATATAGATATATAACTTACCCTAGTACTGGCGCCTAATTTGAACTTCCAGTATGTTTACTTAACCTAAACTGTCGAGTTACTTACGAGTCTCGACACATTCCCACCACCAATACATACATTATCTACAATAATCCCGCAGCGATGTTAGATCTCCATAGCTGTGAAGAACTAACAGCAGCTCGGCGAAGAGGTAATCTTCCAACAGGATCATTACTGGCAGATGCTCCAGCGACCGCTGGTGACATAAGGGTGGAGTCGTGAGAGCTAACACCATCACCAGTGACCGCCGGTTAAGGGAACGAAATGCTTTCGATTTCCTGTTCCAATGGATACAACTTGACGATGGGTCGAGTGGTCAGGCCAGTCTTTGTTCTAATCTGGACCACTCTAACCAGATCATCTCGTCCGGGATAGAGTCTAACTACCCTACCAAGTTTCCAAAGGACACGAGGTCCCTCGTCATGTATAAGCACGATGTCATTTATCTTTGGCCATACACTGCTTGATGAGCCTCTTTTATTTTTATAGGCTTCTCGTAGTGATGAAAAGTATTCATTAGACCAATGCCTCCATAGGTCCCGGATCAATTTATTTATGTAATTGTACCTGCTGTGTATCGCTGCTTTACTATCGTAACTAGGATCCTGCAGCTCATCTAGCTGAATTAGGTCCTTTGGGAAGCCACGAAGTCTACGACCTTCAACCAGCATAGAAGGGGTAATAGGGCAAGGGTCCTTCAGATCACCCGAGACATATGTTAACACCTTACGAGCGGCCTATGCGGTTTATTTATGTGTACCGCCCAGCGGGGTGTTTTTAGCCAAAATAGGGCTGTTTACGTGATCATTTTCATGCCTAAATAAGACCCAGAACGTAAAACAAGTATCTATCCCTGAAAGGGCATAAACAGAGCTTTCGAATGACACCATAACGATCCTTGTATGATGGATAGTTTTCTTGCAATAACCGTGCAACGCGAGTGCAAAAAGCAGGTAATTCGGTACTTTCGGTACATAATTGAGTATGTAGCGAGTGAGAGAGGGAGGAGGGAGCTGAGATTTGTGTCAGTAGGTTCGCCGCGGTGGTCTGGAGCAGTCATACGCTCGCTAGTCTCCTGCCACCACTTGTCTCTCTCTCTCAGCCACATTACGTGCTGAAATTGCCACTCGAGTCATGTCGAGCGCCGCCACATAGTCCAGCTTTATTTAACTCGACTTATGTTGCTCGCCGCTAATTAAGGGTTAAAGGGCGATCATTCACGGTAGCCTCCAGCTCCAATAGGACAGTAGTTAGTTCCTCGAAGGAGACTACAGTAGAGCACGACCTAGTACCTTTTTAAGCCCAGCCTTCACAATACCTATGGCTCTCTCCCAAATAGCCCCGAACCAAGGCGCACGTGCTGGGATAAAACGCCATTCACATCGGATTTCGGCAAGATGAGCCTGAAGACTGGGATCGCTTTGGATGTCTTCCAAGTGTCTGGAAGCTCCCAAAAATGAAGCAGCATTGTCGCTTAACATTATTTGTGGAAATCCCTGCCTACTACAAAATCTCCGGAATGCATGAATAAAGCTGTCACTGGTCATATTGCTAACTACTTCAATGTGGATAGCTCTTGTAGTAGCGCACGTAAATAAAAGCATATAAGCCTTGTTGTTGTGTGAGCCCCGGACAGGAATTGCTCCTGTATAATCAACCCCCGTGACCTCGAAGGGATCTCTAGGAGTAGTCCTGATATCTGGTAGAGGAGGTACTCTAGCTTTCGCGTAGGTATTACCCTATATTTTACAACAGGTTATACACTTACTGGTCACTTGTTTTACCGCTTGTCTTATCTTAGGAATCCACCACCTTTGCCGTATATATGCGACCACGTGATTAACTCCATAGTGCCAACAGACACGATGACACATATTGATGAGCATGGTAGTGAAAGAATGTTTGGAAGGCAGTAGTATCGGATATTTCATTGAATCTGGAAGAGCCGCTAACTTCAATCTACCTTCACATACAATTAATCCTCCCTTCATGACAAGTACTAATTGGTTTACCAAATTATTGCGAGTACCCTTGTCACCAGATAGCATCTCGTACTCCTTTGGGAAGCATTCCTGCTGGCATCTTTGAGCTATAATCTTTTCTGCTACTTTTAGTTCCTTTATGCTGAGGAGGGCACTGTCTGTGGGAGATGTCCCTTTAATTTTTGCCTTCAAATTATTCTTGTATCGAATAGTCCATGCAACTACCTGAATGAATTTATCATAACTGCCATATTTTTCCCAGTTCCATAACCATGTGTCCTGTTCATCATTAGTCCCAATGACTTGGCTAATTAATTTTGGTGTTGGGTCATCTGGTAATATGTCTTCTGGCCACTCGTCTTTGTTTCGGAGCCACATGGGCCCCTCCCACCAAAACGCAGAAGATTTCAGATGTCTTGCCGAAACACCTCTAGACAGTAAGTCACTAGGGTTTTCTTTAGAGGACACGTACCGGAATACTACAGTCGGAAGAAGGGATTTGATTTCGTCAACACGGTTTGCGACATACACTGGAAGCTTCTTCATACTACGCAACCAATGCAATGTAACCTGACTGTCGCACCATAATACAATTTTGTTGGCTTTTACAATTTTATGATAGGCTTCCTCCACAAATTTGATTAATCTGGCGGCTAGCAAAGCAGCAATTAGCTCTAGTCTTGGTATTGTTATGGATCTTATGGGAGCGACCTTTGCTTTAGCGATGACCAGACAGCTATGTTCCGGGCTCACAAAATATATTGCAGTGCCATAGGCGACACCACTTGCATCGCTAAACGCATGAAGTTCCACCGAATCAGCATATACCGTCCTCCGAGGATAAGTAAAGTCACAGCAGAGGTGCAGGTCCTTGGTAACTGTAGACCATTCGGTAGCGCAGTCGTCAGGTAGCGGATCGTCCCAATCTAGTTTCAGTCTCCATAATTGCTGTAAGAAAATTCTGGACCTTATTGTAATGGGCAGTAGTACACCGAGTGGATCGAACAGTTGTGCCGCCACTCTTAAGCACTCTCTCTTTGTTGCCTTATTGGTCTCTGGGAGACTAGCGTTGAACGCCAACAGATCAGAGTCAGGTAACCCATAAGAGTCCTAATGTCTTCATTCGCTCTTGATTCTTGGCAGCAACACCATCCAATTGCAGGAGGTCACGTAGTTGAGGACTATTGGTAGCCCATTCTCTGAGATATAAATGTGCTTGAGACATTATTGTTTGGGCATCCCAGTAACGCTTAACGACAGTCTCTTCATCACTGCCTGTTCCCTGGAGGTTGTCAATGTACAACCTTGCTTAACCCGTCCAGCCCCGGCTAGTTTTGTAATGTTTGTTCACCTGAACCCGGCCGGTTTTCAAAAAATGGTTTTATTCCAGAAACAATAGCGAATGGGTTAGGAATGAAGGAAAAACCACGAAAAACCGCTCAAAAAGCTTAAAGAATGGTTCTACAGAGCCCCGAAAACGTATTTTACAAGAGTAAAAAATTGAAAGCAATTACCCCAAAAAACCAGGTTATTGCGCGCTCACGCGCATGCACGTGGACTTTGAGAGTTTTCAACCATCGGCACGGTTGCGTGGGATACGTACACAGTTCCCATACAAATCTGAGCCCTCTTGAATGGCTACACCTGAGGTTACGGTCGGCGCAATTAGGGTGACGCGCCAGGCGCGTCTCTAGGGCTGTGCGTTACATATATCGCCGACGCGCCAGGCGCGTCGCTGGGGCTGTACGGGTTAATAGCCTCCACAACTTTGGGATCCCCTTTAATAATGGAAAGATGTTTTAATATCGTGGCATTCAGAAGAAACTGTGAGCAAGTCGCCCCGAACAACACTACCTTAAATCGGTAGCAAAGTAAGGGTGAAGATAAATCCAAGGGATCCTTTGGCCACAGAAATCGGGTGTAGTCACGATCTTCTTCATGAAGTCTCAACATGAGAAAGGCCTTCTCGATGTCACTTATCCAGGCATATTTGTGTACCCTCAATCGCAGCAATATTTTTGCTAGATCTGGCACCAGTGATGGCCCTGTGTAAAGGCAGTCATTAAGACTTGGCCTGCCTTTGCCAATACTAGCGGAACAGTCGTACACAATACGAACGGGCGTCGTTGTGCTATTCTTGGTGACCCTGTGATGTGCCAAATAATGACTGTTTTCAGTAACACCGAAAGGAACCTCTTCAATAAAATCACGATGAAGTTGTTCTTGGATAACGTTGGTGTAGTGACTACAATAGACAGGATCTTGCTTGAAACGCTTCTGCAGACCCCTTAGGCGACCCGCTGCTAAACCATAATTCGAAGGCAGCTTCTCTTTATGTTGGTTCCATGGCAGTCTGACTTCATATTGCTGATTATGTGCAGAGTATGTTACTGTCTCCTTGTATATGTCCAATACAGTCATGTTTTCCTTTGAATCTTCATTTGGATAAATACCTAGATGAGCCAGTTCCCACATAAATTTTAATTCATTATGACATGGATTACTTGATTCCGTGGATATATATCCATCGAGGTGACCGCAACTTTCAAAATTGTAACTACCTCTACTTGGGCGCTAGACTTGTCGCTATGGCAGGAGCCACTTAGTGCATAACCAAATTTAGTGGGCAAGATAATTATGTCACCCTCTTTCTTGTACCCTGGCCGCACTAAGTCATAATAATAATCGGCACCAACCAACAAGTCCAGCCGAGATGTCTGTGTCATTAGAGGATCAGCTAATTTGTAACCTTTGTTTCTCAAAACTCTCATGTCTGCTTCAAGGCATTCTGATCCTTTGTGATCCGGGAGAATTTCTACCACAACTGCTTGTAGAGGTTAGTTTCTGCCCCGGAACTGGTATTTGAAGGACACTACTGGGTACTTTCTGCTCTCACATGCTCCGGTAAACCCTCGCAACTCTAGCTCTTCATCACCCACTTTCATATAATGGATCGAGTCTAGAGCGGATTTTAAAATGAAGTTGCGCTGTGAGCACTGATCCAGCAGTGTCCTCATCTTGACTGTTCCTCTTGATTCCTTAACTGTTGGCAGCATTACAGTTGGGAGGATAATACTAGTCTTCTTTGACGACACAGACATCGTGGTAGTTTGCGTCTTGGTCTTTGTTACCTGTTGAGGTTTTTGCTCCTTCTTTGCACCGTCCCATTGAGATCTGGACTGACAGAGGATATGGTAGTGTCTGTTTTGACAGAACTTGCAGCTACGGATGTTAGGGTTCACACAACCATTGCTCCCGTGGGTTGAAGATAAGCACCCGGTGCAAAGGTTGAGTTGCTTTGCGCGTTTAACTTTCAGAGCATTGGTTTTGAATTTGCTACACTTAAACCATGCATGTGCCCCTTCGCACAACTTGCAACCCCTCCTTCGCACCGAGGCCTCCTGCACCGCAAAGGATGCTGAAGCAACTGGTATGTGTGGTGTAGTCCGTTCCGCTACACTTTCCATGTTAAACACTTCTGTCTGGTAAGCCTGGACAAACCTTTCTAGGTCCAGACCTTCTTCACCTAAAGTTCTCTTTAATGTTTCCTTTAGTGGGGATGGCAATTTATTCATGAGAATTACAACACTAGCCTCATGAAGGGTAATTTGTAGGGTCTCTATTGACCTCAGTGTACTTTCAAAACTAGCATTGAATCCCTTTAGTTCCTCGACATTGTAAGAGGGAAGATTCAACGTAGTAAGGTTAGTTATATGTGCCGCCTTAATTCTATCCCTGTGCCCATAGGTTTTCTTTAGAAGAGCAACCGCTGTTTGGTAGCTGGCTCCCTCAATTGCGAAACCTTAAATTAGTTGTTTTGCCTCGCCATTCAGTTGACCTCTTAAGTAGGTGAATTTTTGGATGTCACTGAGCTCCGCATTGCTGTGGACACTACAGTGGAACATATCCCAGAATCCCACCCATAGAGTGGGATCACTGTCAAACACAGGAAGGGTTGTTTTCGGCAATCTTATACCGGCATTTCTGTTGACTGCAGCACGATTTGGCTCCTTGTGTTTTAGCTTACCTTTGAGGAGGATGATAACTTTATCAAGACACTCTATATAATCCACGTCTGTTTCTATGTCCGCGAAATACTCACCGTCATCTTCATAGAGCGTTTCCATTTCGCGGCAACATAAATTTAAATCTTCGAGCGTCTTAATACCGAAGCCAATTTAGCCTCAATCGCATCATTATCTGCATTAACTAAAAATGTAGTAATATCTTTGGTGATCCTAGTCAAACCACTCTTGATACCCCCCTTGCGTCGTTTGTACTGGAACAGTGTCAACGACATGATGGCAATACACAGGAAATAGAATAGAATAATACTATATCTTACCTATATGGACGTAAAGCGCACTCAGAAAGTTAGCTGACGCCAATAAAGGCAAGATATAGGGAACCCCGACTTAAACGTAAATTAATTAAACGTATGATGCCGGGGTAGGGCAATAAGCGGGAAATATGAGCGGAACGCAATAATAAAAGTAAACGAACGCCTAAATATATCCACACTTAAATTTAAAAGGTAAACCTTACATTAAATGCGGCAAAATGTTGTTAGAGCACACTAAGGAAGGAAGGCCAAAAAGGTGTATAACAAGCCAATTTAAATTGTAAACCTATAATAAACTAGGCTAGCCCAACTTCTAATGGTACTAAACAAAAATGTGGTAATTACCCCCTTTAAATTTAGTTAAGTCCGAATAAATTCAATTTAACCCTTATAATACTACTTTACATGAATTTAATTGTTGCAATTATACCTAGCCTATAGCCTACCACCTAATTATTGATGACGTGGCTCTCCCAGGCCGCAGAGGACTTGAAAGTGTCCACCCAAGCACCCCCTTGGGCAAAGTTACCACCAGGAAAAATGGGTGGTACATCGGCTGGCGGCGGCCCATATGGCCGGGTAAAATACGCGGGACCCGGCGGAAATTAGGCCACAGACAACAAACACCAGCCCACAAACCTACAGGGGACACCAGGGAAGCGGAACTAGGGAACAGAAAGAAGGAACAGCTAGGAAATAGTACACAATAGGAAAGCAGAAGACAGAAAAGACAAAGAAGAAAAGATAGCATAAGGCAAAAGTCAGAGATATCGAAGGACAATATTGTGAGAATTCAAGAGTAAACAAAGCGGAATTTACCTATAAACTCACAAAAGTTAACTTACTTTTATTGGTTGATAGGGATAGATTTGGGCATATTCAGGTCCTCCTGAATGATAAATCAAGTATCTGCATGAAAAGAAATTTATTCAGCAAAAAACTAGGCGCTAAAAGCTTCAAAATGAGACCAGAACGATCTACGTAGCACTCGTCGTTCTCAGGCAGTGTTACCACCAACATGGGAGTTTAGCGTAGAGCGGCATATTTTTTCCCACCACGCTTACTACTGGCAACGCTGCCGGCCTCTCGAGAACAGAGGGAACATGAGTCAGTGGGCGGCGGTAAGCCCTGGGAGTCGGCTGTCTGGCCCGCTGCGCTCCCGGCCATTTGCACTCTATTTTAACCCTTTAAAAGCCTTAATCATGCTCCTAACTTGCTGCAAATTGGAGGCGGATTTAAGTCCGCCCCCGCTACGAATGGGTTAACCCTCTCACTACCATATGACGCAGAGGTTGCCAGATTAGCAATTATAAATAGAGTTCTCGCACTCTTATAATTACCTCTCCAAAATTAGTTTTCTGCCCACAGCTAACTCAAAGACAACTGCAGAGGTTGAAGTAACTAAATTAAAGGTTTCTAAATACCCCTGATGGTAACAAAGGCTTTAAAGTATCCCTAATAGGCTCAAAATTGCGTCAAGGACGTGAGAGGGTTAAGAACTATAATTATTATTATCACTATTATTAACACAAATAATTGTGTCAAAGAGTTCTCGAGGGCACTGGCTATAATGTGGAGGAGATGGCTTATGAAACCTTGTATAAAATAGTTACTATGAAAAGTTATTCAATATTATAAATAGTGACGAGGCCCGATGATTACCAAACATCTAAACAATTAGAGGTATGCTGTATAATTTAAACAATGGACTCAACTAGGTTTTATATTCTACGCATACAAATAGCTTAACTACCTTATTGCAGTTTGGGAAACTGTTTAAACTTTTTGGTAATCCCTAAATCAATATCATGCCATGGTTTAGCACTTTAGCTATTATCTGTTATTATACATCATTAAAAAGTGTCCATGGAAGAAAAGGGTTTAATAAGACCTAGTTTGACCTATGAATCATTGGATGTTTACGTTATCTCCCTACGCCCAAAAGTACTAAAAGAGCTATAGTTGTGTTCTTGCTTCGGAGCGTTTCATAACATTTCACTCTCCTCAATGAATATAATTGATATATATACAGTATGGGAATAACATTTGGATTTTCTTGATTACACTACGATCAAACTCTGTTGAAGGAGGTATGAAATAGTGAAACATATTAACGTTTGTAGTGGTATTGTTTTAATAATAAAGAAGTGGTCGGGATGATCAAAGGGTGGTGTGATACAATCATACAGGCCAACGATGGGTGGAGGGATCACCAACACAATTTAGTGTATGGAATGATGGAATTAAATACATCGCAATATTGCTTTAATACAGTATATACTTTATATTAATATTCTTATAGGTAAGCCTTTAATTGTTTCCTTTTATTGTTCCTTGACATTATAGTATCATCATATACTTTGTGTTTTCATTAAAGTTATGTTACACCACGCTATGTCATTCCTATGAACCATACCAAGTTACAGTATTTGTGTTCTAATGTTAGTATTCTAATCTCAATTATATACATATTATTGGTGCTAGCAATACCGAAATATACGACCTATATTATAAACACCCATTATTGGTTATATTATTCGCATGAATAAACTACTGTATATAGGAATATATACCTATATATTATAAGGAAAATATATCACACACCACTTATAACTCTGAAAAGTGTGCCTGTTACATCTGTTATGGATACCCAGTGCATTTTCGCTTCCTTTTAGCATTTATATTCCTTACATTGAGAATTCAAGAGTAAACAAAGTGTAATTTACCTATAAACTCACAAGAGTTAACTTACTTTTATTGGTTGATAGGGATAGATAGCTCAATGATAGTGGTAGGAATAGATGGAAGATATAGTGGCCACTAAGATATAAGAATTAGGATGACTTAGCAGGAAACAGGTGGTTGTATTGGAGCGGCTAGAAGGAGATCTTGATGAGGTCGTAGGTAAAGCGAGTCTAGTTTGTCTTGTTGTGAGGGACCCTCAGGTTCCCGAATATGACGCATGCGCAGTTATCTTATCTACCAATGCGTCATTTAACTAACTACAAGATATACCCGATTTACTATAATGACAACCCAATATAATAATGGATAATAAACCCATATGCTAGGGATGCTAGGGTGTATAGGGGTATTGGAGGGGGTCTGTCTGATCATTATGTAGTGGTAGCTAAGGTTAGGATACAAAAGAAGTGGGTGAGGAGAGCGGGAGGGAGGCGAGAGGAGGGTGGAATGGTGAGGAGGGTGGAGAGGTTGCAGGAGGAGGAAGTCAGGGAGGAGTACAGGAGAGCAGTGGAAAGACGACTAGGTGGGTTCGACCTGGAAGTTATGGAGGAAGTAGAGGAGATGAGCAAGGTGTTTAAGGATGAGATCTGTGCAGCATGTGAGGAGGTGTGTGGAGTGAGGAGAAGAGGGAGGGGAGTGAAAGGTACAGCATGGTGGACAGAAGAGGTAAGAATAGCTGTGGAAGAAAAGAAGAAAGCATATAGAGAGTGGTTGGGTAGTAGAGGGAATGAAGATTCCGAGAGACAGAAACGAGCGAGGTACGTGGAGAGTAAGAGGGTGGTGAAGAGAGTAGTGAAGGAAAGTAAGAGAAGAGTAGATGAGGAATTTGGAAGGAATCTGAGTGTAAAATGGAGGGAGAGTAAGAAACTGTTCTGGAAAGAAGTCAAGAAAGTTAGGGAAGGTAGCAAGGGAAACAGTAAGGGTGTGAAAGATAAGAATGGGAGAATGCTAGCCGAGAAGCAAGAGAGAGTCGAAAGATGGAGGGAGTACTTCAGTGAGTTGCTAAATGAAAGGAATGAAGAGCCAGCAAACATAGCTGGATATGGTATGGGAGGGAGAAGAAGAGAAGTAGTGGAGGAGGAGGTGGGGATCAGGAGGTCAGAAGTGTGGTAAGCCATGAAAAGAGTGAAGTTGGGGAAAGCACCAGGAACAGATGGAGTGTGTGGGGAAATGTTGAGGTATGGTGGTGAGATAGTGATAGAATGGGTATGGAAAATGTGCAAACTAGCATGGGAGAAGGGCAGTGCACCCGATGACTGGAAGACTGGCATAATAGTCCCCCTATATAAGGGCAAAGGGGAAAGAGGAGTGTGTGGTAACCACCGAGGAATATGTCTTCTAAGCGTAGTAGGGAAGGTATACAGTAGGGTAGTGATTGAGAGAGTGAGAGTGAGAACGGAGAAATGGATAGGCGACGAGCAGGGAGGTTTTAGGAAGGGAAGAGGATGTGTAGATCAGATTTTTACCCTGAATTGTGTTGTGGAGAAGTATCTGGAGAAGAAACAAAAGGTGTATGTTGCCTTTATGGACTTGGAGAAGGCCTATGACAGAGTGGATAGAGAAGGTTTGTGGAAAGTACTTAGAATATACGGAGTAGAGGGCAAGTTGCTGAAAGCAGTGAAGAGCATGTATGAGGGTGCAAAGGCGGCAGTACGTGTGGAGAGTGAGCAGAGCGAGTTCTTTGACCTGAATGTTGGTTTGAAACAGGGGTGTGTGATGTCCCCGTGGTTGTTTACTGTATATATGGATGGAGTTATGAAAGAAATACTATCAAGAGCAGTGGATGTTGGTGTATCGCTGAAAAGGGAGGGAATTGAGTGGAAGCTACCTATACTGCTGTTTGCGGATGATACAGTTCTGATGAGTGATAATGAATGGGAGTTGCAGGGTCTGGTAAATTAATTTGGAACAGTGTGCGAAAAACGGAATTTGAAGGTAAATACGGGGAAGAGCAAGGTTATGGTCTTCGAAAGGGGTGAAGTCACAGAGTGTGAGGTGAAGCTGAACGGTCAGGCTATGGAGATCGTCAACTCTTTTAAGTATCTGGGCAGTGTGTTGAGTAAAGATGGGACTATGGATGAAGAGGTGCGGGAGAGGGTACAACAGGGGAAGAGGGTTGTAGGAACGCTAAAAGCAGTAACAAGAAATAGGGTGGTCAGTATGGAAGTGAAGAAGTCCTTGCATGACAGTGTGGTAATCCCGACACTGACTTACGGAAGCGAAGCATGGACGTTGGTTGAGAGACTCAGACCAAGAGTGAGAGCAGTGGAAATGAATTACTTAAGGAGTGCGTGCGGAGTTACATGGAGGGATAGACAGACTAATGAGGAAGTAAGAAGGAGGTGTGGTGTGGAGGTAGATGTGCTGGAAAGTGTGAAAAGGAACAACTTGAGATGGTTCGGCCATATGGAACGTATGGAAAGTGAGAGAATGACTAAGAGGGTGTACGAGAGCGAGGTGGAGGGACAGAGGGGGAGAGGTAGACCGAATATGAGGTGGAAGGATGGAGTGAGGAACTACATGAACGAAGGCGGTGCTGGTTGGGGGGAGGGGCGTCGACTGACTGGGGACAGAGGTGCATGGGGGCGGTTCGTTCGTGGCCACCCCTTCGGGGATCGCGGCGTCAGGCAATAGATAGATATATAGAAACCCATATAAATTTAATACGAAATAGTATATATCTTTTATATAGATATATAACTTAGCCTAGTACTGGCGCCTAATTTGAACTTCCAGTATGTTTACTTAACCTAAACTGTCGAGTTACTTACGAGTCTCGACACATTCCCACCACCAATACATACATTATCTACAATAATCCCGCAGCGATGTTAGATCTCCATAGCTGTGAAGAGCTAATAGCAGCTCGGCGAAGAGGTAATCTTCCAACAGGATCATTACTGGCAGATGGTCCAGCGACCGCTGGTGACATAGGGGTGGAGTCGTGAGAGCTAACACCATCACCAGTGACCGCCGGTTAAGGGAACGAAATGCTTTCGATTTCCTGTTCCAATGGATACAACTTGATGATGGGTCAAGTGGTCAGGCCAGTCTTTGTTCTAATCTGGACCACTCTAACCAGATCATCTCGTCCGGGATAGAGTCTAACTACCCTACCAAGTTTCCAAAGGACACGAGGTCCCTCGTCATGTATAAGCACGATGTCATTTATCTTTGGCCATACACTGCTTGATGAGGCTCTTTAATTCTTATAGGCTTCTCGTAGTGATGAAAAGTATTCATTAGACCAATGCCTCCATAGGTCCCGGATCAATTTATTTATGTAATTGTACCTGCTGTGTATCGCTGCTTTACAATCGTAACTAGGATCCTGCAGCTCATCTAGCTGAATTAAATATACAAACAGTATGTATTTTTTTATATATAGACCTGATATTGACAGATTACTTGAATTTAAAGGCGATAATAGGGTTGGGTGGTGGCTGATAACTACCGTGTTTGATGGAGGAGCAATAATGGTTTGGTGGTTCTCACAGGTAAGCCACGGTAGCCTAGTCCGTTTCTTAGTCATTAATGTTCGACTTTAACCTCATGACACAGGGACAAGTGGCTTATTTCTTCACTTTTGGTAATGCACTATCTTGACATAAATTAGGGGACGGTGTGAAAAAAGCTGTGTCAAAATATCATACTGATCCAACTGTTTATTAATAAGTTATTCCCGAAAAACGATGCCACACGGCCTCTGAAACCCACAGTAGGTCATCCAGGAGAAGACCCAGAGACCATGGTCACTCCCCCGGCCCCCGACCACCCCAGCCACAACGTAGGTTACACGAACCTTGGCTGTAGTAGTCTTGTCTCTCTCTCTCTCTCTCTCTCTCTCTCTCTCTCTCTCTCTCTCTCTCTCTCTCTCATTGCACTAGTTTCTACGACCAAAACTTAATGTGATTTGAATATAATAATACCGTAATTAAATCCAATCTCATTCAGTATTCAGGAGATTATGTTCACCATTATTGCAATACACATCAACACGTGCCTAGGTCTAAAGGCAAACATTGACAGGAATAGTGTTGCAACTTTTATTGACCGCTTCGTTTATAATTTCAATCAGTTTCGCCCATTTATTCAATACCATACATACTATACACGGTCTGTATTCAATTCTATGTGGCCTCTTCACTTTGTTTTCAGTCAATTAAATGTAGAGCTCTATACAACTTACAATCAAAGTCGGTGTTAACTTTAAGTAAAGGTTGAGTATCGAGCCCTTGAGTAGCAGGGCTCGCCTTTTCACTTCCCCCTCCTCTGTCTCCATCTTATCTGTGATTCCAGCCAATCACCTCTACAAACCCCAAAATATTGCATAGGTTTAATAGACAGTTTTACCATTAACTCTTCTCTATGTGTATCGAATGCAGGGAACATTCATCACACACACTAATAAAGGGGAATATATCCAAATCAGACAAGGGACTGGAGTTATCGCAGAGAGGCTCCAGTCCTGAAGTTATTCTCGACTTACAATGTGCTGGCTTAATAATCCAATAGGGTTGATAGCCTCTAAAGTCCTATTTTAACTAAGCAATCAGACCCATTATATCTTGGTTGTAGAAGAAAGAGTGTGCTATGAAAGAGTTACAGTGTTACAAGGAATAGTTAGTTTCTCAAAGACCTTGCGGTCCATTTCGGGGAAATATTCGAAGTGGAAGGAGAGACATTGTTCAGTGCACTACACTCCTTACAGAGTGTGCAAAATGCTATCTACTTACTACTGTTTTCTTGAACTGCTCAACTGTGGAAATGTTTACAACTTCTGAGAAAAGTTTGTTCCAGGTAGAACAGATCTTAAATGGGAAACAGTTTCCATAAATACTAGTGCTGAACCTTTTCAATTTCAACTGCCAGCCATGGTTGCGTATTGTATTCATATTGAGGCTAAACATTTTGCTATGATCCAAATTGTCAAACCCATTACATATTGTATAAACTTAAATGAACTGACCTCGTAGTCTGTGTGTTAAGAGAGAGAGAGAGAAGCAGATCACTACAGCTGAGAATCTTGTAACCCACGTGGTGTATAGAGACTCATTTTGAGAATAGTTATACAGTATATTGTTTTAATAAATTCCTAATAAATAATAAATGTTGGCCATTGTAAGCATGTGCAATGATGGCTTAGCAATAATTTGAAATGCATGAGAACAATCAAGAAGGTGGGGGAGTTGGGGATAGTTTGGGGGTGAAAGGTGGGGGTAGGCTTAGACCCGACTCCCCCCTTCCACCTGCCCAGCGTGGAGTAGGGGAAGGAAGGACCCATCCTTGAGCTACTTTTAGTACGCGTGAGTGTACATCATCCGCAGTACCTGTACACCAACACCTGTACCACTCCAAGCTAGGGATTTCAAGGGTGCCATACGTGCCTTACATTGTGTTTGTATATGATGTAACTCATATACAAACACAATATAAGGCACGTATGGCACCCTTGAAATCCCTAGGGAGGGAGGTGGAGGGAGGGAGGGGGTAGTGGGAGGTGGAGGGAGGGAAGGGATAGTGGGAGGTGGACGGTAGGAGGAATAGTGGGAGGTGGAGGGAGGAAGGAGTAGTGGGAGGTGAAGGGAGGGAGGGGATAGTGGGAGGTGAAAGGTTGGAGGAGTAGTGGGAGGTGAAGGGAGGGAGGGGGTAGTGGGAGGTGAAGGGAGGGAGGGATAGTGGGAGGTGGAGGGAGGGATGAGATAGTGAAAGGTGAAGATTCCTCTCGTGTAACAAGATGTGCATTATTAGGCAGCATGATACAACAGGATAAAAAGAATAGGGACACATTTTGTAATGGGTAATGAAATGGGTAAGTTGCCCTGTATAGTGGAGAGATATTTTCGATTTCATATAAGCGGAAAGTTCAAAAATGTATTTTATAAATAAGTTTTATTTTGTAAGCCAATAATCTTAACATGGTAAAAAATACAGCCTACTAGCATTCAAATGTATTAACTGGTAAAGAAAGGATGCTTGACTTGCTAAGCAAAGTCACAACTAGAACACCTAGTTTACCGGCTCGCTGGTGTAGTGACTAGCGTCTGGCACTTCCACCCAGAATGTCCCAGGGTCGTGCCAACGCTCGGCGCATTAAAGATTTTTCACAAGCACTGAGTCGTTACCGTCCCTCATGAGCAAGGGGATGGGGTAGTAGTACAGGACCCCAATAGAAATACGCCTAATCAGCCTTATTGGGGTGTCCTTACTTGGTTTAGCATGTGCTAGCTTTAACCCTTGTCGAGCGGGGGGTTTTGGGCTTATTTGGGCATATTCAGGTCCTCCTGAATGATAAATCAAGTATCTGCATGAAAAGAAATGTATTCAGCAAAAAAATAGGCGCTAAAAGCTTCAAAATGAGACCAGAACGATCTACGTAGCACTCGTCGTTCTCAGGCAGTGTTACCACCAACATGGGAGTTTAGCGTATAGCGGCATATTTTTTCTCACTACGCTCACTACTGGCAATGCTGCCGGCCTCTCGAAAACAGAAGGAACATGAGTCAGTGGGCGGCGGTAAGCCCTGGGAGTCGGCTGTCTGGCCCGCTGCGCTCCCGGCCATTTGCACTTTATTTTAACCCTTTAAAAGCCTTAATCATGCTCCTAACTTGCTGCAAATTGGAGGCGGACGTAAGTCCGCTCCCGCTACGAATTGGTTAACCTTCTCACTACCATATGACGCAGAGGTTGCCAGATTAGCAATTATATATAGAGTTCTCGCACTCTTATAATTACCTCTCCAAAATTAGTTTTCTGCCCACAGCTAACTCAAAGACAACTGCAGAGGTTGAAGTAACTAAACTAAAGGTTTCTAAATACCCCTGATGGTAACAAAGGCTTTAAAGTATCCCTAATAGGCTCAAAATTGCGTCAAGGACGTGAGAGGGTTAAGAACTATTATTATTATCACTATTATTAACACAAATAATTGTGTCAAAGAGTTCTCGAGGGCACTGGCTATAATGTGGAGGAGATGGCTTATGAAACCTTGTATAAAATAGTTACTATGAAAAGTTATTCAATATTATAAAATAGTGACGAGGCCCGATGATTACCAAACATCTAAACAATTAGAGGTATGCTGTATAATATAAACAATGGACTCAACTAGGTTTTATATTCTACGCATACAAATAGCTTAACTACCTTATTGCAGTTTGGGAAACTGTTTAAACTTTTTGGTAATCCCTAAATCAATATCATGCCATGGTTTAGCACTTTAGCTATTATCTGTTATTATACATCATTAAAAAGTGTCCATGGAAGAAAAGGGTTTAATAAGACCTAGTTTGACCTATGAATCATTGGATGTTTACGTTATCTCCCTACGCCCAAAAGTACTAAAAGAGCTATAGTTGTGTTCTTGCTTCGGAGCGTTTCATAACATTTCACTCTCCTCAATGAATATAATTGATATATATATACAGTATGGGAATAACATTTGGATTTTCTTGATTACACTACGATCAAACTCTGTTGAAGGAGGTATGAAATAGTGAAACATATTAACGTTTGTAGTGGTATTGTTTTAATAATAAAGAAGTGGTCGGGATGATCAAAGGGTGGTGTGATACAATCATACAGGCCAACGATGGGTGGAGGGATCACCAACACAATTTAGTGTATGGAATGATGGAATTAAATACATCGCAATATTGCTTTAATACAGTATATACTTTATATTAATATTCTTATAGGTAAGCCTTTAATTGTTTCCTTTTATTGTTCCTTGACATTATAGTATCATCATATACTTTGTGTTTTCATTAAAGTTATGTTACACCACGCTATGTCATTCCTATGAACCATACCAAGTTACAGTATTTGTGTTCTAATGTTAGTATTCTAATCTCAATTATATATACATATTATTGGTGCTAGCAATACCGAAATATAACGACCTATATTATAAACACCCATTATTGGTTATATTATTCGCATGAATAAACTACTGTATATAGGAATATATACCTATATATTATAAGGAAAATATATCACACCACTTCTAACTCTGAAAAGTGTGCCTGTTACATCTGTTATGGATACCCAGTGCATTTTCGCTTCCTTTTAGCATTTATATTCCTTACATTGAGAATTCAAGAGTAAACAAAGTGTAATTTACCTATAAACTCACAAGAGTTAACTTACTTTTATTGGTTGATAGGGATAGATAGCTCAATGATAGTGGTAGGAATAGATGGAAGATATAGTGGCCACTAAGATATAAGAATTAGGATGACTTAGCAGGAAACAGGTGGTTGTATTGGAGCGGCTAGAAGGAGATCTTGATGAGGTCGTAGGTAAAGCGAGTCTAGTTTGTCTTGTTGCGAGGGACCCTCAGGTTCCCGAATATGACGCATGCGCAGTTATCTTATCTACCAATGCGTCATTTAACTAACTACAAGATATACCCGATTTACTATAATGACAACCCGATATAATAATGGATAATAAACCCATATAAATTTAATACGAAATAGTATATATCTTTTATATAGATATATAACTTACCCTAGTACTGGCGCCTAATTTGAACTTCCAGTATGTTTACTTAACCTAAACTGTCGAGTTACTTATGAGTCTCGACACAAATAATGAAGTAGTGTGTGTGTGTGTGTGTATATGTGTGTGTTCTTGTTGCCATGGTCGTAATCCACCAAGAAACAGGAAGTTTCTCGCTTACTTTTGACGCTATCTGGACATGTCGACCAGAGCCATCTATGTAGAGCCAAAAAAATCATATATCGGATTGCTTTGAATACTGCCGTCAGAGGGCACTAATGGATGGCTGAAGATCCAGACAACGACTTTAGTCCTAGACTGTACCTACATCCATCTTCAAACATATATATCGATCCTAAAAGAAAGTAAAAACAATATTTGTAAAATTTGTAAAAATGTAGGATCATTTTATCTAATTCAATAATCGCAGATTTATGAAACTTACTGAACACAAGATATTTATGACAATGATTATGTAAGAAATATAATATGTAAATAAGAAAGACTATATATTGAACAATTAGGCTACTATATGTAGAATATTTAACTATAACTAGAAATTTATAGTTTTATGAAACACCAATAGATAACACTAATAGACACAAATTCTCAGAGCACTTACATTGTTGACAGACCGCTTACCACTACGACACTAACCAAAATACACTCACAAACACTATTTATACATTACACAGGAGTTACTAACTACTATATTAAACCAAATGAGGGAAACTTTGCACATGATCAAAAGAAACAAAACCAAATATTGAAATCCTAACCCACTAATGATGAAAAACTGCCGAAACAATTTGGACTAAGTAACTATTAATATTTACCTATGTATTCAATTCAGGTTCATACTTATTTATATAATATCGCTGATTTATATAATATGCTGAAACTGCTGTTGCCTTTAACCTCGTCTGTTTAAAAGAGAATATATATATATATATATATATATATATATATATATATATATATATATATATATGTATACTGTATATATATTTATATATATATATATATACAGTATATATATATATATATATATATATATATATGCAAGAAAGTCATAGCAACACGTGAACTCATAATATGCTAAATATCCACAGGGAAGGAAGGAATATAAACACGGAGACTCCGTGTTTTGTTTTCCTTCCTTCCCTGTGGTTATTTAGCATATATATATGTATATATATACAGTATATATATCTTAAATAATGATAAGTTTATTTTGTTTTTCCTATGTGTATGAAGGAGACAAAAGACAGGTTGTTCTGAGATGAGTGTCTCCCCCAAAGCCAAAAGAGTGACAGCCAAATTTCAAGGGACATTGTGGGCAAAATGCCTGGACACACAAAGTTTAAATCAGTTCAAGTCGTAGGATGAAGGAAAGATTAAATCAGGGAGAGAATTCCAGAGTTCACTTGTTGAGTAGAAGAAAGACTGAGAAACTTTGCTCATTCTTCGGTTAGAGAGCTGGACAGAATTGGAGTGGGACTGTGATGAAAGGCGGTTGCCTCGCACTCGCCGCAAGGGAGGGAGTATGCACCGAGAGAGCTCTGAAGTACATTGATTGTTGCAATAGCGATAGGAGAGTGAAATAGACGCAACATTGTGGCATGTAGAAAGAGATTGTAAGGAACTAGTACAAAGGAAATCAAGCAACAACAGAATCAGCGACCCCCTCAAGGCTGCTTGCCTTCCAAAATACTGATGGTCGTGTCCAAACAGTCGTTAAGAGTGGGTAAGGGAAAAATAGAAAGGGAAGACTGCCCTGGGAAAAATGTCCGTGGCAGGATTAGGAGATGTTAGTAGAGGACAGTTGTTAGTAATATAATAGAGGAAAACAAAAATAGCCTTTATTAATTTACAAATGCAATCAGTCGTCGATTTAAGGCAAGGTAGTTGTCTAGGCGAAGTTTAAAATCATCAACGGTGCTGCAGTCTATGACATCTCGGGGAAGTCCATTCCACAAGTTGACAACTCTATTGATTCAGAAATTCTTAAACTCATGTGAGTTAAAAGATTTACCAATCATTTTGCAACCGTTCCCCACCGTGTAATTTGATTGGTCGTTAGTGAAATATTTATTACAGTTCATTTTGTCGATGCCTTTGATAATTTTGAACACTTGAATTAAGTCGCCTCTTAAGGGGACCGACCGGATAATTACGCTACTTCCAGGTCTTACTATCAATTTAAATGAAATTTGGCACAGGTACATATGACCATAAAACTAGATAGAAAAATAAAAAAAAATTGTTTTGCTTTTTTCTTGTAATTTAGGTAAAAAAAACATTGAAAATCATAGTACTGCAGACAATGATAAACTCCTACAGAAATCCCCATAGCACATGTTTTATGTGATCAAACAACTCACAAAAGGTGTATCTATAGTTTCTATAAAACACATTTTATATACTTTGTGTATTTGTTCGATTTAGGTGATGACGGATTAAGGCGAATATATTTATACAAAAATTACAACTTTGACGACATATTGTGAAATTTTTTAAATTATTAGAGTAAATTTGGTTTATAGGCCTTTTTGTGTTTTTAATTACCTTTCCAATGGTATATACACCATTCCAATAGGTCCAATAATAACTGTAAAATAACATCCGATAGTGCGGCAATATAGGTTCTGAGAAAATCAGGTGAAAGTCTAAGGTAATTAGGTGAACATTTTTACTTTTATTTTTTAGATTTACAATATTTTATGCGGGAACATGGCAAAGTAGAAGATAAAGCGTATGGGAGGTTGTAGAGTAGCTTACGCTCTTTCGATTTATATAGGTATGCTCCTCGTACGACCAGTAGTTACTGAGCATGTTAATTTCAAAGTTCGCTATATAACGTTTTTAGAATTACAAGAAAAGTTTGGAAAACATAAAAAAATACTATTTCCAATGGGTTTTCACTAATAACATTTCACTGGCTTATGAAGGGATGTTGACTCTTGTTGAGTAAACACCTATTGGTGTTTTCAGGATTTCGAGTTTTTTAAGCCTAAATTAACCGGTCGGTCCCCTTAACCCTTTCCCTGCGGGAGACGTTCCCGAACGCCATATCAATTTACAGCAATTTAGTCTTTTAAAGCCTCTTAAAGCCTGTAAAATCGAGTGCAAGGGAGCGGGAGCACGACAGGCCACACATCCTTCTCCCAGCCAGGTGCCCGCGGCACTGAGGGCTCTGAGTCAGATTGTCGCGAGATATACAGTGCTGCCAAAGGCAAATGTAGCGCGACATTGGCGATTATTGCTCATTTTAGAGAATGTCTATGGTAGCGCTGCGGGTGAACCCTGCGAGCTACGAAGCTCCTTTTGGTGTCATTTTGAAGCTATTTCTTCTAGTTTTCACCTGAATACATTTAATTTCATTCAGACACTTGCTTAATCAATCAAGATTGCCTGAATGAGCCCTAATATGGCAGAAATATGCCAGCAGCGTAAGTGTTAATCTGCATTGGGTTAAAGGCAATAGATTTAATTCTCTAAGACACTCCTCGTATGGTTTGTTCTTTAGGCAAGGTATGATTTTGGTAACTCTACGTTGAAATAGTTCAAGCTTGTCTATATCTTTTTGGTAGTAAGGGCACCAGGATTGAACGCAGTATTCCAGGAGAGGGCGGACTAAGGAATTTTAAAGAGTTACGATTACATCTTTGGATTTATGCTCAGATAACCTGCCTATAAAGCCAATTATTTTGTTTGCCTTCTTTACCCGGGAACTGCGGGGAGACTCTTAAGAGTTCCCCCGGCGGACTGCGGGGAGACTCTTAAGAGTCGGAGAAAGAAAAAAATCAAATTTTGACATCGAAAAAAAAATAAAATAAAAAATATTTATTTATTTTTTGTTTTGGCCCCTGGGCCATGCAAAATCTCAGTCCTCTACCTCCCCTCCTTCCCCACTTTCCTCCTCTCCTTCAGTTATCACCTATTTTCCCTGTTATTCCCTTATTCTGAGGTATATTTTCGTGCCAACATTAGAAATCCGGTTGCAGGGTGTGGTCATCACTGATAGCAAGCGAATACAAGAGAGAGAGAGAGAGAGTATCGATCGACTGTATCTCAGTGGCCTTGGGGGAAATTGGCGGGAAAGCAGCTTGCCTCACCCATACATTATACAACTCGCAGGCTATATCTCCGATTTTGACCATCCAAACGATGTTTTCACTAGTTTTATTGTTGTTTCAGGTTAATACCTTTATAATCAACCCATAATAGGTGCATATGGATAAGTATTAATGCTATTAATGGTACAATTAATATTTTAGTGACGGAAACACCTCAAATACATGCGCACAGGGAGAGGTGTCTAATTACCCCCATGCGCACTTCAGAGGTTAACAACTTCTGAACATTGTTGACTCGGTTTTAGGTTACTCGATATTGTTACTCCCAGATCGGTTTCTCTGTTTACATTCTTAAGCTGAGTGCCATTCATCGAATAGTTTGCTTTCTCATTTAGGTATCCGATATGTAGTACTTTACATTTATCCGCATTGAAACTCATTTGCCAAATTTGGGCCCAACATGACAACTTATCTAGATTGTTGCATATCGTCAACATGTTCTTTTGAGAGTACGCTATTTGCAATTTTTGTATCGTCAGCAAATTTTGAGATTGTACAGGTGAGACCCTCATCTATGTCGTTGATGTAAATTAGAAAGAGAATTGGCCCTAGTACCGATCCCTGGGGTACCCCGCTACTTACATTGGTCCATTTAGATGCCTTACCGTTTATGACTACTCTTTGCTTTCTGTCGCTGAGCCAATTTTCTATCCATTTCAACACACCATCGCTTTTAGTTTTACAAATAAACGTTTGTGGAGAACTTTGTCAAGGGGCTTTTGAAAATCAAGGTAGGCTATATAATATCTACAGCTTTACTCCCGTCATATAGGTTGAGGATATCGTGGAAGAAGTCTAAGAGGTTTGTTAACCAGGAGCGTTTACTACGAAAACCGTGTTGAGTATTTTTAAGTATGTTGTTTCAAGCATTTTACATACAGCTGAGTAAGCTAATTGGACGATAGTTACTAGGTAAGAATTTTTATTTTTTGTTTTAATATCGGTGTTACGTTGGCGAGCTTCCACTGACCAAGCATAGTCCCAGACTGTAAGGATTTATTGAGGAGCAATGTCAGTGGTTTGGAGAGCTTATACTTAGCTTCCTTTAGAACTCTAGGCTAGATTGTATCAGATCCAGGCGATTTATTTACCTTTAGTTTATCCAAACATTTAACAAAAAAAATCTCTCTATAATGCTGATACTGCTTAAAACGTTAGAGTTATCTATCTGAACCAGCAATGCTGTAGGGATATTACAAAGGTCTTTTGTTGTAAACACTGATGCAAAAAAGGTGTTGAGAGCATTACTCATTTTTACTTCATCTTTAGTGTAATCTCCTTATTCATCGACTAACCGTCCAATCGTTGTAGTCACTACTTTCTTCTTTCTGATGTAACAATACAAATTTTTCGGGTTCGTCTTACTTTGATTTGCAACATGTAATTCTAGGGTGTTTTTACTTTGTTTGATTAACTTTTTGGGTTTGCGTCGTAAATCTACAAATACCACTTTTGTTCATGGGTATCAGAGATTTTTAATCTATCATGAGCATTCTTTTTAGCAAGCAGACAGTCCGCAATGTCTTTATTCCACCACTTAGACCTATTATTATGTGCTGATCTTCGGTTTTGTAATGGTATACACTCATGTACTGCATTCGAGTAAGTGGAGGTGAACATTTATCATGATAGGTTTAGATCATAATTGTTAATCATAGAACTCCAGTCGATTTCCTTAAGTATTACTCTAAGGTTACTGAAGTTTGCTCTTTTGAAATTTGGGACCTTCTCTCTGCTTGTATTGAGTTCATTGCTATTGAGTTTTTAATGGAAAGTGATCGTACGATGGTCACTATTACTGAATTCATCACCAACATTAAAATTCTCTATTAATTCTTCTTTTGTTGCAAGTACAAGGCCAAGAACGTTATTACCACAATTATTGCCTATTGAACAAATTGATAGAGCGAACTATCTTGCAGGTTTGCATACAAGTTATGTCCGGAGCGTGAAGTAAGAGTATTGCCCCACCTGGTAAATTAAAGTCGCCAAAAATTAGGGTACCATATGAGTTACTTACATCTGCAATTTGTTCGTAATTTACTCGATAAGTTTGCACTGATTGAGCTGGAGGTCTGTATATTAATGCAAGTATTATTTTTGTACCTATACTATTATTTATTAGCACAAACGATGTGTCAACGTTCACAAGAGGATCGGGTTAAGACTTTCTTTGATAACAAATAAAATGCCTCCTCCATTTCTATCAATTCGGCTTTTCTCAAACATTACATAACCGGGAAGTGAATACTCTGCTAACCCAGCAAGTGCTGAAACACTAATAAGAGTTTTACCGGTGAGCTGCGGAACTCCTTATATAATCCAAGGCCTAAAAAAAAAACATTTAAATCAGCCCGGTATCATTTTTTTTTTGTTTTTTATTGCCCCTTAGCCATGGCAAATATCACTCCTCCACATCCCCTCCTTCCACCCTCCCCCCCCCCCCCCCCCCCCCTCTTCATTTATCACCTATTCTCCCTGTTATTCCCTTATTCTTAGGTATATATTCGTGCTAACATTAGCGAGTTGCTAGCAGGGCGTGGTCATAAGTGTTACCAAGCGTGGGAAAGAGCGAGAGAGAGAGTACCACGCAACACTGTCTCTCCAGCCTTGGGGAGGAGTGGAGGAGAGGGAGGCTGCCTCAGCCATAACTTATGTAACTCCCGGCCTGTATCGCCGATTTTGACCATCCAAACGCTGTTTCCACTTGTTTTATTGCTGTAACAGGTTAATACCTTTATAATCAACGTAAAATAGGCGCATATGGATAAGTATTAATAATATTTATGGTACGATGACAATTTGAGTGAAGGAAACCATCTAAATACCTCCGCACAGGGGTGGCTGTATACTATAGGGGGTACGCAGCAGGGAGGCTAAAAAGTATCTGTCTTCTGTATTGAGCCAAGATTCTGCTATGCCAATTACGTTATCATTTTCTGTAAACACTAGTTCCTCTAAATCTGAAAATGTGTTGCGTATGTTACGAGTGTTTGCATAGAAAACTTTTAAAGTTGTTATTTTAGAACTCGCAGAACGCTCTTAAATTGAATTTATGGTTCTGGTCGGATTTACATTTACGTTCATGGCCCTCCTCGGTCCTCATCCCTGGCGGTCCTCGGTTGACTCTGTTTCTTTTCCAAAAATCCTTTACTGCATCGTTTAGCAAGCGGCCAAACATTGCTGCTCCCACCTGGTTTAGATGTACTCCGTCCTTCGAAAACTGATGATCTTTGTGGTAGAAGGCATCCCAGGTATTGATGAATCCGATGTCCTCCTCCTTGAACAGGTTAGCAAACCGACGATTAATGCTGGTGGCTATGTTGAAGAACCGGCTCTCTACACCTATCCTGGGGACAATTCCTGATATTAAGCTCCTGCACGACTTTTCCTTATAAGACTTTATCAACTTCCGGTACTTGAGCATAAGGTCCTCTGATCGGGTCTGCTGCACGTCATTGGATCCAACATGGATGACGTACATAAGAGGAAGTGAGTTGATGAGGCAAAATGCTTTTGACTCTACTCCTTCAAGAGATGTGGTATGGGTGGAACCTCACCACACATGCGAACAATACTCAATACATGGGTGCACTGTGCCCCGATACAGAGAAAGAATCTTTGGGCACACCTAACTTTTGGGAAGCTGTTTTAGCAAGAGTGGTAATTTGATCTTTCTAGGAAAGGTCGGATGAAAAAGATACACCTAGAGTCCTAGACTATTGAGAGAAGATGAAAGTTTGATTTGTGTATAGTCTTGCGGAAGATTGCGACGAGTAGATAAAGGGAGAAATTGAGTCTTGGAGTCATTGAGAGTAACAAGGTTTTCTCAGCCCCAATCTGAAATAATTGATAAATCAGAAGATAGACATGTCATGGCCCTGTTACGTGAGTTTTGGAGTGATTGCATGCAGGGTTGTTGTGAACAACTAGTTGAATAGTATATGGTAGAGTCGTCCGCATATGAATGGATAGGATGAGAGGTACAGTTAAGGATGTCATTAATGAATATTAGAAAGAGAATTGGAGACAGAACAGAACCCTGAGGAATGTCGAAGTTGATGGGTTGAGGAAGTGAGAGATGCCCTTTCACAACTGCAGCTATGGAAAGGTCAGAAAGGAAATTAGAGAAAAAGGCACAGATAGAAGAAGGGAAACAGGGGGAGGGTAGTTTGAAAATTAGAGATTTGTGCCAGACCCTATCAAAGGTCCACGGCCACGGAAGCAAAAATCATTCCATGGACAATCAAAGATGTAATGCCGTAGAGACTCCCAGTCAGCAGCGCCAAAATGCCACAAGTGCCACCGGCTGAGGGGGTCAGAAAGCCATACTGGAGAGATAGGACAGTGAAACGTTACTCTCAAACTTTCTTCTACTCAACAGCTGAGCTCTGGAACTCTCTCCCAGAATCAGTCTTTCCCTCTTCCTATGACTTAAATTGCTTCAAACTCCGTGTCTCCAGGCATTTTGGCTCGAACGTCCCTTGATTTTGGCCCTGTCACTCTTTCAACTATGGGGGAGGCACTCGCTATAGGCAGTTATGCCTTTTGCCTCCCTCAATCACATAGAACAAAAAAAAAAAAAAAAAATTATGATCGGTGGAGCCCAACAGAGGGAAAATATTTACTGTGTAAGCAGTAATTAGGTAATTTAGGATAGAAAAGATGTAGGCTTGTTCACCAGGTTGGTCAGGTAAGAGAGGCGGTGGTGAACATTGAAATAACTTTAGATGGAGATTTCAGCGAAAGGATGAATGGATAGAATGTGTTCCACTTTAGAAGTAAGATAGTCAATGAATTTTGGATAGTCAGTAGATTTAGGGGAGAGATAAACAGCACAGCTATATTTAGTGAGAGAGTGACAAAATAGCTTAATCCAGAGAGTTGAGAATACAGAAGAGTACAATTTGGGAACACGAGAGCAAGTAAGATTGTTGCATACGTACACGCAACATCCACCTTTGGCTTTGAATTGAGGATAGACGAGATAGTAAGAGGATATACAGAAGGGTTTGCTGTCTGTTGTCTCAGACAACTGAGTTTTGGTGAGGAAAACTATATCAGGTATGGCAGAAGAGAGGTGTTCTACAGTACTTAAACTCACCTTGAAACTATATTGAAAAGTGTGATAGTATTGAATTACGTCAGTCAATCTTTCATTTTAGATTAATATTTTGAAAACTGTACCCAAAAATGAAACAAACTAAAGTGGTAACAATACTCTCTTTTATTCAACACTATATACTGGCCAAATGTCAGGCTATACAAGTTTATCCTTATCAGTTAGAAATGTATTTAGTAAAATATGACCAATGTCCATAGGGGACAACCTTAACCCTTTATAGGGCATATGACCAAATTTAATTATGCGAGGGATCAACAAAATTTGGACTTATGACCGCGCGAATTTGCGCTATCTCCAAAAACACTCCGTCCCACAAAAGTTTAGAAGTTAAACAATGACAAGGAGGACAGTCCTCCACCTTTAAATATTCTACTTTGCTCTTTATTTCCTTCTTTACTTCTCTCTATTTCTTAGAGACCTCTCACCTATTCAACCTGTCAATCCTCCTCAACTTTAACTTAACTCTTTATCCGACTGTTCTATTAGTTATATTTATCCGACTGTTCTATTAGTTATATTTATCCGACTGTTCTATTAGTTATATTTATCCGACTGTTCTATTAGTTATATTTATCCGACTGTTCTATTAGTTATATTTATCGTTACTAATTTGGTATGCTGGTATAGTGCGAGGCGAGGGACATCCGCTTACTGTAGAGTTTGACATACAATAACCTTGGTTATTTCCTTAGGTGACCTCGATAGTTGTACAATACTACAATAATATAATGAACAGTAATAGAAGCCCAACATCCTTGACCCAAACAACTCACTGTTCCCATTATCTTCTCTCCATATCACCTCTCTCCAGGTCCTCATCCTTGACCCAAACAACTCACTGTTCCCATTATCTTCTCTCCATGTCACCTCTCTCCAGGTCCTCATCCTTGACCCAAACAACTCACTGTTCCCATTATCTTCTCTCCATGTCACCTCTCTCCAGGTCCTCATCCTCCTACGCGTCTCAAAGCCATTTCAAGATCAAAGTCTAACAAACTCATTCTTCTGGGCACTAATTAGCGAGATCGGATCCAATTACTGGAGTCAAAGGGGAACACACATTGACTCGAGGTTTGAGACAGCATGTCCACGGGGTGCTAGGAGCGGGCTCATCTTACCTCTCAGTCTGGCGACACTCCTCAGGAATTGAAGTCTTACAGGATATTATGCAGTTATTATTATTATTATTATTATTATTAGTAGTAGTAGTAGTAGTAGTAGTAGTAGTCAATCAATCACTCAAGCAATCAGTTTTTATTTCATAAAATACATTAAGTAACATATATTACATACAGTATGGAGGGGAATCAGTCAGAATAGAGTAAACAAATTGTGGTATCATTATTTACAATCCAAAAATAAACAAAATACACTGTATATCCAGCGGATATTATATCAAGTTCATTGGTACATCTCAGGCACAAAGTTATACTTTTCTATTATAAAACAGCGGAAGTGTAAGCATAATACAATATACAGTAAGATCACAGTATCCTATCATATGAACTTGGTTAAGTATCCCATTTACACACATAATGTAATACATTATATGCACAACCATGGTGTGACGCGTGGGTAGATTAGTGGTAGTAGTAAAAAAAAAAAAAAAAAAAAAGTAGTAGTAGTAATAGTAGTAGTAGATTTCGTAGTAGTCATAGTAGTAGAAGTAGTAGTAGTAAAAGTAGTAGTAGTAGGTGTTGTTGTTGTTATGGTGGCATACATACTTTTTAAATATTTGTTACATAATGATATAAAGAGGGTTACAAATCACATGTTTCTACAGTATTTGAGTTCATACCAATTTTGTAAATGTGTGTTTTATAATGTAATTAGCCTATATACATGTTTATTAGTTATATTTCATATAAAAGTACTTTGATAACTGATCCTATTAATAAATTCAGTATCCTACCTAGTACCAGTCAATCTTATTCCGCTTGAGAAGGAAGTCTGAGAGAGAGAGAGTTAACTTGAGAGCAAACAACACCGAGTTACGTCCAGGCTAGGAGTCCTTAGAAAGCCAGCAAGGAACTTGCAGTGTACGGGGGCAGCAAAGTGAGCTAGGTGGTCTGATTAAAGAACAATGCTCAAATTCTTGTTAATTATTATCAGCACTTTTGTAAATTAGATCTGGACTATGGACCAATTTTTTCCTCACCTCACTAGAATGGAACTGTATTGAAAGACAGATAAATACCATAATACAATGTGTTGAAAGATTATAAGTATTTAGTGTTGAAATCAATTGTATTAATATCAAATTAAGTAGGCTATAGCAATATTGTACATATTTGACCTGGAAGTGACATAAACCTGACACCCCTCTCACACCACTAATTATATATAAATAAATGGAGTTACTATATGAATCAATATACATTATCTGTTAATTTAGAAACTAAGCATCTTCAATTAAAGACTTAATTTGCCAACTCAAACATACAAAGTTATAATAATAACCGATCTGAGTATTATATATAGAGGTGTTTGCCAGACAAATGATGAACTCGTGTCAATATTATAATCATGAGTTAGATGACATACAAAGTTTTGCTGAATTCAGTTAGCCAGAGGAGGTAGACGACTACTTAGTCATCTGGATAACCAAATTCAGCCTCATACAGTAGTTTATTTGATGGCAGAACTAAAATGTTAACAGCTATTATAAGAAATATTAAACCATACTGTGTTGTCCATTAATATGTAAAGTATTTTAACTGAATATGATTAGAATTGGTTAATTGGAGGTATAAACTGGAATTTTAGTTAAATTCAATATGCATTAATTATATCAGAAAATGAGATACTAACTCTGTACGTACAGCACATGCAACATCATTGCAGTAATGTTGCCTCCTGTTCTATATGAAACAATAAAAACATATATATCCTATTCTTCTGACCTAATATTACTGAACTAATTAACTAAATATTGGTAAAGAATAACGTGTAGGTTGTAGACGCAAACTGATGAGACCAGTTGATTGTATTCATATTAAGAATGGTGTCTCTTTTACAAGAGACTCCAAATTTTGTCTAAAGCTCCTTTAATTCAGTGAACATTGTGTTATAGTTGTTGATTGGTGATTTAATTAAGCTTAGAAACGTTCTCATAATCATGGTTTGAAATGTAGTATGGCCTTATTTTATATATATTATAATTATTAGTATTATTATAATAATAATTATTATTTTTTGTTTGGTGTTCGTTTGGCTTAATAAAACATATATATTAATTAATAATATTAATTCAAATGCATATATAAATCACTTTTTCGTTTAGTGTAATTGTTGACGTCCGTTTCTCAAAGGAAATGGGGTTGACTCGACACTTTAACCCGATCAGTGCGGGCATATTTCCACTATAATAGGGCTAATTCAGGCACTCCTGATTGCTTAAGCAAGTGCCTAAATGAAATTAAATGTGTGCAGCAACATACTAAAAGAACAGAGCTTTCAAATTACACCAGAACGAGCTCCGTAGCTTGCGGGGTTGACCCCCAGCGTTACTACAGACATCGGCAATATTCACTAATAATTAACAATGGCACGCTACATTATTTTGCCTTTGGCAACACTGAATACATCATGCGAGACCCCACCACAGATCCTCAGTACTGCGGCAGAGGTGCCGGAGAGCGGACAGGGGCCTGCCACGCTACTGATCACTCGCACTCGTCTCCACAGGATTTAATGGGCTTTAAATTGCAGGAAATTGCCAAGACGTGCCTGTACGGTCCCCGAAGCGTAAAGGTTAAACACTTTGAATTAATGGGAAGAATATTGCTTATATTGACTTTGATTGAAAGAAAATATTGCATATACAGAGTAATGGTGGTACAGCTATCTCCATAAGAAAAGAAGTGTCACATGTTACTCCCTACCTCGATCCTCCCAGGTAGAGGAGTAGTCTATAATGTTGGCATCAGCGGCTCGCTTGGTGTAGTGACTAGCGTCTCGGACTTCCACCCAGAAGGCCCGGGTTCGCGCCCACGCTCGGCGCATTAAAGATTTTTCACAAGCACTGAGTCGTTACCATCCCTCATGAGCAAAGGGATGGGGTAGTAGTACAGGACCCCAATGGAAATACGCCTAATCGGCCTTATTGAGCTATCCTTAGCTAGCTTAGCATGCGCTAGCTTTAAGAACTATTATTATTATTATTATTATCCCTACACAAACCACCGGAATCCCTCACTCCTAAATTATTTCCCTCCCTTTACCCCCTTCCCCCAACTCTCTCCCTATCCCTACCCCACTCACCTGTAATACTGTATAGCCCTCTTTACCATCTATGAGGATAGATAGAGTGGAAAAAGCTGAGTTCCATGTGTATCCTAGGGGTAGCATCACTGTCATGGGGCATATTATTATAACCAAAAGACCTCAGTGATTACTCCTTATTAGATAGTCCTTGATATCTGCGCGCCTGGCTCGTCTGCAGTGTTACCATAGTTAGGGAAACTTCCGCATAATGAGGGGGACATTAGATTCAAAAGGAAACGACTTTATGAGTGAATATAATATGGGTAGAAATACTTGTGAATTATTTAACATAAAATAGATATATAAACACAAGAAAGAAAAAGTATGCATACATATGCAATTTAGTAACAGTCTCTACGTTTCCAACGTAAGGCTTAAGATCTCAGCCGCTACCACAGCGCGCCGATTTATTGGTACTAATGCGAAGTACTAATAATCTCTAGAGCTGCACCTCAATTCACTACTAGCCACGTTGTACACACTCCGAGACGACTAAAGAAGGAAAAGAAATTAGGATAGCGAAGGAGAGGAAAAAGTTATAGTTACTCATTTAATCTAGCTGCTCTCCTCTTAGCCATGCTCCATTTTCTATGAGCCTGCGCCAGTACATATAACAGTATCACTCTCTTCGCGCCCACCGTGGATGACACACGCCTCTTTTGTCTGTTACGCGAGTGCCTGATTTTGCCTGCCCCTTCGCTTCAACTAAGTGAGTGTGAGCCTTTTCAGGCTGTTAAGGTTTTAGAAGGATGTTTCAGTGATGTAGGCAGCACTTTTCGTATTTATGGCGTGTTTTTAGGTGTGCGCTTAGTGCTGGAGACGTGTTGAATAATATTGTTTACTTATTGGGTGGTTTGTCCTCAGCGCCGCTTAGCGATCGTTGAGTGCACAATTCTACCCTCGCTTTTCGGGTTAATGTTCACTTTAATAACCCTTAACGTAACTTGGGGGGAAGGGGGAGGGGAGATGTATGCTTCCCGCGTGATGCATTGTGTTTCTTTTCCCTTTTTCGTGTTTTTTGTTTCATTTGTTTTTCGTATGACTACGTGTCGAAATTTTACATGGCTTGAGCATGAAGTTTCTCCGGATTCTGCTTTTGTAAGAGCATAGGGCATACAGCCTTTATTCTCTTTCAAACATGCTGCTTTGGTCTCCACTTGACCTATAAGCCCTTCTGACTTGTTTTTCAACATGTCCATAGTTGGTGGTCTTGTAATTCGTCGCCTGCTTCACACTTTTTGTCAGTTTCTTTTTGTTTCCCCGGGCCTACTTGACTCGCGGATACGTGGTTCTGGTAACAGTGTCGGTCGCTCGCTTACCCTAACTTTTATTTTAATTTTCTTTAACGTAATTGTGGGGTTTTTCGGCGATTGACGCTGCCCTAGTGTTTTATCTTTTTAAGTGTACCATGTAACTAAGCTAGGCCTGTTTTTTACCTTGAGCTGACTGCAGTCGGAATGGTCCACACAGGTCCTTTCCTTCTATTTCCTCTTGTCTCAACTGACTTGGTGGTTTAGGTCTTATACGCTCTTGTTAAAATTCTCGCCTTTTTGTTTTTGTGTAACTAACCTAATAGTTTTTTTGCCTTGAGCTGACCGCAGTCGGGTTGGTTCATATAGGACCTTTCCTTCTTCTCCTCTTGTCTCAACTGACTTGGAGGTCTCGGTCTTGTCGCTCTTGTTAAAATTCTCGCTTTTCTTAAAATGTTCACTGTTTCTGTTCTTCCCCTGCCTTTGTTTACTTGATCATAAGGGGAGGGGGGGGGGGGATGTCTGGAATCTGTGTATGGGCTCCGCTCGCAGGGAGGCTAGGCCTGGACAAGTTGACTCGACGTTCGTGTTTACATAAGTTTTTTCGCCACACAGGCGAGGGTCTTCAGGTGTCCTCGGCTCCTTCATCTTTTCTAGAATTCCGCTCTACAAGCGGATTTTCTACTTTTGATGTACCCTGTGCCATGTATCTGTGTCAAGGAATCGGCCACATAGCCTTTTTCCTTGGTTATTGATATTGTTGGCACCCTGTTTTTTTTTTTTTTTTTTTGGTTTTTTCTATATTCCAACTACTCCCTCTCGGGCATAGGCTGATAGCCTTTACACTCTACCGCTGAACACGGTGAGAACCGTGAGGTCTTGTTTCAGTCTAGGAGGTGAGACATGCGAAGCACCCATTCACGGCTCGAACCCAACTCCATCTCTGAAGCTGCTTCGCCTCTGCGCTTCACAGTCTCACTCCCCAGGCTTGGACCCTCACTCTCAGAACGCCACCTATTGAGCAATTAACTCACTAGGCATTGCCTCTTGTAGCATATTTTGAATATGGGAATATTCATACAGTGCTATTTAATCGGGGAACAATGAGGGTTTAATATGAGGGTACACCGAGTGGATCGAACAGTTGTGCCGTCACCCTTAAGCACTCTCTTTTTGTAGCCTTAATGGTCTCTGGGAGACTAGCGTTGAACATCAACAGATCAGAGTCAGGTAACCATAAGAGTCCTAATGTCTTCACTCGCTCTTGATTCTTGGCAGCAACACCTTCCAATTGCAGGAGGTCACGTAGTTGAGGACTATTGGTAGCACACTCTCTGAGATATAAATGTGCTTGAGACATTATTCTTTGGGCATCCCAGTAACGCTTAATGACAGTCTCTTTATCACTGGAGGTTGTAAATGTACAAACCTTCCTTAATAACCTCCACAACTTAGGAATCCTCTTTGATAAGGGAAAGATGCTTTAAGATCATGGCATTAAGAAGAAATTGTGAGCAAGTCGCCCCGAACAAAACTACCTTAAATCGGTAACAAAGTAAGGGTGAAGATAAGTCCAAGGGATCCTTTGGCCACAGAAATCGGGTGTAGTCACGATCTTCTTCATGAAGTCTCAACATGAGAAAGGCTTTCTCGATGTCACTTATCCAGGCATATTTGTGTACCCTGAATCCCAGCAATATTTTTGCTAGATCTGGCACCAGTGATGGCCCTGTGTAAAGACAGTCATTAAGACTTGGCCTGCCTTTGCCAATACTAGCGGAGCAGTCGTACACATACGAACGGGTGTCGTTGTGCTATTCTTGGTGACCCCGTGATGTGCTAAATAATGACTGTTTTCAGTAACACCGAAAAGAATCTCTTCAATAAAATCACGATGAAGTTGATCTTGGATAACGTTGGTATAGTGACTACAATAAACAGTTTCTTGTTTAAATCACCTCTGCAGACCCCTTAAGGGACCCACTGCTAAACCATAATTAGAGGGCAGCTTCTCTTTTTGTTGGTTCAATGGCAGTCTGACCTCATACTGCTGATTCTGTGCAGAGTATGTTACTGTCTGCTTGTAGATGTCCAATGCAGTCTTGTTTTCCTTTGAATCTTCGGTCGGAGAAATTCCTAGATAATCCAGTTCCCACATACATTTTAATTCATTACGACATGGATTATATGATTCTGTGGATATGTATTGATCCATCGGGGTGACCACAACTTTCAATATTGTAACTACCTCTACTTGGGCGCTAGACTTGTCGTAATGGCAGGAGCCATTTAGTGCATAGCCAAATTTAGTGGGTAAGAGAATTATGTCACCCTCTTTTTTGTACCCTCGCCGCACTAAGTCATAATAATAATCGTCACCAACCAACAAGTCCAGTCGAGATGTCTGTGTCATTAGAGGATCAGCTAATTTGTAGCCCTTGCTTCGCAACACTTTCATATCTGCTTCAAGGCATTCTGATCCTTTGTGATCCGGGAGAGTTTCTACCACAACTGCTTGTAGCGGATAGTTTCTGCCCCGAAACTTGTACTTGAAGGACACTACTGGATACTTTCTGCTCTCACATGCTCCGGTAAACGCTCACAACTCTAGCTCTTCAACACCCAATTTTTCATAATGGATAGAGTCTAGAGCGGAATTTAGAATGAAGGTGCATTGTGAGCACTGAACCATGCAAGTGCCCCTTCGCACAACTTGCAACCCTTACTTCGCACCGAGGCCTCCTGCACCGCAAAGGATGCTGAAGCAACAGGTATGTGTGGTGTAGTCCGTTCTGCTACACTTTCCATGTTAAAAACATCTGTCTGGTAAGCCTGGACAAACCTTTCTAGGTCCAGACCATCTTCACCTAAAGTTCTTTTTAATATTTCCTTTAGTGGGGATGGCAATTTATTCATGAGAATCACAACACTAGCTTCATGAAGGGTAATTTGTAGGGTCTCTATTGACCTCAGTGTACTTTCAAAACTAGCATAGAATCCTTTTAGTTCCTCGACATTGTAAGAGGGAGGATACAAAGTAGTAAGGTTAGTTATATGTGCCGCCTTAATTCTATCCCTGTGCCCATAGGTTTTCTGTAGAAGGGCAACCGCTGTTAGGTAGCTGGCTCCCTCAATTGCGAAACCTTAAATTAGTTGTTTTGCCTCGCCATTCAGTTGACCTCTTAAGTAGGTGAATTTTTGGATGTCACTGAGCTCCGCATTGCTGTGGACACTACAGTGGAACATATCCCAGAATCCCATCCACAGTGTGGGATCACTGTCAAACACAGGAAGGGAGATTTTCGGCAATCTTATACCGGCATTTCTGTTAACTGCAGCACGATTTGGCTCATTATGTTTCATCTTACCTTTAAGTTGGATGATAATTTGATCAAGACGCTCTAGATAATCCATGTCTGCTTCTATTTCCGCGAAATACTCGTTGTCGTCTTCATAGAGCGTTTCCATTTCGCGGCGACATGAATTGAAATCTTCGAGCTGTCTCAATATTGATGCCAGTTTAGCTTCAATCGCTTCATTATCTGCATCAACTAAAAATGTAGCAATATCTTTGGTGATCCTAGTCAAACCACTCTTGATACCACCCCTGCGTCGTTTGTACTGGGATAGAGTCAATGACATGATGGCAATACACAGGAAATAGAATATTAATATATCTTACCTATATGGACGCAAAGCGCACTCAGAAAGTTAGCCGACGTCAATAAAGGCAAGATATTGGGAACCCCGACTTAAAACGTAATAATTAATTAAACGTGTGATGTCGGGGTAGGGCAATAAGTTAAAAATATGACGCGGAGTGCAATAATGAAAGTAATGAAAGAAAGGGGAAGTGTGGCGGAGTGGTCTTGCCACTGAACTGGTAATCCAATGGACCCGGGTTCGAATCCCAATATGTCAATGGGAAGATATTATTGGGATGGAATTTGTGCTGTACCTAGAGTATCAATGCATTACCAAAGCACACCGAAATGCCAAAAAAAAACCCTCATTGTTCCCTGATTAAAATAGCATTGTACGATTATTCCCATATTCAAAAATATGCTACAGGGGGGCAATGCCTAGTGAGTTAATTGCTCAATAGGTGGCGTTCTGAGAGTGAGGGTCCGAGTGTGGGGGATGAGACTGTGAAGCGCAGAGGCGAGGCGAATTCAGAGATGGAGTTGCTTCGAGCCGTGAAGCTTCGCATGTCTCACTCCCTAGACTAGAGCAAGACCTCACGGGCCTAACCGTGTTCAGTGGTAGAGTGTAAAGGCTATCAGCCTATGCCCGAGAGGGAGTAGTTGGAATAAAAAACAAAAAAAACAAAAAAACAAGCAATGCCTAAATATCTTCACTCTTAACCCTTAAAGATCGGGGGCGGACTTAAGTCCGCCTCCAATTTGCAGCAAGTTAGGAGCATTATTAAGGCTTTTAACACCTTACGAGCGGCCTATGCGGTTTATTTATGTGTACCGCACAGCGGGGTGTTTTTAGCCAAAATAGGGCTGTTTACGTGATCATTTTCATGCCTAAATAAGACCCAGAACGTAAAACAAGTACCTATCCCTGAAAGGGCATAAACAGAGCTTTCGAATGACACCATAACGATCCTTGTATGATGGATAGTTTTCTTGCAATAACCGTGCAACGCGAGTGCAAAAAGCAGGTAATTCGGTACTTTCGGTACATAATTGAGTATGTAGCGAGTGAGAGAGGGAGGAGGGAGCTGAGATTTGTGTCAGTAGGTTCGCCGCGGTGGTCTGGAGCAGTCATACGCTCGCTAGTCTCCTGCCACCACTTGTCTCTCTCTCTCAGCCACATTACGTGCTGAAATTGCCACTCGAGTTATGTCGAGCGCCGCCACATAGTCCAGCTTTATTTAACTCGACTTATGTTGCTCGCCGCTAATTATGGGTTAAAGGGTTAAAATCGAGTGCAAATGGCCGGGAGCGCAGCGGGCCAGACAGCCGACTCCCAGGGCTTACCGCCGCCCATTAACTCATGTTCCCTGTGTTCTCGAGAGGCCGGCAGTGTAGCCAGTAGTGAGCATAGCTGGGAAAAATATGCCGCTATACGCTAAACTCCCATGTTACTGCTACCACTGTATGAGAACCACGAGTGCTACGTAGCACGTTCTGGTCTCATATTGAAGCTTTTAGCGCCTAGTTTTTTGCTGAATACATTTCTTTTCATGCAGATACTTGATTTATCATTCAGGAGGGCCTGAATATGCCCAAATAAGCCCAAAACCCCCCGCTAGACAAGGGTTAAATTTTAATTAGTTAATCCTATATTAAATGCGACAATTTTGTCGGTGTAGGGCAATAATGAGGGAAATAAGACGCAGAGCGCAATAATTAAAGTTAAAGAATGTCTATATTATCTCCACTCACAGAATGAGAGTAATTAAGCCTACAATCATATACTGTATATGCAGCAAAATGTTGTTAAAGTACACTAAGGAAGGGATGTCAAAATGTTGTAAGACAAGCCAATTTCATTTATAAACATAATCAAACTATAGGCTAGCCCAACATCTAATCGTACCCAAAATGTTTGTGGTAAATACCCCTTTAAATTTAGTTAAGGCCGAACAAAATAAATTTAACCCCTATAATTGTAATTTACATTAATTTAAGTGTTGCAATTCTATACCTATAAGCCTACCACCTAACAATGAGTATTACTTAAATCTACTTTAGAAAAGCTAGCTGCCTCCCACTCCTCATCTGACTGTTCCTTCAGAGCTTGCTTGTCGAGCTTGAAGTGCTCTTGGGCTGCAGCCACGACCCGCTGAAAGAGATTTTCGCTGGCATCATAAGTCAGGTGTACACCGTCTTCACAATAATCACCTTCCCGCACCTCCATAGATTGGTAGCGGGACTTTGTGAATGGCAGTACCTTTTTGAGCCAGCGATTAATCCCGTTCCTAATGCTCTTATACCGCTCTGTCGTTAGACCGCGGGGCGCCGGTCTCGCCTCCAGGCCTATGATGATGCAGGCCCCTGAGATATTCTCTATCTCTTTAGCTAAATCCTGGATGGCGTTTGCGACAGAGCGGATGTCTGTATCGGGATGAATATCATTTCCGCCCAAGACTAAGAACGTTAGGTCTGGCTGGTAACGGACGTGGCTCTCCCAGGCTGTAGAGGACTTAATGGTGTCTACTCGAGCACCCCTTTGAGCAAGCGTTTTTACCTGAAGGGATGGTATACTGGCTTGTCCACATAGATCGCCTTGACATAACTATGTCCCAAAATGGACACCTTCTTAATGGGCTTAGGGTAGAATGTTACTACTCTATTATAGTCGTCTTCCTGAACCCCCCCCTGCCAAAGGCGCCAGTCGGAAATAAATGGCGGCGGCTCATATGGTCGGGTACAACTAGCGGGACCTGGCGGAAATTAGGCCTTTGACACGAAATAACAGGCCACAAACCTACAGAAGACACCTGGGAAGCGGATACAGGGAACAGAAAGAAGGAATAGCTTGGAAATAGTAGTCAAACGGAAAGCAGGAGAAAGAAAAGACAAAGACGAAAAGCTAGCATAAGGCAAACGTTCAGAAGTTCAAAGGACCAATTTATAAGAATTCAAGAGTAAACAAAGTGTAATTTACCTACAAACCTATAAGAGTTAACTTACTTTAATCATTGATAATGATGGATAGCTCAAGGATAGAATTAGGAATAGATAGAAGGTATAGTGGCCACTAGGAGTTAAGAATTAGAGTGACTTAGCATGAACAGGTGGGTTGTATTGAGAGCGGCTAGAAGGAGATGTTCACGAGGTCGTAACTAAAGCGAGTCTGACGTTTACGGCGGTGAACCCGCCAGTCCCAAAAATGACGCAGTTATATTATCCACCAATGCGTCAATTAACTATCTACAAGATATACAGGATTAATTATAATGATAACCCGATATAATTATGGATAATAAAACTATAGAGACTTAATACAAAATAGTTCATATCTTTTATAAAGATATAACTTAGCCTAATACTGGCGCCTAATTTGAACTTCCAGCATGTTTAAATAGCCTAAACTGTCGAGTTACTTACGAGTCTCGACAACGAGTGTCATATGATGTCGTCAGCCGGCTATGCCGTGCCAGTTTGTTTTGTAAATACTTTACCCCTGACTTCACTTAAGATTTTCGCTCTTTCAGTTTTTACATTCTGACTCCACTGTCTCCGAGTTCTGTGTTGATATTCTTATGCCTCCTACCCATGTCGTGTAACTACAGAGTGTCCTATGATTACGTTCGCCAGCTATGCCGTGCCTTGTGTTTTTGTGAATCCTTTACTCTTGGCTTCACTTTACGATTTCGCTCTTACAGTTTTACATTCTGACTCAACTGTCTCCGGGTTTTGTGTTGGTATGCTTATGCCTTCTACCCATGTCATGTAACTACAGAGTGTCATATGATGATGCCCACCTTCTCCTGTGTCTCTTCATCCCTTACTGTATTTTCTTACTTTCCCTAAACAAGGGGGGGAGGGGAGTTCTTTTTTGTATGCTTCTACAAAGACTTTCTCTTTCAATACATGTATGAACAGTACTGTCTGTTTAGTGTTAAGGATGTAATCTTAATTTGTTTACATTTGGACTACACTGTCTACGGGTTTTATATTGGTATGCCTATGCCTTATACCCATGTCATGTAAATGAGGGCTGTCTTCAGATGTCATCTACCTGCTGTGCCATGCCTTTTGTTTTTGTAAATCTTTACAGTTGACTTCATCTTTCCCATGTTGGTGTGCCATTCCAAGGTCGATATGACCTATTCCTTTACCTGCCTGTGCATTTTAGAGTCTAGACTGATACGCTAGTAACTGTATTTTCTTAATATGCACCATACTGTTACGCTCTTTTTTCCCAATAAACTAAAATGTTTATTTGTGTCTTTTCTTGGTCCTCTACTATTGCTAAGGCTTGGGTTTTTTGTGGTTTATTGGATGTCCGCCTCCAATGTGGGACTCAAGCCCTACGTTGGAAACGTAGAGACTGCTACTAAATTGGGAGATGTGACGACCTCCCTTATAACCAAATAAAGAAAACCTCTTATTTGGTAGCAGTCCTGGAGTATCCAATGACAGAGTATCCCGCCCTCATGCCGATCCCCTGCCCATCCAATCTAAACTGAATACTTGATACCTAGATACTGTTATATGCACTGGCGCAGGCTCATAGAAAATGGAGCATGGCTAAGAGGAGAGCAGCTAGATTAAATGGGTAAATATAATTTTGTTTCTCTCCTTCGCTATCCTAATTTCTTTTCCTTCTTTAGTCGTCTCGGAGTGTGTACAACGTGCCTAGTAGTGAATTGAGGTGCAACTCTAGAGATTATTAGTACTTCGCGTTAGTACCGATAAATCGGCCCGCTGTGGTAGCGGCTAGCGTTGGATAATCCGTGTGGTAAACTATCAATGGCAGTTAAATATTACTAAGCTATAATGAATCAAATAAAATCAATCTAAATGAAAACTACTCTATATCTAAATTGAATTCAATCTGAAACAAGCTAATTTATATCCAAAGGTCTCACATATTAAATGTATATATAAGGTAAGGTTATAAGGGTTAATTTTAGCCAGGAATTAGCTCACCAATAGTTCCACATGGCAATGAGGCAAGGGAGAACGTTTTATCCAATATGGCGGTGGACAATGGGGAACGAGACTTCGGTCCCAAGACTCGAGTCAAGTTAAAGAAAGAATAAATTATTACATGGGAATGGACATGAATAATATGCTTATCTATCAGTCAGTCATGGTGTCGATGAGGGCGTCGTGATGGTGTAGCTGTGTGTATTGCTGTATGTGTATTGTGATTACAGGCTCAAAAGCTCGATCAACTGAGGGCGGAAATTTAGATGTTAACTGGTTGGTGTTCGTGAAGGCTCTGGCGTACCTCAAAAGCACACCTTGCTGCCTTGGCAAACCGCCAGGAGCCCAAATTATCGTACCGCATTTAGGTTGCTCTATACGATAAATTATATTAATATATACGATAAATTCATATATACTACATAAGACCATGGCAATATTGCTTAATAGCATATTAGGCCTTTTATAACTTAACTTATTTACAATCTTATAATATACGATCTACCCGTCCTACGTCGTGCTGTAGGAGAGATCGTGACGTCACAGAGACATACGAGATCACAAAAGAGTCATATTCTATCGTATTTATACGATACACTCCCCCCACAAAAAAAGACCTGAACCCCACCTTAACCCTTTCATGCACATATGACGCAAAGGTTGCCAGATTAGCAATAAGAAATAGAGTTCTCTCACTCTTATAATTACCTCTCCAAAATTTGTTTTCTGCCCACAGCTAACTCAAAGACAATTGCAGAGGTTGAAGTAACTAAACTAAAGGTTTCTAAATACCCCTGATGGTAACAAAGGCTTTAAAGTATCCCCAATAGGCTCAAAATCGCGTCATATGTCGGAGAGGGTTAAACCTAAAGTTGCCCAGAGGCTATCTTCTGACGCCACTAGTCAACGGCGCCAGCAGCAGCGCGTCTGGGACGCGTCCTGGTCCGAGAATGATCACCATCAGTAAGAGGTGAGTCGTTCCTTTGAGAATCCTCGGACCCAGCAATAACAGGTGGAGCATCAGATTGCAATGCGGAATCGAGCTCCAAAGCGTACAAACGTGCGATAGGACGAACAGTAGTTCCAGTGGCTGTCTTCAATAGCGCCACCTGCTCTACAGAGTCTGCCCCCTTGTATACCTCCAATACGCGGCCTAATTTCCAGTATAAACGAGGACTATCTTCTTTAATTAAAACAACTTCGCCAACTGTAGGTGCCGTTGGTCTACCAGAGGGAGTAACACTCCTTTCCCTCAATGCTATCAGATATTCACTAATCCACCGTTTCCTAAAATCCTCGATTATCCTGGATATATACTGGTATCTCTTAGACACCGCTACCTCAGAGTACAACGAGGGATCCTCTAACTCTACTATGGATTGGAAATCAGATGGAAACGCAGTCAATGGTTTCCCATATAGCAAGTGAGCTGGCGTTAATGGTAGTGGTTCTTGCAGGTCAGCGTACACATATGTAAGCGGGCGATCATTCACGACTGCCTCTATCTCTGTGAGGACTGTCATCAACTCACTCTTCTTTAATAGAGCACGTCCTACAACCTCTCTGAGTCCTGACTTTACTATGCCGACACACCGTTCCCACATTCCACTAAACCAAGGTGCCTTAACTGGAATGAACCTCCATTCGCACTTCTTCTCTCCCAAAAAAGTGATGATAGTAGGATCACTACTCATATCCTTTAGATATTTTGATGCTTGGACATAAGTGGGAGCATTGTCGCTAAGAATGAGTTGAGGGAATGAACGACGGGCACAAAACCGTCTAAACGCCAGCATGAATTCTTCGCTAGACATATTATCACATAGTTCTAGGTGTACCGCTCGAGACGTCGCACAGGTAAACAATAATATATAAACCTTCTCACTCTCCCTCGTCTTCAATGCCCCTGTGTAATCTAATCCTACCGCTTGGAAAGGTTCTACGTGCTTTACACGGCATTCAGGTAGAGGTGGAGCTGGTCCAGTTGCATATGGTTTACCCTTTAGTCTCTGGCATATTACACACTTTCTCACTACGCGTCGAGCTACTTGTCGAACTCTGGGTATCCACCAGGTGAGACGTAAATTTGATATAATATGACACCCTGTAGTGTTTTACTTCCCTATGTGCACGTATGATCAATAGCTCAGTAATGTGATGTCTTGTTGGCATAAGTATAGGGCGGTTTGTGCCGTCTGGTACACCCGACCACTTCAGGCGACCCTCACACCTGATGAGGCCATTGTCTAGGTGCAACCTTAGTTGAGGCACTATATTAGGCATTAATGTCTTATTCGAGCTTTTCAAGGATTCTAATTCATTGGAAAAGGTTTCTACTTGAACCCATTTGATCAAAGTTACTTCAGCTGCATTAAATTCACGAGCATCAATGTTGTGACCCCTGTTGCAGAGTTGGCCCATTACTTTAAGCTTGAGATTGGATACATATCGCAATACCCAAGCTACAACTCTGACTAGTTTATTATAGTCACCGAATCTTGCCCACTTCATGATGGGACCCGGTGGCTCATTTGGTTGGGCTGTAACTGCCACTGTTTCCAGTGGCAGAAGTCCCTCACCAACAGCATGCCATATCGTCCATTCACTTTCATGGAGCAGCCACTTTGGACCATGCCACCACAATTCGGACTTCATTAACTGGCTAGCCGTTATACCCCTAGTTATGAGATCACTAGGGTTTTCTTTTGTATTTACATAATGATAAGCAACGTCTGGCAAAAGGGCTCTAATCTCATCTACCCTATTCCGCACATAAACTGGCAGAGACTTCTTGCTATGTATCCAGTTGAGTGCGACCTGACTATCGCACCATACGTGAACGATTTCAATATTTAATTCGCTCTCGTATGATGCGCGTACATGTTGCACCAGATGTGCTAATAGCAGCATGGCAGTCAATTCCATTTTAGGGATAGTTACCTTTTTAACCGGGGCTACCTTGGCCCGGGCTGTAACTAAATGTGCCCCAAATGAAGTAACAACATATATGGCTACCCCGTATGCCGTGGCGCTAGCATCGCAAAATGTGTGTAACGTAACGTCACCGAACGCCGCCACTTTACGAGGTATAGGTTTAGTACATAGGATGGCATATTCATTCAACAACAATGTCCCTTGGTCATTCAGGTCCTCGGGCAAACTGTCATCCCATCCTATCTTACGTCTCCAAACTTCCTGCATTAGAATCCTAGCTCTTATGGTAACGGGTAATGCTAGACCCAAAGGATCAAAAAATTGCGCAACTTTGCTCAACAGACTTCTTTTGGTGTGCGCTCCTGTCTACTGAGCAAAAGACCTTGTTTGAAAAGTTAGTATGTCATGTTTAGGTTGCCAGATCATCCCCAAATTTCTGGACTTTTCCTGGTTAAGAGATGCCGTACCATCCACCTGTATTAAACTCTGAAGATCTTCACTATTAGTAACCCACTCGCGGAGAAATAGATGTGCATCCGCAAACAATCTGTGTGCTAGCCAGTATGCATATAACAAATCATCTTGACTATCGCTAGTACCCTGCAAATTGTCAATGTATAATCCGCGAGATAGTATACTTGTGTCCTCATGAGTGTCAGCTAGATGTTTTCTGATTGTGGCATTTAACAAAAACTGCGAGCAAGTGGCCCCAAAGAGTACAACCCGAAAACGGTATATTATGATGGGACTTTCAGAGTCGCTAATGTCGCCGAACCAAAGAAAGCGGGTAACATCTCTATCTTCCTCCTTTAGCTTGACCATCAAGAATGCTTTCTCGATGTCACTGGTATAGGTGTACTTTCCCAGCCTAAAGCACAATAGATGTTGGGACAGGTCCGACACCATGGACGGACCTGTCAACAGGCAGTCATTCAGACTGGGTTGTTGACCTTGGTGGGCAGAACAGTCATACACCACCCGTATTGGTGTGGTGACGCTGTCTTTCTTTACCCCATGATGGGCCAGATAGTGAACCCTACCCTTCTTACACGGTTCCTTGACATCGACTCTCTCTATAAAGCCCCTATCCTCATAACTCCGAAATACATCGTCATACGCCTGGCGCATGCTCGGTTCGTTAGAAAATTTCCGCTGCAATGCGCGCAAGCGACCTAATGCCAAACCATAGTTGGTAGGCAGGCTTATCTCACTGTTCTTCCAGGGTAAACTAACTTTATATTGCTTGTCTGAGGCACAGTAGCACACAGACTCGTCAAACCTTTGTAGGGCAACTTCCGAGTCATAATCAGTCTCCATAGGATTAATGCCTATGTGATCCAATCTCCACAGTCGTTCCAGGTCGAACTCGGCAGCCATCTTAGGGTCACTAGGTTGGGAATCCTCCCTTCCCAACTCCTCTGCCGCGGTTACATTGACTCTATATATCGAGACCGTGTCGACCAGGACCTTTGACTGTGTAGTATGCACCTTTCCGCTCATGCAGTATCCAAATTTAGTGGGGATTAAAATTACACCATACATCTTTTTAAATCCAGGGTATACTACTTCATAATAATGATCCACACCAAGTAGAACATGCACCTCACTCTGATTTCCCATGGGATCTGACAAGTTAACCCCTTTGCTACGTAATGCGTGTTCCACCTTCTTCACACCCACAGATACATATTCTGGTAGGGTGTCTACCACGATACAAGTCATAAAGTACCGGTTTTTATGGTAGAAATATGAAATCTCCGCTATCTCGTAGTCTTGCTTATCAGTAACCCCTGTGAAGCCCTGTAATCGAAGAGTCTCAGCCCCTACGATTCAGTGCTTCAGTCCCACTAGTACGGACCTCTTTATAAAGGAACGTTGAGACCCTTGATCTAGAAGTACCCGACAAACTTTGTTACTGTCATTACCTTCCATGGGAATCTGTATTGTGGGCAATATAGTGGTGTCTTGCGTGCTACCTAGTGTCACAGTTGTAGTACCCTCTGTTTTGATGTCTTTGACTTTATCTGCTGTAGGACACAACTTATCAAAGTGATGTCCTTTGCAGTGGCGACAGGGCCTTAAGTATGTAGCAGTACATTGTCCCTGCTTACCATGTTCTTTACTTAGACAACCAACACATAGCTTCAATCTTTTCGCCTGTGCTAGTTTTGTCTCATTTGTCGGGTATTTTACGCAGAAACTCCATTTATGTTTGTTGTTACATAGCTTACATAGAATCTGAGCAAGTTTCTTATATGCACCCTCTTTCTTTTCTTTAGTCCCCACTGTCATGCTTATTGTTCCCCTCTTCTCCATATTCTCACTCCCTCCCGACACATACATTCTCCCTTTGTTCAACTGTAGATTATTGATCTCCTTACTGAACTGAGTTTTGAACTCCCCCAGCTCAAATGATCTTACCTTATCAAGTATTGCCATAGGAAGCTTCTGACGCAAGATAATGACTATCATTTCCTGCATGGTAAGCCCTAGGGTGTCTAGCGATCGAGTATGGCACTCCATATTTGCCCTGAAGTTTGTCAACTCATCAACCTTATACTGTGGTTCTGTGAGCCCCAACAAGGCAACGACATGGGCCATCTTCAACTGCTCTCTATCCCCGTATGTGGACTCTAATAAGTGTACCGCTTCAAGATAACTACCACCCACTACTGCAAAACCCTCTATTAAATGTAAGGCCTCTCCTTCCATTTGTCCCTTCAGATAGTGAAACTTGCGGACATTATCCAAAGAGGATTCATGAACCGTAGATCGAAATACGTCCCAAAAAGCTAACCACTCAGTCAACTTGCCCCCAAATGTAGGAAGATTGAGCTTTGGGAGGTGTACAGTATGTTTTGGGTCAGCCCTCCTATGGGCTTCATTATCGCCTCCCTTCTTACTCGCGACAGCACGCTGTAATAGGTACTTCGCTCTAAAGACAGGTTCGTCATAGAGGGCGCGATTATCACACTCTGTAACTATCTCTTCCTCCTCTATCATGTCAGCCACAATCACCTCACTCAGAGCCGTAATACGACCGTGGGTAGCTTGAACGTTTTCTAATCTAGCCTCCAATTCCTCTAGTTCGGCAGTAGTGATGAAAGTGTTGACGTCCACAATTAGCCTATTTAATACTCCCCGAAGTCCCGCCCTTTGATTTTTAGGGGCTTTGCTTAGCACCCCACTAGACGGTGTCTCTTTATGGTCTTTATCCATTTTGCATGTGGGCCTATAGGCTATGTATCTAAATATTACGTTACAAAGACAACGGCAAATTAATAGTCTAGTTAAGAGACACCAACCGTCGGACTTCTATGTTATGGAGAAAAAATAGTACACTAAATAGCAATACCTACTAATGGATCATATTGAACAAGAAAAAATGTTAGGTCAGGTCATATGTCACAGGAAGTCTGAAATGGAAAAGAAAATTATTGGGGAAAGATGATGGGTGGGATGCAGGACTTAGGCAGGTGCAACGATATGACCCTGCATTCCGGCTCTAACCACCGCTTGGCTAGCCTTGCCAGTTTATCATAGAGTTGTTCCTGCATCCTGTTATATGTCCCCTTGTTCATTGCCTTAAAATCCCTTACTGGTAGCTAATTCCCGGGTCTGGGCACCAATGTGGTAAACTATCAATGGAAGTTAAATATTACTAAGCTATAATGAATCAAATAAAATCAATCTAAATGAAAACTACTCCATATCTAAATTGAATTAAATCTGAAACAAGCTAATTTATATCCAAAGGTCTCACATAATATATGTATATATAGGGTAAGGTTATAAGGGTTAATATTAGCCAGGAATTAACTCACCAATAGTTCCACGTGGCAATGAGGCAAGGGAGAACGTTTTATCCAATATGGCGGTGGACAATGGGGAACGAGACTTCGGTCCCAAGACTCGAGTCAAGTTAAAGAAAGAATAAATGATTACATGGGAATGGACATGAATAATATGCTTATCTATCAGTCATTCATGGTGTCGATGAGAGCGTTGTGATGGTGTAGCTGTGTGTATTGCTGTATGTGTATTGTGATTACAGGCACAAAAGCTCGATCAACTGAGGGCGGAAATTTAGATGTTAACTGGTTGGTGTTCGTGAAGGCTCTGGCGTACCTCAAAAGCACACCTTGCTGCCTTGGCAAACCGCCAGGAGCCCAAATTATCGTACCGCATTTAGGTTGCTCTATACGATAAATTATATTAATATATACGATAAATTCATATATACTACATAAGACCATGGCAATATTGCTTAATAGCATATTAGGCCTTTTATAACTTAACTTATTTACAATCTTATAATATACGATCTACCGTCCTACGTCGTGCTGTAGGAGAGATCGTGACGTCACAGAGACATACGAGATCACAAAAGAGTCATATTCTATCGTATTTATACGATAATCCGAGACAGCTACCAAATAAGAGGTTTTCCTTATTTGGTAATAAGGGAGGTCGTCAAACCTCCCAATATATAAAACACTTATATATGATGCAAGTAAAACTCCAAGTAATATAAGAATACAAATTTAATTTTGAATTTATATTATTAGTTAAATGTTGATTGATGTTAAATTGTAAAGTTGTATTACAACTGGACATTTTGACGAGATACGTAAATAGGTATACTCACAACAACAATGGGGGGGGGGGGGGGGGGGGTAGGGGGGGCTTGCCTGTAAACCTCCTCATAATGACGAAAATTTCACGATGATCTGGCCTTTACAGTAGACTTTAGTTAAGTCTATTGTACTCTGTCAAGTTTACTGAGTATGTGAATAACTTTGATTTGATTATTCATAGCGTTATTAGTATAAGGTAGGATAACAGGTTTTTCACAATACGTAGACGGAGGTCTTAAAAAAAAAAAAAAAAAAAAAAAGTAGGGATTGTTACAAATTAATAGGTATCCTCTAATTTTCTTTTGCGATCGTGCTGCCATCTCTCGTGTGGGGACCACTATTATCAGAACTGTGATCTCTGACTTCCCCATCCTTTCTTAAAGTCTGTGTTCTTTACCTTTCTTATATCTTTGTTGTGTGTATTATATTACATATCATCCAAAACAGTTCCATATGGCCATAAATAGCCCCTTCTTTCTCTGTAATTACATTAAACCCTTCCAATACAATCAATCTCCCATAATGTTTTACTCAGCTTAGAAGACTGTTTAGGAATTAAAGAGGTTATACGATTCCCAGTAACTCTTAGTTCCACATGTGCTTCCCAAGCTGAATAAACTTGATTAATGGAAACCAAAATAAAATAATGATTTTAAGAGGCTAATTGTATTCTCATATGTATCTAAGAGTGAAGATCATGGAGAGAACGTGGAAAGTTCCAGTAACATAAATTTGGACAGGGAGAGAGAAGTGTGTAGGGGTGGGGGGATCGGGGAGGGGGGGGGAGGGGGGGCAGAAATGGGGAATATTGGTAGAAGGGAATGACGGTGTGGGGGATCCTGGGGTTGGGGGGGGGGGAGGTTCAGGGGTGCCAACGGAAGACAGTTTCTCAGCCGTCCGGCTGGCTTAGTTGATAGCGTGCCTGCTTCCCATCTTACAGGTCTCGCGTTCAATCCCCGCTCAGATTGAAAAGTTATTCTGAGATATAGCCGGCGGTTACTGTCTTCTCATGAGCAAGGGAGATGGGTAATGGTCTCTGGTTGATTAAAGAAGTGTGAAGCGCTTGAGAATCCTCGAAGGAGGATACGGGCGCTATATAAGTAACCAGACGATTATTATTATTATTATTATTATAGGGGATAGAGGAGGGAACCCCTGTGTCACGACTTATGCTCTTAGCTGTACCTATTTATTGCCTGTTCAATTATACATCCAAGTGTAAATATATGTGTTTAAATACATGCCAAGTAATTCGTGAAAACATCAGGATGCTTTAATGTTATGCTTCATTCTCACAACTTCAACTATATTTTCCTGTACCTAGATTACAAGCACTTCCCTTACAAAACTCAAAACTAGTGAAAAAATAGGTTTTGCAATTTTGTTACTATAATGTGTTATTTCCCTATTAACTAGAACATTTCCTAAGTTGATAATTGAAATAGAAAGCAATATTTTACCCTGACTGTACAAATAGAGCGGAGTGTCTTAGGGTACGTTTGTGTGGCAACAAAACTCTCAAGCTATTTCTGAACCCCAACCCATTTCAGATCATACGCAAACATGTCTCACTGAATCCATTTCCTCTGCGAAGCAGATTTACAGGGGTTCGAAAGTATTTCGACTTCTTCACCATCTCACTATTTTGGTGAAGAATTGCTCATTTTGTTACATTGTCTGTGAATGGTTTTAAGGATTTTGTAATTATAGTTGGATTATTTACTGTGTTGGCATTCAGAATGGTTACGTATATTCTAGCAGTTGGTTTACTGTAAGTATAAACTTTGGGTTTTTGAATGAGTTCAAGGTTTAAGTTAGAGATATACTGTATAGAAATATAGTACATTGAGTACATTGTAAAAGTTCTACAGATTCAGAAAACATAGCCACCCTTTAGTAGCCTAGACCTAGTGTAAAACCATGTGTATATTTTTGAACTGACCAATCTTATAGCTCCTGAGTCCTGAGTCACATTCTTTATAGGTTGGTATACATTTGTGTGTGTGTGCATTCGTGTTTGTGTGTTCATGTATAGCCTACAGTATATGTGACATTTGTTTGAGTTATGTGTGCTTAATGTATATACGTTATACGACCAACTATCTGCACAGTGGAGGAGTTAATTCCCCTGCTAAACCTTCGGGAAGAAGTCCGCTTTCGACTGCCGTGCGTTGTGACGTCCTTTGTTCGTCGGTCGCCCTTTGTCTACTAGCGGAATTGGACTATGTTAATTGCCCTCTTGTGTGCAGTGTTGTGCTCACTGCATGTTGGGCTGGAAGTGGTCTCGTCGTCGAGTGCGTCCGCGGCCAGTCGACGAGGAGGACTTTGTTTATCGCCAGTTTGGTGGTGGTAGTGGTGGAACCGGCGCTGCGATGTCGGATGGTGCCGAGTTACAGTTGATGGAGTCCTCTGCGCTCTCTACCAAGAGCGGCCGGTCTTCAAGTGACACATCTGATAAAGCCGGGGGCCCTGATACCCTCGGTACCAAACGCCTTCATGCAGGGTCGCTCACACGTGGTACCAGCCGTGCCAAGGAATTCTGATTAGGTGGTTGACTGTGGCAGTGATGGGGTCCATGCCGCCCATGTACCTGGTGGTCTACTACTTATTTCAGGAGAAGGCTCGCCGTCCTGTGTTTCCGTGCCCGGCGGCGGTGTCGAAGGCCAACAATGGGGTGCCATTTAGGAGGTATGTGATTGAGAGAGATGTTTTGGTTCCTGTGACAGAGAGAGTGGGGCTACCGTGGGGCTGCCTCGCCTCCCTTCCCACAGCCCCTGAGAAGATGGTAAGTTGGGTGATTGGGATGTCACCTGTAAAGTCTCGGCTTCTCCGGCTGGCGGACTGTATGCATACAGCAAGATTGGTCTTGTGGCCACATCCATCCAGGAGGAGGACCTATTGCAATCCTTGAGGATTTGGGGGAATGCTCCGGCCGACATATGTAAGTGCAACGCATACAGACTCGGGAAGAATGGTTCTTGGTTCCTTTGGCCTTCTGCCGCCTCCGATTCTTGGGCTCTAAGTTGCCAGACAGGGTGGTCCATGGGCATGTCAGTTTCTGGCTGGGCCGGTATACCTTTCCCCTACTCCGGTGTTACAACTGCCATCACTTTTCCCATGGGGTGTTGTCCTGTCATAACAAAGTCTGGTGTGCGACTTGTGGTGGATTTCATCCAGAGAAGGCTGATGGGAAGGCGTGCCTTAATGCGGAGAGCCATTTCTTTTGTGGTGGTTCACACCGGGTGACATCGTGGGACTGCAGAGTTCTACAGGCGGCCCGGGACCTGCATGCTGAATATCGTGGTGGGCGCTTTAGCTTGGAGGAGATGAATGGAAAGCTTCTAGACCTCAACCCTAGGCGTGGTGCCAGGAAGCCCCCCCCCCCCCCCTCTGCCTGCCTCGTCTCTGCTGGTGGAGGACCGGCGGTTACCTACAAGGATGGTGCAGGCTGCTGGTCCTCATCGTTATGAGGTTTTGGGGGATGAACTAGACGCAGATGTGGAAATTCCGGCTGAAGGGGTTCAGGGACTGGGGGTCACTGTTCGGCCTCTGTACCCGACCGCTGTCGTGGTTCATCGGTCTCAATCTCCTGGTCCCCGGCTTCAACGCTCTCCCCGCGCCTGTGGTGGTCGCAGCCTATCGCCTGCTTGTCTCCCGTTCCGGAGGTTGATCCCCTTGCCGCTCCTCTTCAGTCAATGCCCCCAAACGGAGCTGACCCTGTTGATTGTCCCTCTGTCCCCTTCTCCGCGCGTGCATCTCCTGCCTCCCGCCGGATGTCTTATGCCGCCTGTGCTGCCCGTGGTGCCCCTTCGCCCTTCTTCGACTGGTGATTCCTTCCGCCGCCTGCTTCTGGACACCCTCGATTGGCTTGATAAGGGCACCTCCCTTCGTGACATCGCTATGGCCCTCGTTTCTCGGCTGCTCGGACTTTGGTTTGCAGCCTTAGGTCCTCTTGCTCCTGGATTAGTGTTTTTAATGCGAATGTGTTGTGGTAACTATAGTGTATCAATTGTGTTTAGCCTGCCGAGCAGTTCCATTCTGAACTTAATTGTTATAAGGCCTGTGGACGTGAGGTAGGGCCGTAGCAGGTTGACACCCCCTGAGGTGCACTTAAAACACACCAAGAACCAAGAACCAACCTTCGGGAATACTTTTCTAAGGTACTGCCGACAAGTTTTCAGACTGATACATAAATGTATTTTTTGACACTAGCAATGCCCGTCAGCCTTGCTAGTATAAACTATGGCACATACAATATCATCCATTATTTTGTTTGCATCAACAAAACTACAATATATATAATATGTATTATTGTTAGTTCAGAGCTACGTCTACAGAATCTACTGTGCAGTAATTATACAGTATATAGCAAAAAATGATCTGAACAAGGGACTGGAGTTCTCGAAAAGGGGTTCCAGTCCTGACGCTATTCTTGACTTACAGTGTGCTGGCTTAATAATCCAGAAGGATTGCTAGCCTCTGAAGTCCTATTATAACTTGTAAACTGCGAAGCTATGGTAGTTCAAAACCTCCAGCCAAGCAAAGGTATTTGGTTCTATTCTGACTGAAATCGTCATAGTGCCATATATATAATTATTTCTTATACATCTGTGCCTATTTTGCTTTTATTATGAACATATGAACATCTAACTCATAAACTGCGAAGCTATGGTAGTTCAAACCCTCCCACCAAGCAAAGGTATTTGGTTCTATTCTGACAAAAATCATCATCGTACCATATACTGTATAAATTATAAGTATTACTTATCTATATATTCCTATTTTGCTTTTACTATGAACATATGAACATTTAGGAGCAATAAAAGAAGTGGGAATAGCATTTGGGGGGTGAAAAAGACGTATTATTACCGCAAGGTCGTACCATGAGGCAAGAGCGGGGGGGACATATATCCACCCTCTCTGAACTGTACAGCGACACTGACGGGTGTGAGTAGAAGTCTCTGTGTTGCCAGGATCTCTAGCTGCCTCACCCGTGTTAAAGAGACTGGGGGAAGGGAAATTCGAATGAAAATTACCCGATAAAAGGGGAAATATGAGGAAAAATAGCTGATAATTATGGACAGGGTGGGGGGGACACATATGTAGGAGTGGTAGCAAGTAATGGAGGGGAATTATCTCACCTAATCACAAATTGCTTTGTTTTGAGTGCCACTAGGGTGTTTTCTAAGGTTTTGTTTATGCTCTGGGTCTATTGAGGATGGTCGCAGTGCACCAGAAAACCTCTATTGAGTACGGTCTCCGTTTATGGGTTAACCTCTTCGTTACCGACCCCCGCTCCTCTTACCGCGCCCCCCTCCACCTGACAAATCAAGTTTTCCTTGCTGTGCCACACGATCGTGGGGGTGTTTATAATTTATCATTTCAACAATACTTTTTTATTTATAGTGTGTTTTTGTATATTATCAAATACATATTGACCATAAGATGAGATTAGTATATAGAACAAAAATATATGATTTAATTTTATATGCATAACGGAAATATTTACTAAACCTTCATTATACATATAAATAATATAATTAGACACAAAAATCAAAGGAAACATAATTTTTTGTTTTGTATTTACCTTGTAAATTTGGTTGAGGTCCTTCCATATTTGTGTGGTGTAAATCCAGTCTAAAGTTGGGGTAAGTGGAGGCAGGCGTACCAGGTACACAGGTGCACTCCGAGGCAGGTGCACCATGGTGCGGAAGGGTGCTATTGTGAGTGCCAAGCCCGGAAATGTTCAACAGAGCACAAACCAGGGCAGCAGGGGCAATATTTCCTTGACCATTTCACCTTGCCCTCCCTGTGGCAAGCTCTGCACCGTTTTTGTGGTCGTTTTCTTGTGGTTGTAGCAGGTATTGGCATCAGTCCATGTCCCTATTCAGCCTGTGCATCCTGTCGAGCTTTCTTCCTATCTGTGATTTTCTTTCCTGTCTTCCTCTGGGATTTCTCTTCACTCTTCAGTTCATACAAGGCTGCATACCCCAGTGAGTACTATGACAATAACTCATGTACCACCAACTTTATGAAGTCACCATACTCGACGTACTTACTGTAGTATTAGGATGAAGATTCATGAATATGGTTCTAGCATTCAGTATCATACGGGAGATCATATTATGCATGCCAGTTTTCTTGAACCAAGCATAGCTTGTTCTAGTTGGGTCTGTCGGTTTGAGGAGCTGATCAACTACATCCACGGATCCCATCTGTTCATTATATCTTTGTATGGGAGAAGGCTTCTTGAAAAACTCCTTCTTGCCCCCCTTGAGATGGCGAGTGTGCTCCACAAATCCAGCTGTGTATTTCGTGCTTATGAGATGCACGTAGTTCGTGTCACGAAACCGGACTACGAGAGTTTCTTGCTTCCTCCCAAATAAAGCTTAACCTTTCTGTAGTGCCTCAGATTGAATAAACTTGGGCACACCTCGATTGGGTCGAAGGGTGCCAGTTGTCAGGGTCCCCCTAGTCAACAGAAACTGAGCCAGGTGAAGGGATGAATACCAATTATCCAAGATGACTTGTCTTCCTTTATCTAGAAGGTCTAACTTGAGGAACAGCACACGCCAGTTTTGTGAGAAATTGGTATGTGAGGAGACAGCAGAGAAACATGAAATAGCCAAAATCCTACAGAAAGAGCGAAATGCCCCCACACAGAAGTAGGAAAAGGAGGCCATACCAAACCAACTCAAATAACTATTCAACCAAAAACTCCTTCAACTCAGTGAACAACATAGATGAAAAACAGAGAGCACTACCATCAATATGCTCTCACGCCTGTATGGCGGGAATATAAAACTGCCCAGACCATCCAAAGGCTACATCAACCTCACTAACACAGAATTGATCCCCAACCAAGAAAAAATACTCATCAAGGGCCTCAACTGCCACTATATCAGCAAGCCCAGACCCCATCGAAAGGGACTTGAAATTGAAATACTACTGGATGACATCTTACGACTCGAGAAGATGGCATGGTCACCACCACCCCTGCCCTCCAACCCACCTTACTCGCCGAAGCCGATAAGACCAGAGGATCTTACCACAGCAAACTCCTCAACAAGAACCACTTTCAAGTGGCTAAACTACAAAGGAGAAAACTCCAATTTAATCATCAGGTGAGCAAAAGAGCCTTGTGATACATGACAAAGAAGAATACCTTAACAAAATTGACAGCATCCTAAATGACGAGAACACATTCAAGAATATCACCCGTAACCCGACCGAGGACATAAAGCGAAGAGCCAACACCACCATTTCTGCTATTAATGACAAAGCTGGAGGGATCCATCTTAACAAACTCATCGGAGAATTTTCCCCAGGGTATGCCTACGGTACCATCAAGACCCACAAACAAGGGAACCCCCTTCGCCCCATCATCTCCCAAACTCCCACCGCCACACACCAGATTGCCAAGACCAAGACCTCACTCCCTAAGTACCATGCCAATACAGCCTTTCCTCATCTAACGACTTCCTAGAAATACTTAGAGACGCCCCCCCGATTGAGGACCACATCATCGCCTCCCTCGACGTAGAGAGCCTGTTCACCAACTTACCTTTGGACAGGACCATCGACTTCATCTTACGCCGGGTATATCACTGCCCTGACACCATACCGCTGGACATCACGGACACAGACCTGAGAACGCTGCTGGAGCTGTGCACCAAAGAGGCCCTCTTCATCTGCCCTCGTGGAAACAATTACCAGCAGATTGATGGCGTGGCGATGGGTAGACTTCTGGGGGTTCTCTTCGCTAATTCCTATATGGGAACTATCGAAGAGGAGCTCCTGTCTACCTACCGCCCCTTAGTCTACTGCAGGTATGTGAACGACATATTTCTGCGGGTAAAGGACCTTGCATAACTGCAGGAACTGCAGCAGCGCTTCATGGCAGCCTCTCGACTTAACTTCACCTATGAAAAATCTACTGATGGACAACTCCCCTTCCTGGACATCCTTTTTTCCACTTATGAAAATGGCTTCAAGACAACCGTCTACACTAAACCCACTAACAACGGCCAGTGCCTCAATGGTGACCCCCAACGATACCTCCTATCTACCATCTCTGCCTACGTCAGAAGAGCCCTCACCCACTGTACCACATGGAGAGATACCCATCTAGAACTTGAAAGACTCTCCCAAGTACTCATTAACACCTTACGAGCGGCCTAGGCGGTATATAATATGTAGCCACCAGCGGGGTGTTTTTACCCAAAATAGGGCTGTTTACGTGCCATTTTCATGCCTAAATAAGACCCAGAGCGTAAAACAAGTATCTATCCCTGAAAGGGCATAAACAGAGCTTTCCAATGACACCATAACGATCCTTTTATGATGGCTAGTTTTCTTGCAACAACCGCACAACGCGAGTGCAAAAAGCATGTAATTCGGCACTTTCCCCATACAATTCCGTATGTAGCGAGTGAGAGAGGGAGGGAGGAGGTGGGATTCGTGTCAGTAGGTTCGCCGCGGTGGTCTGGAGCAGTCATACGCTCGCTACTCTCCTGCCACCACTTGTCTCTCTCTCTCTCAGCAACATTACGTGCTGAAATTGCCACACGACCTATGTCGAGCGCCGCCAGATAGTCCAGATTTATTATACTCGACTTATGTTGCGCGCCGATAGTTATGGGTTAATAATGGATACTCTAACTCTGACGTATCTACCACCATCAAACGACAACTAGAGAAGTGGTACAACCAGGGCACCCTTAACAACAGCCCCTCCGATGACATCAAGATTTACTACCGCAATTACATGTCCTCTGACAACAAAATCAAACTAATCATCTATTACAAATCCCCCAAAAAATATAACGTCGTCCTCAAGAACCGCCCTGCCACTACTAAGAGCCAGAGGAATGACGATTATTTCATATACCAACACACATACAACAGTGTGGACTGTGGACCTCACACCTACATTATTATGACACAGAATGGCCTATCCCGTCGGCTCACCCTACACCTCCAATCTGGAGCCATTAAAGATCACTATAAACAACCATACCACCAAGCCCTGACCCGATTCGACTTGGACAAGCACACTACCATACTTGAAAAGGAAAACGAACCCAGACGACTTTTCATCCTGTACATACAAACCCTACGACCCAGTATCAATAACCAGACTCAAGACCTACAGGTACTCTCCTCAACAAAACGACATGCTCCAACAGACACCCTTCCCTCTCCCCTGCCCATCTTTACTACGCTCTTTTGTGCTAATAAAGAATAATAAAGGTACAAAAATAATACTTGCATTAATATACAGACCTCCAGCTCAATCAGTGCAAACTGACCGAGAAATTTATGAACAAATTGCAGATGTAAGTAACTCACAAGATACCGTATTTTTTGGCGACTTTAATTTACCTTTGACCAAGTGGGGCGATACTCTTACTTCACACTCCGGACATGACTTGTATACGAACTTGCAAGAGAGTTCGCTTTATCAATTTGTTCGAACACCGACCCGTGGTAATAACGTTCTTGACATTGTACTTGCAACAAAAGAAGAATTAATAGAGAATTTGAATGTTGGTGATGAATTCAGTAACAGCGACCATCGTACGATAACTTTCACTTTAAACTTTACTAGTAACGAACCAAATAGTAGCATCGAAAAAGTCCCTAATTTCAAGAAAGCAAACTTTCATAAACTTAGAGCTATGTTTAAAGAAACTGACTGGAGCTTTTTAATTAACAATAACGACATAAATACATCTTGGAAGTTATTCGAAACCACTTACCTAAAAGAAGTGCAAGACTGCATACCATCGAAAATACGGCGTCCAGGCCATAATAATAAGCCCAAATGGTGGAATAAAGATATTTCAAACTGCCTGCTTGCTAAAAAATTTGCTAATGATAGATTAAAATCCTCACAAAATGACGAAGAACGGGTGAAATTTGTAGAGCTACGACGCAAAGCCAAAAAGTTAATTAAGCAAAGTAAAAAGACCCTAGAGTTACATATTGCGAATCAAAGTAAAACAAACCCGAAAGAATTCTATAGTTATATCAGAAAGAAAAAAGTAGTTACTTCAACTGTTGGACCGTTAGTCGATGAAAATGGAGAATACACCAAAGACGAAGTACAAATGAGTAATGCCCTCAATACCTTCTTTACATCAGTTTTTACAACAGAAGACCTCAGTGATATCCCTACACCATCGCCGATTCAGATTGATAATTCAGATGTTCTAAGCAATATCACCGTTACAGAGAGAGAAGTATTGAATTGTTTAGATAAACTCAAGGTAAATAAAACGCCTGGACCTGATACAATCTCGCCTAGAGTTCTAAAGGAAGCTAAGGATGAGCTCTCCAAACCACTGACATTACTATTCAATAAATCCTTGCAGTCTGGAACTATGCCTGATCAGTGGAAGATAGCCAATGTAACACCGATATTCAAAAAAGGCAGCAAATCTCTACCCAGTAACTATCGTCCAATTAGCTTAACCTCAGTTGTATGTAAAATGCTAGAAACGGTCATAAGAGACAGACTCGTAAATCACTTAGAGGAAAATAACATACTTAAAGATACTCAACACGGCTTTCGTAAAAAACGTTCCTGTTTAACAAACCTCTTAGACTTCTTCCACGATATCCTCAACCTCTACGATGAGAGTAAAGCTGTAGATATTATATACCTTGATTTTCAAAAGGCCTTTGACAAAGTTCCTCACAAACGTTTACTGCTAAAACTAAAAGCGCATGGAATACAAGACGGTGTGTTGAAATGGATAGAAAATTGGCTCAGCGACAGAAAGCAAAGAGTAGTCATAAACGGTAAGGCATCTAAATGGACCAATGTAAGTAGCGGGGTACCCCAGGGATCGGTACTAGGACCAATTCTCTTTCTAATTTACATCAACGACATAGATGAGGGTCTCACCTGTACAATCTCAAAATTTGCTGACGATACAAAAATTGCAAATAGCGTACTCTCAAAAGATCACGTTGACGATATGCAACACAATCTAGATAAATTGTCACATTGGGCCCAAATTTGGCAAATGAGTTTCAATGCGGATAAATGTAAAGTACTACATATCGGATACCTAAATGAGAAAGCAAACTATTCGATGAATGGCACTCAGCTTACGAATGTAAACAGAGAAACCGATCTGGGAGTAACAATATCGAGTAACCTAAAACCGAGTCAACAATGTTCAGAAGTTGTTAAGAATGCAAACAAAATAATTGGCTTTATAGGCAGATCATTTGAGCATAAATCCAAAGACGTAATCCTAACCCTTTACAATTCCTTAGTCCGCCCTCTTCTGGAATACTGCGTTCAATGCTGGTGCCCTTATTACCAAAAAGACATAAACAAGCTAGAACGAGTTCAACGTAGAGTTACCAAAATGATACCTAGCCTAAAGAACAAACCATACGAAGAGCGTCTTAGAGAATTAAATCTATTTCCTTTAACCCAGCGCAGATTAAGAGGTGACTTAATTCAAGTGTTCAAAATCATCAAAGGCATCGACAATATGAACTGTAGTAAGTACTTCACTATCGACCAATCTAATTTCACGCGGGGAAACGGTTGCAAAATTATTGGTAAATCTTTTAACTCACACGAATCTAAGAATTTCTTCTTCAATCGAGTTGCCAACTTGTGGAATGGGCTTCCCCGAGACGTTATAGACTGCAGCACCGTTGATTCATTTAAATTCCGGCTAGACAAATATCTCGCATCAAACCCGCGACTGACTGCGTTTGTAAATGAATAACTTTATTTTATCCTCCCCTCAGTTACTAACCCATATGTCCCCTACTAACTTCCTAGTCCTGCCACGTTAGTGGCAGGGCAGTAGTTCCCTTTCCAATGTTCCCTTACCCACTCTAAACCACTATTTGGACACTTGATCCTCAGTGTTTTGGAGGACAAGCAGCCTAGAAGTGTCACTAGATCTGTTGTTGCTTGATTTCCTTTGTACTCCTTTGTACGCAACCTTACAACGCAGGCACCCGCCTCTCATACTCCACCACGCAACTGGACAGCACACACAGCCACATTTTCCCCAGCCAATCAGTAACCAGGTATAACCTGAGATTGACCCGACGACAGGCCACCACCAATGGCCGCCTTCCTGGCGTGCTGTAGCCACGCCCCCTCCCCCTCCCTGTTCCCCCAAAAACCCTATAAATACCCCCAGATCGCCCCTCTCAAATCACACTTCCTGAAGATGTCTGCAACGACAGACGAAACGTCTATGAACCCAAAAAAAATCCCAGAAATTTGCCTACTTACTCCACCAACTCTCCGAACCATAACGGAAAATTGAAAGAAATATTGAAGGAATTAATAAAAAACCTATTAACCCATCCAATCCCAGTAACGGCTACCAGCCGTCAGTAGATAAGTCACTCCCCAGTCCCAGCAACGGCTGGTAGCCGTCAGTAATGTACTTTCCTTGTAACTGCCTGTATCAGGCTGTACCTGGTACCACGACCGTTTGAGCACTGCTCTCGATATGGCAACACTTCTCAGCTTATATCCAACCCTCTGAAGGCTGAGAGAGCCAGTCTCCCTTCATCTCTTTAGGTGGAAGGTTGTTCTATGTTGCCATTTTGGCCACATTGCTTGGGACTGGGGGGGGACTTGTATTACTGTATCCTACGGTACAGTAGGGGTTAATAATGAGAATGCTGATTCATTTAACCTCGTTTGCATTAAAGGAAAGCAAAATATATATATACTGTATATATATATATAATTATACAGTATATATATAATTATACAGTATATATATATTTATATATATATATATATATATTATATTATATATATATATATATATATATTTATTTATATATATTATATATATATATATATATATATATATATATATATATATATATATATATATATATATATATATATATAATATTTGGAGATTGACCGAATTAAAATGTAAAACTTGCAAACTAAACAAACCAAAATTGGAACAAGGACAATATAAAGTCAAATTAAATTATCAAAATCGCTATGTGGAAACAACGCTTACTAAAATGAAAATTATTAAATAAAAGAACACAATCCACCACATAGGGTGTACATTACTACATGAGCAAGTTAATCTGTTTCCCAAGCAAACTAATCGCACATATAACAACGCACTATCGTCACGTTAAAGGAATTAGTCAAGTTTGGGAAGTCCGGGACGTTCTGGTAAATTTTACTAAACTCTGCATGAATAAAGAAACTACATGTTAAATGTCAAAATATTTAAAATAAAATTTGCAACATGACAAGACATTAACAATAGTACAAAATACAAATATTGATAAGCTATCTATACTATTACAAAATAATATATAAAATACAGTACAGCACTCACTAACGATAGTGCTATCGGGTAGGTACCTGTAAGCATAGCATGCCTCAAGTGACCCCTATCAATAACTACCCTACAAATAACCTACATTTATCGCACAAATAAACTAAGGAAATCGCAAAAGCAAGCAATTGATACTATCGACAATGAATACATATAATATAAAGACAAATAATTGCAAAATATGAAGTAACAACAGATTTAAACAAAGAGTACTCTTTTAACAAGAACAATCAATTTAAAAAATCATCAATATTAATATTAATAATAGAAAAAGAAAAAGATAAACAATAAATACAGACAAAAAGTAAGCAGAGGTTATACAAGAAACTTCATGTTAAAAATGCTGGATTAAAATTATTGATATCAAATTTTAGAATACAGTCACAATAATTGACCCTAAAAAGATTAAATTTATGGAACAATTTACTTGCCTCAAAACCTCTGTCCACTAAGAGTCTGTATAGTAACCTAGCTCTAGCCCAAAAGTCCTCTACTTTAGTGCAGATTTTACAAAATCTTATTAACTGGGAATAAAAACAATTATAAGTTATTTTACTATCGATATTACTACTAGGGAAAGGAAAGTTTACTACGTTAAAATTAAAATCATAAACTTTGTGATATACCTTAAGTATGCACTGTTCATTAACAATCTCTATATTTATATCAAGAAAATATTCGCTTCGTATTCGTATGTGCGAATATTCGCTATGTTTTTCAATATTCGTATTCGTATTCGTATTTGCATTTCCATTCATAGCTATTTGCAAATATGCGAATATTTGTTCACGAAACCAATAGAAGATATACAAAAATTTAAAATATTAAATTTTAAAGTTAACACAAACGAATAAATAACAGTGTAGATGTGCGTTGAGGCCGCTAAAGTGGAATGAAGGTGGACTGAGCAGTGTTGCTACTTAACTTTGTTTAATAGTACCAGATCGAAACAGTGAACAATTATTATAAAATGGCATCACTGCCCGGTAAGCCAATGTGTGCTAGACCTGGACAGTTGAACCGTCACAATATTGCCATTTCAGACATATCCAATGTAATAGCATGTCACTAAAAAATATTCCATCATATTTCCTCACTGATTTCGTATTTAGTACCAGATATTGACTATTTTATTGGAAGATGTATAAAATGTACTTGAGAGAGTCAAATGTACCAAATGTGGTACTTTAGTACCAAAAAGCGGCAACACTGGGACTGTGGAAGTGTACAGTTATTGGTAAGGGTAACTCTGTCCCTCTGCCTTCATCCCCAAACAAAGTCGCCAACTTAGCGCCTATAGCGCTAGATTTAGAGATACTTAATCACCAACAAACATTAATTTAATTACTATGAAATATATAAATGGAAGTCAATGACATGGCATAATATTCAGAGGGATAACCGTTATAAACGCCTATTTTATTTCAATCCTACTTAAGCACTTTGTTAGCGCTTTTTCATAGTGAATCTAGCGTCAAAGGACATTTTGAATTTGCAACTTTGGGTCACCACCAGTGACCACTGCGTGAGCCATACTCGAGGTGGGATGTATTTGCCTCTCTCTCACCCTCGACTGCAACCAACTTCCCTTGAAAGAGAACACAATTGTAGCTATTGCACCTTGGCGTCCAGTCACACCAGTGTAGTTTGGGATTACTTTGAGTTAATCACTAGAGGAAAATTCACATCAGGGTTGAAAAACCATCTTAGCAACAAGCACCCAGAACTCTTACAATATATTCAAAATTAATTCATACAGTTCATTTATGATATTAAGAAATTACACATTCACATCGTCATTAACTTCCGGTAATTTATTTCATAGTAATTTAATTAACGTTTGTTGGTGATATAAAAAGAATTACCAGTTCTTGAAGGATGAAATAAAGATTGAAATATTTGCAATTCGTATTCGAATTCGCGAATTTTACAAAACAAAATTCGCATTCGTATTTGCATTCGCAAATAGTGAACATTGAAATTCGTTCCATCTCTAAAATTATAATAAATAATAATAATAATAAAATCAAATAAATAAATTTAGATAATATATATATAATTATACTGTATATATATATATATATATATATATATATATATATATATATATACTGTATATGCAGATATTTTTGTTTTACTTTTGTTATTATTTGAACTCGAGTAAGAGAATTCATATATATATATTCCAGTCGGAATTCTCTTACTCGAGTTCAAATAATAACAAAAGTAAAACAAAAATATCTGCATATACAGTACAACAACTTATATGCTCGTGTGTCCTTCGCTTCATTATTGGTGTATGCCATCGTTTATAATGCTATGTAACATGTACAGTATCTTCATAGAACTGAACCTTACCCCTTTTCGCCATGCCCTTCGGTTTTGCAGCTTTCTTTCTCTCCAGTCTTTTACAAACAAACCATGCACATAATACTTTTTAAACATTAACTATAATCTAACTTTATGGTGGATTAAAAGGATGTCCTATTTAGTGAGCTGTGGTGCAGTGGTTCTTTGTTTGATAACCGGAAGATCCAGGGTTCAACTCCGGGACAAGGCAATTTAAATGGATAGTCTTTTCACATATGATACCTATTTTCAATTCATCTTCAGGCATTTTTCTTTTGCTCGTCCTATATTCATATTTACTACCTATGTGCAACTAACCATGCATATTGGGCCAAACCCAGATTGCATTATATCCTATTAAAAATTACTTTCTCACTTACTATTTCATTTGACTCCTTTTCAAAACATTCATACATGCAAATATTATTTTATTCATATGCGTAAGTAAGTATTTATGTATGTTTCAAGTCATATGAAGATTGTGGCTTGAGGATTAGGTGGCTATTGAATGGTTATTTAATTTCCAGTACGGTCTTCTGACCCCCCCAACCGGCGGCGGTTGTGGCATTTTGGCACTAGCGACTGGGAGGCTCTTCGGCAGTACCTCTTTGATTTCCCTTGGATTAACTTTTGCTTCCGTGGCCGGGGACCCTCGGAGAGTGCTGAACGCATTACCGAGGTAATCCTCTTGGGCATGGAGGCATACATTCCATTTTCTTTCTCTCAGTCTAATGCAAACAAAATCTTGAATTACTCACGCTTGTGCTACTGTTGTCCGTAATAAGGATGAATCATTCAAACGATTCCATCGCCTTCAAACTCAAGAATCTTGTGCTTTTTATTGTTCTGCCTAGAATCAAGCCAAATCTGGTCTTGAACTAGCCAAAAACAATAAATTTTCTGATCTTTAACTCTTCCCAAGCTTTCTGACATCTAGCCCAAAACCTCTCCAATAATTTTACTTCCTCGTCTTTCCCTCCTCTTCTCCACTCTGACGGCACCACCGTGACGTGACGTGACGTGACGTGACGTGACATCTTCCTCTCACAACGAAAGCTAAACTCTTCGCTCAAACTTTCGTCAAAAACTCCACTTTGGATGATTCCTGTGCTATTTATCCCTTTCCACTTTCCTCTCACTTACCTAAGATCATAATTTCTTCAAAGGATGTACTTCCTGCCCTCTCTGGGCTTAATAAGAAGAAGGCATACAGGCCATATGGTGTTTCTCCTGTTGTATTTAAAAACTGAGCATCCTTGCTGACTCCCTACCTAGGCAAACTCTTTCGTCTCTGCCTTATCCTCTAACGTCTCTCCTTCTTGCTGGATGTTTGCTCTCATTCCATCTGTCTCAAAGAAGGGTGATTGATCTTAACCCTCCAACTACCATCCAATTTCTTGCACCTCTAAAGTTTTTAAAACTATCTTTGATTCAAAATTTCTTAAGCATTTAAATTCCCATAATCTGCTTTCAGATTGACAGAATGGTTAAGTATAACTCTACTGGTGATCTCTTTGCTTATCTTACTAACTCGTGGTCATCCTTCTTTTGGGACCTCGGTGAAACTTTTTCTAGTGTGCTGGACATATCGAAAGCCTTTGATAGAGTCTGGCACAAATCTCTAATTTCCAAATTACCCTCCTTTGGTTTCTATTCCTCTATCTGTGCTTTTGTCTCTAATTTCCTTTCTGAACGCTCCATAGGTGCAGTTGTGGACGGCCATCACTCACTTCCTGAAGCTATCAACTCCAGTGTTCCTCAGGGTTTTGTCCTGTCTCCAGCTCTATTTCTAATATTCATTATTGATCTCCTCAACTGTACCTCTAGTCCCATCCACTCATATGCTGATGACTCTACCCTACACTATTCAACTAGTTTTTCACAACAAGCCAGTATGCAATCACTTCAAAAGTCATGTGATGAGGCAATTGAATGTGTGTCTTCTGATATATCAATAATTTCTGATTAGGGCAGAACAAATCTTGTTACTTGCAATGCCTACAAAACCCAATTTCTCCCTCTATCTACCCGTCGCAATCCTCCACAAGACTATCAATTACTCTTCGACAATATGCATATCAACCCTTCATCTTCTCTCAATATTCTTGGTGTATCTTTCTCATCCAACCTCTCTTGGGAAGATAAAAATACCACTCTTGGTAAAACAACTTCCCAGAAGTTAGGTGTACTAAGCCGTCTCCATGGGTTTCTCTACAATCTCTTTCTACACGCCGTAAAGTTACATCTCTTTCAGTCTTCTAACGCTACTACAACAATCAGTGTTTTTCAGAGCTCTCTCAGTGCTTACCCCATCCCTTGCGGGGATTGCGAGGCACCCGCCTTTCAACACAGTCCCACTCCTATTTTGTCCAACTCTCTAATCCAAGAATTGGCAAGCTTTTCTGTCTTCTACTCCACTAATGAATCAGGAACTCTCTCCCTCAATCAATCTTTCCTTCATCCTATGGCTTCCATTGCTTTAAACTTTGTGTGTCCAGGCATGTTAACACAACTGTCCTTTGAATTTGGCTCTCTGTCACTCTTTTGGCTTTGGGGGAGACACTTGTTACAGGCAACCTGCCTTTTGTCTCCTTCATACACATAGGGAAAACATAAAAAAACATTCTAGGTTCTAATAAAATCTAAATATTTTTTCCAAAGTAATATATGAACTTTGATTATGGTTAGTGCAATATATGTTCAGTGTTTTCTCATCATAACAACTACCAACTAAAATTACGGGTACATAAAACATTATGGTCCCCCAATTCTCCAACCAGCACTCAAAGCGTCGCACTTTGATCTCTCTCATTTTGTTTCTATCTTAAAGTACCCCTCTGGTGGTACTACAGAGAACGAAGGAATTCCAACATGTACTATTGTGGATTTTGGGGTCGGTCATCTCTCAGCTTCGATCCCCAAGACCGAGTATGAGTCAGAAATAAACTTAAGCAATCTAGAGTACGTTGCCCTGAGCCAGATATCTGAGCTTGATTTACCACTGTGACTTGTGTACTGTACAGAGGGCATCAAATGTTCACCTGAAACATTGTTTAACTTCAAATTGGTAGAACATTGGCAGTACACTTATTTCAATCACACCCAAATGGCATTTTATACTACCGTTCATAAGGTTGCTAAATTGCTGTGTTATGCCTAACTTCATCCTATTGCTTACCTTGTTTGTAATAAATCTTTGCATACAACTGTGCGTAGAAGGAAATGGGATAGAGTCCACTAAAGGATCTGTGAGGAAAACCTAATCATAATCCCTAATATTTGCCATTCATATACGTGTGTTCACAGTATTGTGTTGCATAATCATTACATTACATAATTATGTATGGTTTACAATTCAAATATTTTGAAATCATACATGGTGAAAGACAGGACATTCTTCGCTGCTTGTACTGTTTACCATTTATCTTAATGAATTACTTCTCATTGATAAATTGTATTCGAAAATATATAAAATATTACAATTATTTGATAATGCATGATGTTAATTTAATTTTACAGTATACTTGTTTGCATAGTTATAACATGCAATATGTCTCAAATGCGTAGACCTTAATTTCGACCAAAATATATATTTGTTAAGAGGAATGAGTTTAAAAATAATAGAGTTGATATCCTATGAAGTTTTATTTTAACTAACTAACTAACCTCTCACTTGTCTTCGCGGTCACGTTCTACTCGTTTATAGTTTCTTTCTTTGTTTTATTTATGCATGGATTTGTATTTCATCCTTCACTTTAGTCTCGTTTTGTTCCAACATACATTGCTTTACTTCTGCTTTCTTTCTTGTCACTGATTACCATTTGTTTTCTATAAAAAATGTTTTTGTTTAGAAAGCTATTGTCTCCGTTTTATGTTTAACCCTCAACTCGCAATGACCGCCATATGACGGGAGAGAGAATATTGGCCACCACTGCGGCGCCCGACATATGACGGGTGCCATTTTGAGGCCATTATGAGCAATGAGAGAGAAACCGAGCGTTGGGAGATCAATAGGTGCCGTCGGACCGCTCGCCACCGCTATGTGGCCGGCACTGAATCCTACTGTATTTCATCCCTGCCTCCCTACTGTTCTCAACAAGAATAAAATCTGCAAAAATACCTCATTTTAGGGTATTTTCACCTCCCGTTGCACGATAGTTGCAAGAGACCCCGTGGTTGTAGAAGGATGATTCAGGTGTCATTGGAAATCTCTATTAGTGCCCTTTCACAGATATGTATTTGTATTACGATCTGGCTTTTTCTTATACATGAAAATGAGCATGGCATGAAGCTTATTATCTGTATATATACCTACCAGGCGCTATGGTGATGTAAACAAAACAGCCCGCTCGTTGGGAGTTAACCATGCTATTGTCATTGCAACTCAACTTTAGTGAATTTTGATCTAATTCTCTACTCTATTATTATTATGCAGGTTTGTTCTCTCTCTCTCTCTCTCTCTCTCTATATATATATATATATATATATATATATATATATAACATATTTTGAATATGGGAATATTCATACAGGTATTTAATCAGGGAACAACGAGGGTATTTTTTTGGCATTTCGGTGGGCTTTGTGGTAATGCACTGATATAGGTACAGTATATATTATATCGGGATATATATTGGATACCAAGTAGACCATATTATATATATATATATATATATATAGCGAGTTTTACTATATATATATATACTGTATATATTATATATATATATATATATATATATATATATATATATATATATATATATATATATAATATATGTATATATATAATATATGTATATATATATATATATATATATATATATATATATATATTATATATATATACTGTAATATATATATATATATATACAGTATATATGTATATATTTATATATATATATATATATATATATATATATATATATATAATTTGTTTATGTTAAGACTTATCAGTATCATTATTGGCTTCTTCGTGTTAATTTCTTCTCCTCCTTTCCTTCTAGGTTTTGAATTATTGGCTTTATAGGCAGGTCATATGAGCATAAATCCAAAGATGTAATCGTAACTCTTTAAAATTCCTTAGTCCGCCCTCTCCTGGAATACTGCATTCAATTCTGGTGCCCCTACTACCAAAAATATATAGAAAAGCTAGAACAAGTTCAGCGTAGAGCTACCAAAATGATTCCTAGCCTAAAGAACAAACCTATGAGGAGCGTCTTATGCTCTGTTCACACATGCACGAATTAACGTCCCATCCGTCCCCGACCCCTTAATTCGCCTGCAAACGAGCAAGGACGCTGGCAAAATCGCCTATGGTCGGTACACAGACGTGCGGTGTCACCAGCTCACTGGACGCGGGGGCCTAGGTGGCGGCCTCTTTGTCCATGCACAAAACGGTCCGCGTGGGCCGGTTCTCCAGATTGATGCCGTCCTGCTTATTTTCTTGGTTGGGGATGGACGGGACTTTAATTCGTGCATGTGTGAACCGAGCATTAGTGAATTAAATCTAATTCCTTTAACCCAATGCAGATTAAGAGGTGACTTAATCCAAGTATTCAAAATCATCAAAGGCATCGACAACATGAACTGTAGTAAGTGCTTCACTATCGATCATTCTAATTACACGCGGCGAAACGGTTGCAATATTATTGATAAATCTTTTAACTCATACGAGTCTAAGAATTTCTTCTTCAATCGAGTTGTCCACTTGTGGAATGGGCTTCCCCGAGACGTTATAGACTGCAGCACTGTTGATTCTTTTAAACGTTGCCTAGTCAAACATCTTGCCTCAAACAAATGAATAACTTTATTTTTCCCCCCTCAGATCCATCAAGGATTATTGCGTTTACAAATAACTAAGATGTTACACTGTGTTATGTTACTAACCCAACTGTCCCCTACTAACATTTCTTAATCCTGTCATGGACAGGGCAGTTCTTCCTTTTCCAATTTCCCCTTATCCATTCTAAACCACTGTTTGGACACTTGATCCTCAGTATTTTGGAGGACAAGCAGCCTAGAGGGGTCGCTAGACCTGTTGTTGATTGATTTCCTTTGTACTACTATCATGATTGCGTTTCCTATACGATGTACGCTTTTCCTCATTTAATTACGTATTTTCGTTTGTTTTTCTGTTACGGCAAAACATACATTTTACAGAAAGATACATATCTTTCAACAGACATTCCAGATCTGTTTTGCTTTATTACTTAAATGTATATAATCATTATTGGAGAACAACGGTTTAATGCGGGAGATCTATCCAAAGATGAAGATGATCGATTGATATTTTGGCATAACAAATTACTAATACACATTCATGTAAAATGCTTTCAGCGCGAACAGAAAGACTATACCGATATAATAGAAACAGTTTTGCTGTATTTTGTAAACGATAGTTTGACTTCATCATATGCATGCAACTTTTATTATATCAATATATCTTCTTGAAACTAACGAAGCGTAGTATGATTGAATATTACTTTAAATAGTACCTGCCTGACCTTTGCTGAGTGAGGACCTGTCCCTAGTGACTCCCAGTGAATTATCTTTGCCCATAGTGTGGTGATAGTGTTAACGCTTTCTTATAATGGCTGGTGTTGACGAGATTGCTACCTCCTCTCATATTCTCCAGCTTTGTCTTGCTTTGCAAGAAAGGCTGGATAATGTGGAGAGAGAGGTGCAGTCTCTCAAAGACGAGAATTTGGCCTTAAAGCTGACTTTGGCTGACAAAAAAAGTGAGGATAGTGCAACTGCTGTTAGGGATCGTGATGCTCCCTGGACAGTTGTTCCAACAAGTGCAACAACCTGCAAATTTCTACGGCGGCAACCCTCGGCAACAAGTTCATCACCTTGGATGACGAATGTGATGGTGAGGCTGCTAGTGCTTCCTTCGGCGAGGAAACCAGGAGAAAGGTAAGTAAGTTGCCTCCAAACACAGGGAATGCTGTGACTGCTGCCCCCCCAGGAGTACCTTCAACTGCTGCCCCAGGAGTTCCTGCCGCTGCCGCAGCTGCTACCAAGTCATCGACAAGGAGAGGCAAGTCCTTCTCAATTGTTGGGGACTCCATGGTCAGACACTTAGCTAGGTCCACCTGTACTGATATTAGGAAGCTTGTCTGTCTGCCTGGTGCCGGGGTTGGGAAGGTGTTAGAGGAAATTGATTACATCATGAAATATATTGGAGATAGCCCCATTATCTGTCTCAGTACAGGGAGCAATGATGTTGGTAAAGGTAGGACGGAAGTACTGCTTCGGCAGTACAGGGAGGTGTTAGATAAAGTTAGGAGGAAGGGAGGCATACCTGTAGTACACAGCATCTTGCCACGGAGAGGGGTCAGCAAGGAATGGTCATTTAGGGCAATTGGTATCAATTGTCGGCTGGAAAAATACTGCAATGCAAATGCAATACCATTCCTTGATAACTGGACCCGTTTCTATGGTAAAAATCAGTTGTACGCACAGGATGGGGTTCATCTTTCTCGGCTAGGGGGGGCAAATTTAGCTAGGTCAATAGATAGGATTGTCGCGGGGTTTCGCTGAAAATAAAGCCTGAGAATATGAGTAAGATTAATTGTCTAGATATGGTAAATTGCCGTACTGGTACATCAGATAGGAATAGAAAATATCAGTCACAGGATTTTAATTGTACTGCTAGTAGAAATATTGAAGGTGTAACAGAAGATGGGAATTCAGTTAGAAATAAAGGTAAATCCGATACCAGTAAAATTAATTAATTGCGATTATATTATACAAACTGTAGGAGTTTATGTAACAAAATGGATGAACTTAGAGCACTTGTTAGCAACGAAAATATAGACATTATAGCACTGACTGAAACATGGATTAATACAGAATCAAGATTTTTTTTAGCAGAATTCCATATACCAGGATATAGTTTGTTTAAACGCGACCGAACAAGTAGGAGGGGCGGCGGAATAGCAGTGTTTGTCAGGAGTTCTTTAAAAAGCTGTATTAAATCAGGTATTAGACTAAATACTGATAACGAAAGTGTTTGGGTAGAGGTTAGCGAAGGTAGTGAGACCATAATTATTGGAGTTATTTATAGACCACCAAATATGAGTAGAAACGAAGGTACAGCTTTATGGCAGGAAGTGAAAATAGCATCAAGGTTTAGCAATGTGTGTATTATGGGGGATTTTAATTTTCCGAATATTGATTGGCAGCATCAAATCGGCGACTCAGATTCAAAAGAGTTTATTGAGGCGGTACAAGATAGTTTTGTATTTGAATTCATAGACTCGCCTACTAGAGGTAATAATATCCTCGATTCAGTTCTCAGTAATAATGAACAAATAATAAATAATGTAGAGATAGGAGACCAACTAGGAAATAGTGATCATAAATCAATTTATTTTAACATACAATGGACAGGAAAGGCTAAAGAGAATACGACACTTATCCCAGATTTCAGAAAAGCCAATTATGGTGGATTAAGAAGAGCCTTAAGAGTCGATCCTATGGTTAAACTATTAAGTGGACCCAGGTGCGCTAATGAACATACTCTCTCTCAGATACCTGTCTTAACTCAGGATAATTTGACAGCTACATATAATCATTTTATTTCTTCACTCCACAATGCGAAAAATAAATATATCCCCAAAAGAAAATTTAGATCAACACAGAACCAACCCAAAATGGATGAATAATAGACTATTAGACCTTCTAGGAAAAAAGAGAGGAATATATCGAAAAATTAAGAAAGGCGAAATTCACCTACTTGCTTACTATCAGAATCTATCAAGAGAGGTTAAAAAAGATATAAGGACAGACAAAAGAAATTATGAAATCAGGATAGCCAATGACTCAAAAAATAACCCTGAGCCTTTTTACCAGCTATATAAATCTAAAGTTAGAGATAAAATAGGCCCCCTTAAAACTTCGATAGGAGAAATGACAGAAAATGATTTAGAAATGTGCAGTACATTAAATCGTCAGTTTCTATCCGTTTTGACTAATGAAAATTTGGCACAGATTCCAGAAGTCCGTAAGGTATATAGCGATAGTATAGAAAATAGGTTAAGTACGGTTATTATACGTAGAAATGATGTGCTTAAGGAAATTGACAGACTGAAACCTCAGAAATCGCCTGGTCCCGATGAGGTATATGCTAGAGTATTAAAAGAATGCGGAGATGAGTTAAGTTACCCATTAACATTTCTTTTTAACAATTCATTAGAAACAGGTATAGTTCCAGAAGCTTGGAAGCTTGCAAATGTAGTTCCGATTTTCAAATAAGGTGATAAATCAATAGCATCCAATTACCGTCCCATTAGTCTCACTTCAATCATAGGAAAGCTACTAGAGTCAATTATTGCTAGGAAAATGAGAAACCACTTAGAAACATTTAACTTAATCAATTCTTCTCAGCATGGATTCACTCAGGGACGTTCTTGCCTTACTAATTTGCTTAGTTTTTTCTCAGAGGTATATGAAGCAGTAGATAATGACAAGTCATATGATATTATATATTTAGATTTCAGTAAAGCTTTCGACTGAGTCCCTCATGAGAGATTGATGAGAAAGGTTGAGGCACATGGTTAGGTTAGGATGGATTAGGTCATGGCTAATTGGTAGGAAGCAGAGAGTCAGCATAAATGGTACTAAGTCAGAATGGGGATCAGTCAAGAGTGGTGTCCCCCAGGGATCTGTATTAGGTCCTCTATTGTTTATTATATACATAAATGACCTTGATTTAGGAATAACTAGTAGGATAAATAAATTTGCAGACGATACCAAAATGGGGAGAAAAATTGATTCAGTTAGAGATATAGAGTGTCTGCAAAGGGATCTAGATACCTTACACGAATGGTCAGTAAAATGGCAGATGAAGTTTAACATTGACAAATGCAAGGTATTAAAGATAAGGAAGATGCATACAAATTTTAAATATAAACTAGCTAATATGGAATTAGAAAACTCAGACTGTGAGAAAGATCTAGGTGTGTTTGTTAGCAATGATTTGAAGCCTAGAACACAATGTATAAGCGTTCGTAACAAGGCAAACAGGATTCTCGGGTTCATATCTAGGAGTGTGAGTAACAGAACTGCTGATGTTATCTTAAAACTTTACTTGTCATTAGTGAGACCCCATATGGATTATGCTGTTCAATGTTGGTGTCCTTATTACAGAATGGACATAGATTCATTGGAGAGAGTACAACGTAGAATGACAAAAATGATCCATAATATTAGAAATCTTCCGTATGAAGAAAGGTTGAAGAAATTAGGCTTACATTCGTTAGAGAGACGCAGAGTTAGAGGTGACATGATAGAGGTATTCAAGTAGGTTAGTGGAATTAATAAAGGAGACATGAAAAATGTACTAAAGCTCAGTGATAGCGAAATAACTCGTACAAATGGTTTCAAATTAGATAAATTTCGTTTCAGAAAAGATATAGGCAAATATTAGTTTGGTAACAGAGTTGTAGATGGGTGGAATAGGCTACCAAGTGATATAGTGGGATCAAGAACGATAGGGAGCTTTAAGATAAAATTAGATAGGCATATGGACGAGATGGGTTGGGTGTGATGGGGATCTACCAGGTGTGGGCCAATCGGCGCTCAGCAGACCCCCGTAATCTAGTGTTAATCTCTGACCGTTTTGGTGGGGTCAGTACTCAAGGTATTAGTGAGATGGATCTATAATTGGGCCTTGTAATTGGGGTTGGGTGTGACAGGGATCTGCCTTGTATGGGCCGATCGGCTTTTTGCAGACTCCCATTTTCTTATGTTCTTATCTTATGTTCTTATATTATCACTATGATATATTAGTGTTCCTTTATAAGATCGTTTCATTTATATTATATATTATTATTAGGCATTCAAGCCTGCGGCGGTGAACTCTTATTGAAATCGTTCAGATTATTTTTTGTCTTCTTATTCTTCCAAATTATTTTGCGCACCGGTTTTTACGCAATAACTCTGGAACCGCTTCTCGGATTGCGACCAATTGGGTGAGGTTCATAATTCCGAACGCTTTGGTACCAAATACATAGAAATTGGTGGAATACTTTGGCCGCAGCATTGAAAAAACTGTCTATTCAGTATTGAGTTAAAAATGTTCTCTAAACTCCACACAACGTTTTCAGTCTTCAGTCTCGGCTCCCCGAATCCCATAGTTTTGCTTGATAAAGTTTGAAATAATTATTCAGATCCATGCATTTTTTGTTTTAGCTCTCTCAAAATAGTTCAAGTCCATAAGAATTCCAGGCATTTTTTAACCAACCTACCAATACATACCTATCCTAACAAATAATAATTATAGTTTAAATTCTCAATTTGTAATCGACAGACTATTCAACAAAGGATATTAATAATTCCTTACTTTGGCAAATGCTTATTATAATAAGAATTATATGAACGACAAAGTTTTAACAATTTTCAGTGTAACTTAACCTTTGACCCTGTTAGAAAGAACTCATGCTGGCATGGACCTTTTGTGTCCTTAATAATTATGATTTAGGCTTTCAGTAATACTCCATCCCACACTTAACCCACTGCCATAGCTTAACTTACTATAACAGAAATTTGAAAACTATAACTAAAGTATCGTTTATAAGTCCAAGTGAATATGGTACTGCATGCGCATATTCACGTGCGTGCGCAGTTAGAGAGAATGAGAGAGGGAGAGGGAGTGACTGTATCGATAGATCCGTTCTCAAAAGTCGCTAGAATATCGTCTCGATACTAAATACATGCAAACATTTACTAGAAGGATGACACCATCTCTGGAAGAGTTTTTATTTGTTTGTTTTGCAAGTTTTACAATTTAATATGGCTCTAGAATATGTGGAATTTATAGAGTATCCTCAGGAATTATGTTGCTAGATGTAAAAAAATACGGCTAGATTTAAGTAAGTACAGTCGGTCACCTTTCCGACTGGGCCACCTAATGGTAATTACGCTGGGTCTTTCGCTCTGGTATTACTAAGATCGCTCACTCCCCCCCCCCCCCCCCACCCTGAATCTGTTGCATATTATGTCCCATAGATGGCATCATTAGATTTGCTGGGAAGGAGAGGGATGGGCTATACGGAGAAGGGGGAGGGGGGGGGGGGGGGGTTATTGTATAGGGAAAGTTGGTAGTATGTAGGGTGGGGGAGGGGGGTTACGTAAATTATTTCACCAGGTTTATGGTTACTGTTTTATCTCTTGATATTAATTAAGATGTAAATAGTTTTTGCTAGTGAAATCTGCCTTTAAGAAATATATGTTTATGTGTAATTATTGTTTACAAACCAATTTGTAGGGATTGCTAGATTCACTATCTATTTAGTAAGACAGCTCTTTCTCACTCATTCACCCACACTATCTATTTATCTATCTATCTATATATATCCATATTATAGATTAGTCTTTTCCTTAGCTGATGTTCATTTGCTCTTCTTTAGGTTAATGTTGGTCTCTTAATTTTGGTTGAGGTCCCTGGCTGGCCCGTATTGTCGATTTGCGGCATTTGTTTTGGGGCTCCTCATACCTCTCTGTCTCATGCCTTTTTCTTCAAATACATTATTATGTGTAGCATTGTGTTGTTACTTAAAATAACATAATGTATTGCATATCCATATCCATCTAGTCGTCATTAGTGAAATTCCCATACCAAAATAACAGCTTTCATAACTAGTCGCTTACACCACTGTTAGAGAAAATATGTCATTCAGCAATAAAAGCAGTGCAATATATATTGATATAATTATGATATTCTCCAGATGTGTATTTTGTGTTTGAGAAGGGGGTTTGGAGAAGAAAAATATATATATATGACTAAAATACAGTACACAAATATCAGACTTTAGAACTGGTAACCTACTTAAATAGAAACAAATAAATGATTTGCTCGGAAATAAGTGCTACAAACTTCAAAGTCGTTATAACTTACAAGAAAAATAGGTCCTACTAAAATGTCATTGGAAAACGCTATATACTTTAAAAGTAGCCCCAGAGAAGTTTTAGTAGTTTGCATTTCCCAATGTTGATATGTATGATAAAGGTGTTTGTTATTAGCATATACATTTGGATAGCAATGCAAATATAATTAAACCGTTCAGAGAGAGAGAGAGCGAGAAGGAAAGGGGGAGACGAACTAAATGGACGAATACATCGAAGAGTCACGAAAGCTTGACTCTAATATCTGTGGATAGAGTATTTATTAATCAAAATAATAAGTATTCGGTAATGTTTACTCTATATATTCATCTAAACATATGAAGAAAAATTACCCGCAGAGCCACTTCACCTATGTAATGCAAATTCTCATTACAAGCAACCCAATTCCTCGATATGATAATCAAAGGTTTGATGTTCTCCACTTCCCTTTACCTAATAAATTGTTTCTCTGCGTATGAAAGAGACAAGAGGCAAAACTACTTATAAACAATTTGACGTCCTATTGTCCCCCTTACCCCAGTCAGAACAGAATGCTTAGTACAGAACCATATTCAAGGTGCACTGGAATGTAACTGCAGGACACGCAAAGCTTGAAACAAAGTCATAGGGTGAGGGATAGACACATTTACGGAGTGAATTCCATACTTTACTTGTTGAGCTGAAAAATTACGGGGAAATTTAAGTTAACTGTTGGCTTTGAATGGTGAGCAGAGAAGTGGTGGGAATGAGTTACGAAGCGGGTGGCCCTCTGTCTCTGCAGAGTGAGAGGTATACGCTGGGACAGCTGTGAAGAACACTGATTATAATAATGGCACAACAGTAATATACATGCAGTTTTCACAATGTGGTGATATTGTAGACAATATGGTGGAGAAGAGTAGAGATTACATGCCTTTGACTGCACCCTTTCAGAGGCATTTTTCATATGCGAACAATACCTGATACGCTTACAACAGTGTCCCTGTACGGAGAAAGAGGCTGTACGGGGATAAGGGGGTAACAGACGATTGAGCAAACCTAACCTCTGGGAAACTTTTGAATCAACAATGCTAATATGATCTTTCAAAGACACACACACACACTTGTGTTTCGATAAACACTAATGTTTCACTCATTGCACGCGCATATCAGTATATGTTATGGCTCTAGCCATCTCTCTCTCTCTCTCTCTCTCTCTCTCTGTGTAGGAATAGTGGTTTGGCAGGAGAGTCACAGGGACCGCACTATCTACCAATTATTATCTTCCGCAACTAACTCAGCGCGTTACAGGTTGCCAGGGTAGCTCATGAAAAAGATATATCCACTGATATTTTACCAACCAATCATGTTATGACTTAGACCTATTGGCTTCTGGAAGAGAAAAACATGCGTAGGAACTATTTAAGATATACTGAAACTTAGCAACCACGCTAGGCCTGAAGAGACCATAATTATATCACAATTCCACGTGGCAGCTGTATGTATGTGAGTGTGTGGGGGTGGGAGGGGGGGGTTAAATGCCGATATAACTATGTTAACGTTAAATATCTCATGATTAAGTCTATGCAAGGGTAACTATATATTATGTGCAGTAAAATGTATAAGTTAGATAAGAGATTGTCACCCTATATAATCAATAATAACTATATGCCTAACCATAAACCGAGTGCACTGTGAGAAATACTGGAGAATTCGCCCCGAAACGAGTTCGCCCCGCTTTGAGAAGTAGCCCCGCCGCGAGTTCGCCCCGTTAATGTCCCCCCTCCACCCTAAAGGGGTACTGAAGAATTCCCCCTCTATTCATCTATCTAACCTAACCAAACCAAACCAAACCTAACCTAACCTAACCTAACCTAACCAAACCAAACCAAACCAAACTAAACTTAACCTATCCTAACCTTACCCTAACCTAACCTAACCTAACCTAAAATAACCTAACCCTAACCTAGCCTAACAAATTAGTACAAATGAGTAATGTCCTCAATTCCTTCTTTGCATCAGTTTTTACTACAGAAGACCTCAGGGGTTTGGGGGAGGGATGGAAATAAGTGGTAAGCTCCAGGAGTTGTGGTGGTGGTGGTGGTGGTGGTGGGGGGGGGGGGGGGTATAAACGGGGCTTGGTTTCGGGGCGGATTCTCCTGTAACCACTGTGAGTGATGGCAGATAATATCTGTAGGACGGTGACTCCGAGGACCATTAGTTTGTAAAACCCTGTTGGGTAATGTTAATGTGTCCATTATGTGGGCTGCTGGATCACTATACTCTGTTTCAGCGACGCTGATGTGAGACGTCAATAAGTCTAGCTGATTGGTTCATGCTATAGTGTTCAATGTCTCGTCCTTTAGTAATTATTAATTCTTAAAGATTTAAATAATCACGGTCGCACAAGTCAATCAGCTGGAACTATTGACATCTACCTGGTCGCTGAAACAGTATGGTCATTAATAATGCGTTCAATCCTGGTGCCCTTATTACCAAAAAGATATAGACAAGCTAAAACGGGTTCAACGTAGAGTTACCAAAATAATACCTAGCCTAAAGAACAAACCATACGAGGAGCGTCTTAGAGAATTAAATATATTTCCTTTAACCCAGCGCAGATTAAGAGGCGACTTAAGGGGGGTGACCTGTTTTTGTTCTGTCCTTTTCTAGCTTTCTCTGGCTTGTATCTATTTGGCCCCATTCAGCCTACTGTTTTAAGACGTTTATCCCCATCCAGATGTAATTTGTTTACTGGTGAGCGGTAGCGAGCCATCATATTTTTTATTTTTGTTTGACAGCAGGCTAAATTTGTACATTTTTGATAGAAAAATGTCTCCGGCGAAGCCGGATTTCTACATATGATGCTGGCTCGCTATCGCTCGCAAGAAAGAAATCGACACCTAGATGGGGATAAACGTCTTAAAATAGTTGGCTGAATGGGGCCGAATGGATACAAGCCAGAGAAAGAGAGAAAAGGACAGAAATAACAAAAAGCGGGTCACCCCCCTTTAATTCAAGTGTTCAAAATCATCAAAGGCATCGACAATATGAACTGTAGTAAGTACATCACTATCGGCCAATCTAATTACACGCGGGGAAACGGGTGCAAAATTATTGGTAAGTCTTTTAATTCACACGAAGCTAAAAATGTCTTCTTCAATCAAGTTGTCAACTTATGGAATGGGCTTCCCCGAGATGTTATAGACTGCAGCACCGTTGATTCATTTAAACTTCGCCTAGACAAATACTCGCATCAAACCCGCGACTGACTGCGTTTGTAAATTAATAACTTTATTTTATCCTCCCCTCAGTTACTAACCCCTCTGTCCCCTACTAACTTCCTAATCCTGCCACGGACATTAGTTCCAGGGCAGTAGTTCCCTTTCCAATGTTCCCTTACCCACTCTAAACCACTGTTTGGACACTTGATCCTCAATGTTTTGGAGGACAAGCAGCCTAGAAGGGTCACTAGACATGTTGTTGCTTGATTTCCTTTGTATTCCTTTGTACTAGTATATAACAGACAGCACCTGGTCATACTAATGCTACCACAGAAAGTGTAACAGGCAGTCAGGCAGTCAATAGCCAACCCTTCATTCCCGTTAAATAGATAGGGAGGATTAGCAAGGGACATTAGAAAGGGAACAATGATGACCGGGAGAAAATTAATACAATAAACACCTTCCAAAGCAAGTATCTTAACATTCGGGACAACATTCACCAGGCCTCAATATCATTGACTTCACCTCAGATGATATACACTTCCACAACAAAGTCTCTTCACAACATCGGGGATGATAACCTTCCAGGTTTGTCAATTAAAAGGTTACAAATACCTTCACATGTTCTTCCTAACAAACCTCCTCCATTCATTCCTGTAACAACAATCGCATATAATATCTGTGTTAATAGTTCATACATCGACCATGACCCTCCCGACCATGGTTTACCCTTATTGTTTTGGCTGCAATCATACATTTTATTGAGACTAGTGCTTGATAATTTCATTCAACACTGGAGCCACGGCGATCGAGTGGCAAGCACGCTCACGCGTGAATCTGCTTGACCTGGGTTCGATCCCAGCCAAGGCAGACATATTTAGTGGGTGTGAAACTCAGGTGTCTGAAGCAACTGCCATCAGCCCCTTCTCTGTATCCTCCTACTTTCTCTATCTTAGTTTCAAAGCCAAAGGCAAATGTTGTGCAAATGTGCACAACAAACTCACTTGCTCTCGTATTTCTGATTGTGGCTCCTCTGAATTCTCCACTTTTTGGCTCAAACTTTCCTGTCATTCTCATATTAAATATGTATGTTATATCTGTCTTTCCCCTAACTCTACCGACTTTCCCAAATTGTTTGATTATCTAAACTCTAAAGTGGAACACATTCTAGCCATTTCTCCTTTCTCTGAATCTCCATTTTAGGAGATTTCAACATTCATCACCACCAATGGCTCTCCTCTAATTCTACTGACCAACTTGGTGAACAAGCCTACGTCTTTTCTATCCTAAATTACCTTCAGCAAGGTTCAGCAACCTACCCGTATCCCGGATCGCCTCGGAGATTGGCCCAACATTCTTGACTTGTTTCTAACTTCTAACCTTTCTTCTTATACTGTCGATCTTTTCTCTCCTTTGGGCTCCTCCGACCATAAACTTATCTCTGTCATCTGTCCTATCTCTCCACCTGATCCTCTTGGCAGGCGGCGCTTGTGGCACTTTGTCGCTGACGACTGGGAGGCTCTCTGGCAGTACTTCTTTGATTTCCCATGGAATGAATATTGCTTCTGTGGCCGAGGCCCCTCGGAGAGTGCTGAACGCATTACCGAGGTAATCCTATCGGGCATGGAGGCATACATTCCATTTTCTTTCTCTCTGACTAGTGCAAAAATTCTTGGTTTACTCATGCTTTTTCTACTGCTGTCTGCAATATGGAGGAAGCATTTAAACGGTACCCACGCCTTAAACCTCAAGAATCTCATTCTTCCTATATTTCTGCCCGGAATCAAGCCAAATCTGTTCTTCGACTTGCCAAACACTCTTTCATCAATAATAAATGCACTGAACTATCCAACTCTAGCTCTTCCCAAGCTTTCTAGCATTTAGCCTAAAACCTGTCCGACAATGTTTCTTCCTCGTTTTTCCCTCCCCTTTTCCACTCTGATGGCACAACCATCACTTCTTCCTCTGACAAAGCTGAACTATTCGCTCAAACTTTCGCTAAAAAATCCACCTTGGGTGATTCCGGTGCTATTCATCAATTCCCTCTCCACCCCCTCTCTCCTAATTATGCCTAATATTCTAATCTCTTCTAACGATGTACAGTACTTTCTATCCTCTCTGGGCTTAGTACATAGAAGGCGTATGGTCCGAATGATGTTCCTCCTGTTGTACTCAAAAACTGTTCTTCCGTGCTGACTCCCTGCCTAGGCAAACTCTTTTGTCTCTGTCTCTTCTCTAGCATCTTCCCTTCTTGCTGGAAGTTCGCTCTCATTCAACCTATCCCAAAGAAGGGTGACCATTCTCAACGCTCCAACTATCGTCCAATTGCTCTCATCTCTTGTGTCTCTAAAGTTTTTGAAACTATGCTTACTTCCAAATTTCTTAAGCATTTATCTTTCTCATAATCTACTCTCAGATCGCCAGTATGGCTTCCTTAAAGGTCGCTCTATTGGAGATCTTCTTTCATATCTTACTAACTCCTGGTCATCCTCCTTTCAGGACTTCGGTGAGACCTTTTCTATTGCCCTAGACATATCGAAGGCCTTCAATGTAAGAGGTATAGAGTTATAAGAGTTTCTACCGTATTTCGTCATTATTATGTAATTCACTTTTATTCTCTCGTATATTTTTCGTGTGTTTCCATGTAATATTCCCTATTATCAATATGTCCTTTTCCTTTATCCATAAACCGTTTATCCTTAAAACGTGGTGACCACCTAAATTACATAATAGTGTTAATAGTTCTACTCAGTCTTTCTTAACTCCTTTCGTACCGGCGACGTCTTTGTATTTTCTTCTAGCTACTATTAGATGATATGTTTCAGCTTAAAAAGGGCCTCTAGCAATTAAGCGTCTTTGAACTATCTCAATTAACCCTTTATTCTACCACATATCCTTCTTAAGCTGCACAAAATCATCTAAATATAGCTAGAATAAAATGAAAAAGACGTCGCGGTACAGAAGGGGTTAAACCTATCCTACGATTACCTTATCTCAGAAAACCTAATCTGTTTACAATAGGAGTACTCGGCTAAATTATACGAGGTTAAGGGGAGATGGGGCTTTATTCTGTTCCCCCTTCTTTCTCAAATTTAGCCCCATTAGTTTTCTGTTCGTGTCATTTAGGTGTCGATTTTTTCCTGGCGAGCGATAGCGATATATTAGTGTAAGTCTGTATGAATGAATGGGTCTTCGTTCTGTAAAGAGGGATGTTAGTGGTCATTTTGAGTTTGGTAGATGTAATAATAGTTTGTATTACAACCTTTAATACAAGATATTATTGGGATGGAATTTGTGCTGTACCTGGTATCAGTGCATTACCACAAGCCCACCGAAACGTCAATAAAATACCCTCATTGTTCCCTGATTAAATAGCACTGTATGAATATTCCCATATTCAAAATATGCTATAGGGGTGCAATGCCTGGTGAGTTATCTGCTCAACAGGTGGCGTTGTGTGTGTGTAAGTGTGAGAGTCCGAGTGTAGGGGTGAGACAGTGAAGCACGGGAACGAGGTGGCTTCAGAGATGGGGTCGTTTCGGGCCATGAGTGAGCACCGTGCCTCATGTGAAGGCAAGATGGCAGGTGCTCGTTGTACTCTACGTGCTTCACATGTCTCACTCCCTAGACTGGAACAAGACCTCACGGGCTTCACTGTTCATTGTAAAGCGGTGAATGTTAAGGCTCTCAGCCTATGCCCGAGAGGAAGTAAGTTGGAATATAGAAAAAAAAAAAAAAAAAAAATTAAATGATTGTATGAATCGTTACCATAATCATTAAATCTATTGTATATGCCAATACAAAATAGTTAAAAGTATATAACTTCAGAAGATTATTTAAATATTTAGAATTACATGTTATGCAGACAGTAGCCATCATACATTAGCCAACCTTATTTCACCAATGTGGAGCCTGGCGATTTCGATTTGCTTCATATATATTTGTGCGAGAGATTAGGAATGTCAACGAATCATGCTAAAATGTGAAGTTATGCACGACACAAATATATTGTTAACAGGATTATAAGCATAATGCAAAATAATTAGCAACATACAAGTTTCAGTCCATTTTCATAAATACAGGGTGTTCCAGTAATGTTTTTCATAAATTATATGGTGGACTCATCAGACAAAAATAAGAATAAATTACTCTATGAACATGAGGTTGAGTATTTATAATAACTGAGTTATTACACGATTTAAGTTAACGATAGATACAATGCCATTCAGTCCAAGGGGTAATGTTGCCATTTTAGTGGATTATATCCATTTGGCCTTCGCTATCGCTTGCTAGCCTCAAGATAGTGAGCAGTAGCGATCTGACTTTTCGGCAGAAAAATATGTCCGGCTTCGCCGGATTTGATTGTCCTACCGAAAACATCAGCTCGCTACCGCTCGCTAGCCTGAAGAGAGAACGCCGATTGGATACAAACCAAACTACTGCTCACTATCTTGATGCTAGCAAGCGATAGCGAAGGCCAAATGGATTTAATCCACTAAAATGGCAACATTACCCCTTGGACTGAATGGCATTGTATCTATCGTTAACTTAAATCGTGTAATAACTCCGTTATTATAAATACTCAACCTCATGTTCATAGAGTAATGTATTCTTATTTTTGTCTGATGAGTCCACCATACAATTTATGAAAAGCATTACTGGAACACCCTGTATAGATCGGGCACGGATTATGTAAAGTAATCGATAGGTGTGACCCATGGTAGAGCAAGGAAATAATCTGATTATTATCATACGATTGTGACACAATTTGTATAAGTGTACCCAGCATGCCACGTTTAACAAATAAGTAAAAAGGAAAACAAGCAACAACAGGTCTACTGATCCTTACGACGCTGCTTGTAAATATGATTGCAAAAGAGCAGATACACATATAATGATATGGAGTAAAATAATTCCACATATAACGTCATTATCACCATATAAGGCATTGTTCTTTTTTTCTTCTGTGTTAGACACATTATACTTGCGTGACCCACCATCGAATGTTGTCATATTTGATAACTTGCATCTACTATTGGCCTATATATAACCTGTTTAAAATCCATATTATCATTTGGTGTCACATAAGTCGTGGGGATACGTATGCTATAATTAATGATATAGTATAGATTTTCGCCTACTCTTATGACTTCAGAAAGCTACCTTACATTTGTTATTTTTTAACATTTACTATTTATTTAAACTAATACAGCATTGTCTTTTCTGTTATATGCTGTGCAATCTCAAACAACTAATAACATATTCTCATGCAATTGACAACAGTGATAGTCATTGGTCGACCATCACTCTCTAACCTCGGAAACACAAACTACGTCAACTAAGCATTACTCTTGGCATAATTGGTAATCACACACACACACACACACTCAGAATATTGTGTGCCTCAAAAAGCATTATCGGAGTGAATATGCTTTTTATAGATAATTATTTTTGGTTGTAACATGGAACACTTAGCAAAGTCATTATTTAGCATCAGTACTAAATGTATGCTACGCAAATGAGATATATATCATAAGCATATATTGCATGACACCTCATGTAATAGAGGGTGGACATAACAATAGCCATTATGTGCGTTTGAGTATGCGTGCGTGTGTGCATGCCTGCTTGTTTGCATAAGCTTGTGGCGTGTTATAGTGTAGTAATTATAGTTCAGAAATATATACATATAAGTTATGTTGTAAGAACAGAAATATATATTTATTTGATTATAGTATTTATTCAAGTTCCAAATCAAATTACCACAGTAATCCTTTGTATTTTAATTAGTATCACTATAATAATGGTTTCCAATGAAAGTCACGAGGATATAATATTGTCTCCAGGCATACCAACAGTTATATTCTGCACATTTTTCTAATCAAAACAACTTCACAAGAAGCACATCAAGCACCTTTTATTTGTTAGCATTGCAAGATAACGCAAGTGGGTCAAAACCATTATATTGTTAAGGACAGTAAAGATAGAGGGTATATATTGATATCGTGACACATGTTGGCATGCCTGAACAGCTGTAAGTGTGTCATTTTCAGAGATGTTAGGGTGGCGAGGAATTGAGCCATACCATTTTCAACTTTCTGTCATGAGACAAAAGAGGTCAAAATAGCATAAACGTCTACAGTGAGGTAACGGAAGTTTGATGATACAGAGCATTTCAGTCCTTATCAAGCTGTGCAATAGATCGTTAATACAATCAATCATAAAATACGGTTGCCAGCTTCATTTAATTTTTGACATACCAATTTTCATGGATGGCATAGAATAGGGACCTACATAGACATTTGCATTATTAAATATACCTACGGTAGTTCATCAACTAATTTACTTTCGGAATACGATTATTTTGAGTTAATAGGCATAGGCCATATAAACAAAAGTTCATGGCCAGTAAATGTTTGTAAACTGCTTTGTAAAAAGTTAAATGATAGTAAAATACTGTATATCAAATAAGATTAATATGTAAATCGTCAATGATCAAATTGTACAAAAGGCTAATAAACTATTTTTGTTTGTTTGTTTGTTTGTTTGTTTTGTATAACCAACCTTTCCTACACAATAATACCCCCCCCCCCCCCCCCCCCCCCCCCCGGCAAATCTAACTACGCCATCTATGGGACATAATATCCAACAGATTCAGGGTGGGGGGAGTGAGCGATCTTACTAATATCAGAGCGAAAGACTCCCAGCGAAATTCCCATAGGTGGCCCAGTCGGAAAGGTGACCAACTGTACCTCTAGATCTAGCGGTAACGTAGCTATATTGGCAACACTGCGAGTCAATCGGTACAGACGGTAGGGGGTGTTGTCACAGACTCCAATGATTATCGTTCAATCAGTGGTATTTGTACGTCATATCGTGATATTGAATATATTGTTCAAGACAAAGTATGAACATATAATCAGTATCTACAAATCTATCTATGACCTAACACATTCAAGGGAAAAGGTTAGTTGTTAGTGATATAAAAAGATCAAGGCTGAAACATGAAATATCAAGTTCCTGTTCGTTGAGATGCAGGTTTAAATTGCGGAGCTTAATAGTTTATCTATACATATAATAGTCCATATACTTGCTTTGCAATATAAGAATAACAATATAAATCAGATAAGGATTATATTAAAGCTATAGAAATAATAGGGCATCTCTTGCAAAATCCACAAGTAGCAGGACTAGGCCTACATCTCACCTCAACATTAGAGCATCATAATTCAGCTTTATTAGTCTCCTTGCATGTTACTAATGTGTCACAATCTCAATTACTGTATATGCATTCATTAATTTCCTTGGATGTGTTTGGTGTTGTGGTGAATTTAATAAAATAAAGATTATAGGATGGCACACCTTTAAAAACCAGTAATTTTTATTATTTTGCTCTATTTAATCCCTCTTTGGCGGCGCCCGGCTATAGTCGGACAAGAGAACCCCAACCTAAAGAGCGGGGCCCGGCTATAGTCGCATGCAATTTTGAGAACGTAATGTGCTCTGAGAGAGAGCCGAGCGGTGGGAGGAGCATAGGTTCCCTCTGACCGGTCGGCACGGCTTCCGCGCGATGACTGAGGCCCCCTCCATACTCATCCATACTCTCTACCTCACTACACAGGGATTTATGTAAGGAAATTACCTTATTTTAGGTTTTTGCACTCATGTTGCACGATTGTTGCAAGGGAACGCGTTGCCGTAGAAGGATGGTTCTGGTGTCATTGGAAAGCTCAATTTATGCCCTTTCAGGGATACATAATTGTATTACGCTCTGGCTCTTGTTTATGCATCAAAAAGAGCACGGAAACAAGGTCGTTTTAGGGTAAAACCCCCCACTTGGCAGGTAGTAGAAGTTACCGCCTAGGCCGCTCGGAATGTGTTAATGTAAAACAAGCGACTTTGAGTGCAGGTCTCACGGCTAATTCGTCTTATTATCACAGCGGCAGTCACAGCCTTGCCCGTCACTATTTTACTTTTAAATCAGTAAAGGACTATACTGTACTTATTGTCTGTTGTCCTTCGAAACTCACCCAAGAGCATAACGGCCAGTTCACACGGTCAGTATGAATTACAAGTCTATAGCCATATATATTTATTGTGCATTTACATAAGACTCAATCCAGACTCATGAGCGGTGCGTTCTAATCTGCGAGGGCGGTAGTAGTCTACTTGCCAGCCTATAGAGCCCTATTGTGAACCCGGAAATGTTGAGTACCCCAAAGTTTTTAGTTAGAAATGTACAGTATGGGTCCCCAGCACTTAAAAACTGCCGGATGCTAACTTGCATATGTTGGGCAATTAGCAAAATTAGCATTAACCCTCGCAAACATAGGCCTGGGACACTGAAATTTCTGTTTCGCTCTATTGCTCCGTTTGAATGCTTCGTGTGAGCAAACTATTTGAAGGTTCTGTATGAAATTTGGACATAATATACTTAGATAGATATTCTTTCCGTGAGTGTTCTAATAACAATTTCCGGCGATCAAAATTTCATGTGAAAAAAGGGATGTAAAAACCGTGGATTATTTTTCACCCAAAATGTTTTTGCGCGGTTAGTGCCCCTACTCTCATGTTGAGCTAGTTTCAATGTTAGTGTTTATTTGAACAGATCGTAACCTGGCACGTTCAACGCACTAAGCCCCATCTCGCTAGCTGCTATAGTTTTTGAGATATTGAGTATTTAGATTAATTTTTAAGTTTTTTTTTTAGTATTCAAAATTTGCAGTACCAATAGGTGCACACATAATTTCTGTCTGACAGTTATGAAATTTGGTGATCTTATAGAGTTTTGGACGCCCTTCTGAAGTTTGTCTCCAGTCTCGTGTCCAAGGAAGGAAAAGTGACTAAACCATCACTTACACTCGCTCAATGCATCCAGCAGCACATCAGTAGGAGCTGGAATCAGATAACTCTGGGGCTTGCTGTCAAACTCCACCACAAGTATGGCAGCTCAGAACTGGTTCAGAACCTACATGAGGATGGCATTGTCACTACCTACGATGAAGTCCTACGGTTCCGGAAGTCAGCTGCCAAATATACTTCTGAGGACCCAGATAAGTACCTGCGCGCAGTCGGCCTGGAGAGGCACATCGGCCCTATCCATAGTTGGGGTGATAATTTTGATCTTGTGGTCTTCACAGCCAATGGTCGCCGCACGACTCATGCCATGGCCACTCAGTTTGTGCAGAATCCAGCAGGTCTCCTGTTCCCCGGAGGAGCCACACCTGGTGGTAAGGTCATGTCGCTGAAACTACCCCATCTGACGAAGCTTGAAGCTGGGAAACTTAGTCTAGCTCATAAGAGCAGTTTTGTAATTGAACTTTTCACAGGCCCAAGAAGATGACTCCACCAGCTCTGAAAGAAGTCCCAAGAACTGATGCTTTCCAAGATGCCATCAAACAGAGTGTTTCAAGAGCACAGAAGAAGGATGCTGCTTGGCTCTCGCAGCTCCACTCTTCCCCTCTTCCCCTGGACTGGTCAGCCTACAATGTTGTGAAAGATCGCAATGGTGATGACAGTGCTCCAAAGCATAAGACGATAAGTGTCTTTGGACCACTGCTTGACTCGCCCCCTGCCCACCCTGATACAGTGCTCAGTACCATTGCCTACTTAGACACATCACTGAGGCAGCTTGGCATGAGCCACAGTCATATCACGTTTGACATGCAGCTGTACATGATAGCTTGCCTGATCAAGGGGAGTGATCTGCAGCGATGGTCATCAGTGGTTCTCAGACCTGGGATGATGCACACTCTCATGTCATTCATCGGCTCAATTGGAACTGATGAATTCAACAGGTGTGGAGGAGCTAGTCGGTGCATCATTTGGAGACCTGACATCCATCTTCAATGGGAAGGCCTGGCCCAAGGCTATGCGAGCCTTCCGTATGGTTGTGTCGCTCTTCTTCATGACTTCTTAGAGGAAGGAGAGAAGACTCACAAGCAGATAACAGCATTCCTGGAGAAAGCCAGAGAGCACCCCACAGGCCGGCTATGGGTGGATTGCTTCATCACCCCTACCCTAATAGCTCACAGGTTCTGGCGAGCAGAAAGAGAGGGTGATTGGATGCTGCAACAACACTGCCCTGAAGAGATGCTGCCCTATTTCTTTGCTGCCGGTCATCATCACTACGCCAGATGGATCACATGGCATCTGCGCGACATGCAGTACCTTGTTGCTACTGCCAAGGATGACCTTTATGCTGGAAGCCATGTGTGCCGCCACTCTGATGGTGCAGCTGCAGTGAGTGGAGACATGTTTGGGGAGCAGACATGCATCAAGCAAGGGAAGGGAGTAGGAGGCATGAAGGGCATCTCCAACAACCCTGAGCAGGTCGCCGTGTGGATCCAATCTTTCGGTATCTGCTCCTATCTCTCCAAGTCATTGGATGAGATTTACCACAATGCTGAAGCACCGGATAAGACAATGAAGCCCAACAGACACAAAGAAGAGGGTAAAGGACGGCGGGAGTTGGACACAGAGGACCGGGCTAAAATCCTGAGAGTGCTACAGGAAAACTCCCATCCACTCACCACAGAGACCGCGACCCTCCACCATATCATAAATGGACAGTTGGCAAATGAAAAGGTGACTCTGCAAGATGCATTGAAGATCGGACAGGACATGAGCACACTGTTCTCTTCATCACTTCCTGAGAGATTTCATGCGCCCATCTCAAATAAGGTGGTGACAATGAAATTCAACAAAAAAAGAGTGAAGGTCAATGAGAAGATCATATGTGACATTGAGGCGTTGTTTGCTCGGCTGCTGGTGGTGGGGAGCAAGAGAAGAATGGAGCTCTCTGCCCTCTCTGACTACGAGCTGGGCCCGGCCCCTGCATCCATCATCGATGAGTATGGATGCCTCAGGAAGGGTAACAGTCTGTGATCGTCCAGCGTCTTGGAATCCTTGTCCCCAATCCCCACCCACCACATGTTGTACTCGTTGATGCATCGCAGCTCATCTACCACATGGTGTGGCCATCATCAGGCACTGTGGCTGACCTCGCAGCCAGCATGGGGCGGCGGCTTAATCGGTACATCACCGAAACATTTTTCATCTTTGACCGGTATGAGCAAGTCTCTGCCAAAGACCACGAGAGGCAGAGAAGAGCCAGGGAGAGCTCAACAGAGTACCAACTCCAATGACAACCCCTCTACCTAGCCGTGACAAAGTGGTGAAGAACAAGACAAACAAACGGAGACTGGGTGAGCTCCTGTGCACACACAGCATAGGAGATCACATCAATATTGTCAGCAAAGCAGACAGTATTGTCACTCATGACGAGGCTGACGTCTCCCTCATCTCATACATGTTGGATGCAGCCAGTCGCGGAGCTACAACTGTCCGCATTCTCAGCGACGACACTGATGTTTTCGTACTCATGGTCTATTGGTGCTGGAAGGTGGGTATCACATGTCACCTGCTGATGGATAGATGGGATGGCACTATTCTCAACATCAATTCGACAGTAGAGAATCTCGGTGAGCAGTGTCGCTCCATCATGGCTATGCATGCTCTCTCCGGATGTGACACCACCTCCTATCCCGCCGGGAAAGGGAAGGTGTCCGCACTCAAGGCCATGAGAGTAGTACCTGGTGACCTGCTTCATTTCATCGGAGAGGAGGGAGCTACTGATTTACAGATTACAGAGGCAGTGAGTGGTTTCTTCCTGGCTCTGTACAACCAGAGGGAGTCGGCATCTCTGAACGTCGCCAGATATGAGATCTACCGAAAGCGCAAAACCCCCCCAGCACTGAAGACACTGCCTCCTACAGAGCGCAACGCTCTCCTCCATGGACGGCGTGCCCATCTACAGGTGCTGCTTTGGAAAGCAGCAGACTGCCCTGACCCACCAGCTGTGGACATCACAGAGTTTGGATGGAATAAGAAGGAAGGCGAGAAGGAGGGAGAGGAAGTCATCATGCCCATCCTGGATGCAAGCCCCGTTGCTCCTCCTGCCGTGTTGGAAGTGATCAGCCTTAGCTGCAAAGCTGGGTTAAAACCCTGTTTAACAGCAAAGTGAAGCTGCGTAGCTGCAGGCCTGGCCTGTACGAGCTACTGCTTCTGCAAAGGCTATGATAGTACATGTTGCAACTCACTCACACACTCACAGCAAGAAGAGCAATATGACAAGAATGTAAAGTCAGGAGAAGAAGATGAAGACGATGAGGATGAGTTTTATGATGAGGATATGCTTTATAACAGTGCAGAGTAGTAGAAGTGCAAGACACTCTTTCTTGATGGAAGTTTTATGTTGTGTAACTATGTGCACATATTTTTCAGCTCTGATAATTTTGGGTATACTTGTGTTTTAATTTTGAGGATATTATTTACCTATAGTCATATTATTCTAGTTTGGTATGGTACTTGCCTTTGTTACCTCTAATACCTGTGAATAAAAGTGTGCATGTTCTGCACATTTGGATAATTGTGTTCATAAATATCTTACAATTTATAACCGAGTTGAAGTTATTTAAATTATTTCAAATAGATAAGTTATGATGTTTGGATAAGTGTGTTCATAAATATAGTAAAATTTAAAGCCGAGTTGAAATTATTTCAATAATTTCAAATACATAAGTCATCTGTCCAATCCAATCAATTCAGCGTCCTCTAAAACTTCTAAATTGACTGAAACTTCATCAAAATTGACCCACTGGGCGTTGAAAAATGGTCACTTAGGCGATTATGCTAATTAATGCTAATTTCGCTAATTTTGTTAATTGCCCAACATATGCCAGTTAGCATCCGGCAGTTTCTAAGTGCTGGGGACCCATACTGTACATTTCTAACTTAAAACTTTGGGGTACTCAACATTTCCGGGTTTACATTTCTGACAAGTAAGTGCTGTTGGGTAATATAATGTCGGGGTCATTATCTAGTATTAATTGCGTAAGTGTCTGTTCGGGTAATAATGTCTAATGTTGAATTGTATTAATTTGAGCATGATGGATGATTGTGGGGTGAGTTGGTTGGATTGGTGATAATGGGATGGTGGGGTGAGGTTGGTGGGCGAGATAGGAAGGGTGAGGTGTGAGGAGAGGAAGGATGGCTAGGACGGGAGAGGTTTCTTGCAAATGACAAGGGTGCGGAGCCGGCTGAGGCGTGTCTTTTGGGTTTACCGTCTTGCGGGATTTGGATTGGGAGCGGTTGGAAGTAGGAGAGGTTGCATGAGCAGGGCTGCTATTTTTGTGTTTTAGGGGAGATTGAGGTATGATGGATGGTGTTTTGGGGATAGGGGTAGAGGTAGAGGGGGTAGTTGGAGGAGGCATGGATGGTGGTGAGGTAGGGGTGGGGTCAGGAGTGTGGATAGGCATGTCTTCCTTGAGGAGGGAGGGGTTCTGGGCAGGAGTCTCTTGGGTTGTGGTTTCTTGAGAATTAGGAGGAGTAGGAGTCTTGGAGTTGGGGATGGATGTGGAGGTGCTGGTAGAGGGGGTGACTAAGGTGGGGGAGGAGGAGTTATTGGGGGAGGAGATGGCTGTAGGCGTGGGGGTGGTTGTGGGGGTTTTGGAGGATTTTGCTTTGCTGAATTGATACCAGGATTCAGGAATAGAGATGGCTGGGAGATTGTGAGCAGTGAGGCCGTCATTCAGAAGTTTATTGAATGTTGGATTAACTTGGTGGTCTGTTAAGTGGAGAACTACATGTACCAGCACTGATGTTTGGGCACAAATTTCACGATTGAAGAAAGGGCTTGGGGGGCTGGAGCTGGTGGAGGAGGAAGAAGACAGGGGTAGGGATTGATGGGGGAGTGAGGGGGTAGCAGCTGAGGCATATGATATGTTGGTGACTTGATGGGATGAGAAGAGAGGGCGAGGGTTGCTGGAGGATGTTGGAGAGGTCTTTGAATTTTTACGGGTCTGTTTGAGAACGTTGAGGCGGAAGGGGCATTCAGAACTTATGGCAATATGGGGGCCGCTACAATTATTACATTTGAGGGAGCTTGAGAAGCAAGTTGTGAAAGAGTGGTCAGTGTCACCACAGCATGAGCATAATTGCTCATTTTTGCAGGAAGATGTTATGTGCCCATACTGATATCACTTAACACACTGTTGGAGGTTTGCCCATGACTCAGGAGAGAATAACTCAGGTGGCATGATAACATTGAAGCCTTTGAGACCTGACTTGAGGAGTCTGTTGGCTTCCTAAGGGGAGGCACAGCGAATGTTGAGGGCTTTTGGGGGGTATTTGAGACATCACAAACTTTGATGTTGTTCTTTTGTTAAATTTCTTTGGCAATTTCTTCTTCGTCCCTGTATAAGATGCTTTTATTAGGGTGAGACATCTTAACAGTGCAAGCAGCTTTTGATTTTGGAGAAACTACTAGTTCATACCCTGCATTTTTAAGTTTATTTACGTTATCAGGGGTTAGGTAGGTATTAAGGTCTTTTTGAGAGGCAAGGCAAATTTTGAGGGTATTGTTGGGGTTTTTGAAGACTTACAATTTGGGTTTGGGTGATACTGAAGATGTATGAGCCAGGTTCATCAGGGGGAGGAGCCTTACACTTAAATGTTACATACAATGCCATACTGAAGCATTAGAGAGCTAATTTTATAAGAGGACATTTACAAAATGGGGAGATGAGGGAGGGAGATAGTTGAATTTATAAAGCTAAGCTTTACCCGGGGGGGCACCCCTATGGAGTGTCTCCAGAAAAAACCTAATTCCTACCTAAGCCCTTGGACTGTAGGCAAGCCTATGTCACAGGGCCCTAAACCTAGTTGGAGTTTAAGCCCTACCAACTTGCCTTCTATAACCAGGGGCGGTTTCCCCCCCTCCCCCCCCTCTCGTGGCAATTCCCTCGGGGTTCGGCGTCATACTACAAGTGGGTTTCTACTGGGTGGGAGCGGGTACACACATTTAATATAAAAACAAAGGTAAGGAATGGAGCTTTATTAAGGAAAGAAAAAGAATATAGAAAAGTGATAAAATGATAGATGAGATGTGAAGGCTGGTTCGGAAAGCTGATTAGTGGAGAAGGGCAGGATCAGAGAGCTGATTGGTCAGCTAGAAGGGCAGAGGATGGCATGTCCTCCAGACGTCCATCTTCTGTCTTCTACTCTTCTTTCTTCTTGCAGCTTGAAGGTCTTGAAGTAGAGCTTGGGGGGGGGGGGGGGGCTACAGGCCTGGCAGGAAAGACCTTAGCGATAATTAACGTCTTGGTTTATATTTATATTGAATGATGCGGCTAAAATATGTTGTAGTGAAAAACGCCAAGACCAATCAGCGACGAGGATTAGGAACAGACAAAGGAGAAGAGTTTGATGGGTTTAGGGGTGGAATTGCAGGCCACGGAGTTGTAAACCACTCAACCAATCAGCATCCAGTAATTATCCCAAGAGATAAGCAGCCTCGGCCAAAACCTCGCACCGCCTACATGGCACTGATTGGCCAGCTTCCAATGTTTTATCCTATACTACTCCCAACTGCACTTATACCAGCAATTCTCTCCCTCAATCAATCTTTCCTTCATCCTATGACTTAAACCGCTTCAAACTTTGTGTGTCCAGGCATTTTGACCCCAACGTCCCTTGAATTCTGCCCTGTCACTCTTTCGGCTTTGTGGGACACTCGTTACAGGCATCCTGCCTGTTGTCTCTTTCATACACATAGAAAATAAAACAAAATATAAAATAAGATGATAGTTCTGTTGCCTACCCACAAGATCCCTGTCACCAAAAATATCAAGAGAATAGTGATAACACTTGCTAGGATATTGTTTCGGGGAAAGCCAAGATAAATATAGAAGGTCAAAGAAGCCGCGCGGATGAAGAAATTACCTGCCGCCCAATGTGACACCTGAGTATGTAAAGGCTGGAAGGGGGAGGGTAACCTCAGTACGACACACGGCATCTGCTGTGTGACAACCTACCCAAAGGCATCTGCAATCTTGCTCCCCTGTCCACATCCTCTTCACATACTAGATGGCAGCTCGGAAATAAACCGACTGGCAAACAGAGAGCGGCAGTACCAATCCTCTCGGGCAAGAATAACTGTATCACCATTTGTCTAGATCCACCTGCAGTATCCAAGAGCCAGTGCACACATCGCCTGCCTGCTCCAAGTATCCCAGAAGCTGCATGGGGTGACCGGAAGTGTGACAGAAGAAGGAGAACTGAGTAGATACTGGTGGCCTGACGTGACCAGCTAAAGAGAAGAAGAGAAAGGGTCAAGAGGCTGTTACTGTCCAGTGTTGCAGGCTTTTATCCTGGAGCAACATTATATTTTACGGGAACTCTTGGTCCTGCAGGTGTTTTAAAGAAAGAGAATGATGACCAGGACGAAATATAATAGATGTTACCTATATTAGGTAAACCAGAGACAAAAAGAATAAGGCTATAAATGATGAATTAATAGATTACTAAGTAGTGACCATAGTTCTTGATTGTTAGTAAAGCGATAAGCTATTAGTTAGTTAAAAATATTTTGATCTTATAGTTTTTTTCACTGGTAAGGAGTTAGTGAAATCTGTAGGTTAGTTACCTTAGACTCAAGACGGCATAAGGTATCAGCGTTCCGATTGAGGGAGTGAATGAGATTTATTTTGAGGTCACAGCAGTTTGGCCGCAAGACCAATAAATAGTGTGAAAGACAGTATAACCTAGGACGTGCTGTTATATTTACTTAGTTACTAAGATAGATAGGAGAGGCAAGTGAATTGAACTTATCATCTTTGTTTAAAGGATATCTAATTATCGCGGAAATATATGTATTACGAAACGATTAGCACATAGAGCCACAAAGAAGTAAGTGTTCTGTTATAGTTTCTTTTGAGTTCATTATATGTCTAGCACTAATCTCGAAATAAGTCTAATAGTGAATAACGCTCATAGGGATAAGTTGTCATGGGAATAAACATATCCAAGCGACAAAGTTACCCCCCCAGGGGGTAAGGGGGCCTTCACCTATCCTATGGTGTAGGAAAAAAATAATATGCCTCACGCATACTACTGCATGTCGTACAAGGCGACTAATAGGGGGATGGTGTTAGACTTGCGGACCAAGTAGCCATCACTATACAATGAAGCCTTGTTATTGGCGCTGGCATTGTCTCCATATGACAGGGCTTCATTGTTCTTGCTCCAAGTTGCCTAATGGCGGCACACTGGCGGTGGGTGTCACTCCCTCTAGACCCGGATCTGGCGCCCTGGGCCCAACCTGGTCGAAATCGATCCAGAGGGTACAGTACGTAGTGTTTTCCCGGACTGGCACTTTCCGCCCAATAGTATAGGGGCCCGAACCTGGTGGTAGTGCTCCAGGAGGCTGCCCTGTCATTGGGCAAAAAAAAACAGGCTAGTCGTAGTGCCGTGTATGCGCACAGGGTGCGTACCTGCGGCTGGTTCTGGTGGGGCATACCGAGGCCACTGGATCCTACCCCCTTGAAATCTCTTGGGGGAAGGTACTGGGAATGGTCCCGGGGTAGACTGAAACCGGAGTTCTGGGGGGGGGGGGGGATGCCCATTTACCAGCCAAATTACCCAATTATGACTAAAACAACCTATAAAGAAACAATATAAGTCCGATGGATCAAAACTGCACAGGACAAGGACAAATGCCCCCCACAATCTTAGACTTGCTAGTGTGAATGCTGGTAGTTTGAATCTGCGTGCAAATGAAGTGGCTGAGATGTGTGAGAGGAGGCGAGTGGACATCTGCTGTACCCAGGAAACACTCTGGAAGAGGCATGGGGTAAAGTGGATTGTCGGAAGAAAGAAAAAATATAGGATCTACTGGATAGGGGTGGAGACTGATAAAGCGAAAGGAGGAGTGGGTTTTCTGGTGGCTGAAGAGCGGGCGGAAAGTGTGCTTCAGATTACGAGAGTTAGTGAAAGGCTGATTGTTTTGAAGTTGAAAGTTGGTGAAAGAATTCTGAATGTGATATCTGTATATGCCCCACAGGCTGGACTACAGAAAGAGATAAAAGAGGACTTCTGGAATGACACCATCAGTGTCATATCAGGCCTCTCGGAGAATGAAATAACAATCGTGGGGGGGGGACCTCAATGGTCACGTGGGAGCATCTGCAGATGGATACGAGGGGTTACATGGAGGAAATGGTTATGGAAGGAGGAATCTGGAAGGCGAATATATATTGGAGTCCTGCGTTGCACTCAACATGGTTGTGTGTAACACGAAGTTCAAGAAAAGACAGAGCCATTTGATCACATATAACTCTGGGGTCTCCAGTAGCCAGATAGATTACTTCTTGGTTAACAGGAAAGACTGGAAACTGGTTCGATTTGTAAAGGTCATCCCGAGCGAAGAATGTATCCCCCAGCATGAGCTACTTGTGTGCGACATGAGCTTATACAGAGATCCCAAGCGCAAGAAGGTATACTGTACATAATACCCAAAAGGAAAGTGTGGCTGCTGAAGAACAAGGAAGTTAGGGATAGGTTTCATAGTGAACTGGAGGAAATGAATAGAAATAAGGAAGCTAGGCCTAACGATGTAGATAGTCAATGGAACTTTCTTAACCCCTAACGATCGGGGGCGGACTTAAGTCCGTATCGAAAAACTTGGACTATGTGGCGGGGGCGGACTTTAGTCCGTGTACAATTTTGACGCAATATTGGCTCTGAGAGAGAGACGAGCGACGGGAGGAGCTTGGGTTACCTCATGACCGCTCGCCACGGCAGCCGTGGACCGACTGAGATGTACTCCACATACATCCACCCTCACTCCCTCGCTACACACGTAATTATATAACGAAATGACCGTATTTTAGCGATTTTGCCCTTCGGTTGCACGATCGTTGCAAGACAACCAGTGATCGTAGAAGGATGGTTCTGGTGTCATTGGAAAGCACAGTTATCGCCCTTTCACGGATACATACTTGTTTTACGCTCTGATTCTTGTTTATGCATGAAAAAGAGCACGGAAACAACACCATTTATGGTAAAAAAAAACCCGCTGGGCGGCATGGTCAAATATACCGCCTAGGCCGCTCGTTGAGTGTTAAGCATAGCCTTATCGCTGCCACTGACAAAGTCTGTGGGAAAACAAAGGGTCACCCCAGGAATAAGACCTCCTGGTGGTGGGATGATGAGGTAGAACATGCTGTGAAAGAGAAAAGGAGATGCTTCAAAGCATGGAAGAAGGGAGGCAGCAAGGAGGAATACCAGGCAGCTAAACGAACTGCCAAAAGAGTTATTTACAATGCTAAAAAAGGCATTAAGGACCTGATCCTCGAACAAGTGTGTAACACTGACAATCCCAATGGGATCTTCAACCTAGCTGGGCGAGTTAAAAATGGCAGTAGGGATATTATAGGTGAACAGTGTGTTAGAAACGGTAATGGGAAGATTGTGTATGCAGAAAATGAAATCAGAGAAGCATGGAAGGCACACTATGAACGATTGCTAAATGTAGAGTTTGAATGGGATAAGCAACAGCTTAGTATCGAAAAAACAATATCTGGACCCCCTCCTTTGATAGCACCAGCTGTAGTGAGCGAAGCAATCAATAAAATGAAGGACGGTAAAGCTCCAGGTTGCTCTGACATTGTCGCTGACATGATAAAAGCCTCAGGGGAGACTGGTGTCAATTTAGTCACTGAGTTGATAAACACCATTATTAAAGATGAGAAACTCCCAACGGATTGGCTCAAAAGTGTAATAGTAAATATATACAAAGGAAAAGGGGATGCGCTAGATAGAGAAAATTATAGGGGCCTGAAAATGCTTGACCAAATCATGAAGTTCTGTGAGAGAGTCTTTGAGGGTTTGATCAGGTAAAGCATCTCCATTGATGATATGCAGTTTGGTTTTATGCCAGGACGGGGTACAACCGATGCTGTCTTCATAGTCAGGCAGATACAGGAAAGATACTTACTAAAAGGCAGGGATCTTTACTTTGTGTTTGTAGACCTGGAGAAGGCCTTTGATAGGGTGCCTAGAGATGTTGTGCAGTGGGCTATGAGGAAACTTGGTGTTGGAGAGTGGCTGGTGCGTGTGATAATGAAGATGTATGAGGATTCGCTAAGTGCGGTGAGGGTGAAGGGTGTACTGAGTGATGAGTTTGCAGTCCGTGTTGGAGTCCATCAGGGTTCAGTGTTCAGAGGAGGGGGTTCTCTTTATTATGGTCTTGGAGGCACTGTCTAGAGTTTTTAGAGGCGGACTCCCGTTGGAACTGTTTTATGCAGACGATTTAGTCCTAATAGCTGACAGTATGCAAGATGCTGAAGCCAAATTCAGAGAATGGAGAGAGGGCATGGCGAGCAAAGGTTTAAGAGTCAATATTAACAAAACCAAGGTTATGCATTGTAGATTGAGACGAGGCAATGTGGAAAAGAGCGGTGCATACCCATGTGCAGTGTGTGGAAAGGGTGTGGGCGGTAACTCAATTCAATGTAGCATCTGTCGATGTTGGGTACACCATGGGAGTAAGCGCTGTAGTAGAATAAAGGGACCCCTGCCGAAGGATAAGTCAGAAGTAGAGATATTTGAGTGCGTAGTGTGCAAAGGCGAGCTTGTGTTAAGTGATGATCCTGTGACTGTGAATTTTGGAAATGAGTCATTGGAGCTGGTGAACAAGTTTTGTTACCTAGAATATACCATCTCTGCCGGTGGTGGGGCCGAGGCTGCCACTGTTGCTAGAATTAGGTGTGGCTGGGCTAAGTTCAGAGAACTGCTGCCAATCCTGACCATGAAAAGAATGCCTCTCCCCCTGAAGGGAAAGGTGTATGCCTCATGTGTTAGAAGTGCAATGACGTATGCCTCAGAAACATGGGCCGTTAAAGTAGAGGATGTCAACAGAATGAAACGTAATGAGATGAGAATGGTGAGATGGATGTGTGGGGCCAGGCTACAGGATAGAATAACAAACGTTGAGCTGAGGAGACGTTTAGGTATAAAGAGTATTAGCGACGTGATGCATACAAGTAGACTGGGATGGTATGGACATGTGGAGAGAATGGATGAACAACATTGGGTGAAAAAATGCAGGTCTGTGATTGTCGAGGGAGCTCCACCAAGGGGTGGACCGAGGAAGACCTGGGATCGGACTATACATGCCGATCTCAAACCCAAGAACTTGACAAGTGAAGCAGCTCTTAACAGGGTTGCCTGGAACGCCGCCATTAGGACAAGAGACTGAAACTGCACGTATGTGTGGAACACTCAGTCTTAAAATGTTATGTATGTATGTATGTACTGTGGTTGTAATATTCAAACCCTGCCAAATCATTGGAGTTTATTCAGAAGTGAGGAAACACAAAGAATAAGGAGAAAAAGTACCTGAATCAAAAGATGTATGAATTAAAATCAAAGTTTATGATTAACTGTCGAATATTCCAACTCCCTAGGCATGAGAATAGTATATTTAATACTGCATACAAAATAGAATGAAAACAATATACCAGATTTGTCTATGGGTCTTTACTGCATTTATAGGTATTCAAGGTACGTTAGAGACAAAAATGTCTGGATACACAAAGCTTGAAGCAGTTTAAGTCATTGGATAAGGGAAAGTTACTGTAGATTAAGGGAGAAAATTCCAAAGTTTAATTGTTGAGGGGAAGAAAGACTGGGAAAATTGATTTACTCTTGGGTTAGAGAGTTGGAGAGAATAGGGGTGGGAATGTGCTAAAAGGTAGGTGCCACTTACTGTCCGTAAAGGAGGAGGTATACACTGAAAAATTCTGAAGGACGCTGATTTTTGTGATAGCGGTAGAAAAGTGAGAGATATGCAACATTGCGGTGTGTAAAGGGAGAGTATAGGGAATTAGTAGGAGGAGGTGAGTTGATGAAACGAAAGGCTTTTGACTCTTCCCTTTCGAGAAGTGCGGTAATAGGTGGAGCCTCCCTACACATGCGAACAGTACTCGATATATGGGCGCACAGATAATTTATGGGCGTACAGAGCAAGAAGCTGTGTGGGAGTAACAACCCACGGAGACAGTTCAGCACACCTAAATTCTGGGAAGATGTTTTGGCATGAGTGGTGATATGGTCTTTTCATGATATATCAGAAGGCAAAGAAAAACCAAGAATACCGAGAGAAGACGAAGGATTGATTTGTGTGTTGTTAAAGAGTAAGGGATAGTAGTGTGAAATATTGCGTTAGGTAGGTAGATGGAGGAATTGGGTTTTGGAAGCATTGACATTATGAGTTTCTCTTCCCCAATCGGAAATAGTTGACAGATCATATGATAGGCGTGAGTTTTGAAGAAACTGCATCTGAGACATTGTATAAAATAAGTTGAATAGTGTTAGGCAGAGTCATCAGCATATGAGTGGATAGGACTAGAGGTACAGATGAAAAGATCATTAATTAATATTAGGCTTAGTTTAGATATTGTTAAGACTCATATGTTTGCAATAGATAAGCGGTGGAATAATTTAACGACATTTGTATTATGCAATATAGATAAGTTTAACCTTATTTGTTACATATTATCTCTTCAATCATAAAGCAAAACATTTAAAAAGATGAACAGTGTTTTCTTCCTAATAGATTTGTAAGTACCTTTACATTACTCATACTGCTATGTAATGATCATCCATAGGGATCAGCGTGTGATCCAAAGAGTCATCATAATGTACTTGTGAATTTTCAGTACACGACCTAAATGTTTCAGATAATATATTATGAGGATTATGCCGGCATTTAAGGATATTGAGAAGATCCTTATGTGTCTATGATTGCCCTGCGTTCCTATTGTACAGTCAGTGTCAATAATCATGTAAGCCCTCAATATCCTTACACTTTATGATATTAAATTTTGAGATCCTGTATTTTATTGTTCCATGTGTATAAAGGAGACACAAGGCAGGTTGCCTGTAACGAGTGTCTCCTCTAGAACCAAAAGAGTGACAAAGAGCAAAATTCAAGGGACGTTGGAGTCAAAATCCCTGGACATACGAAGTTTAAAGCAGTTTAAGTCATAGGATGAAGGAAAGGTTGATTGAGGGAGAGATTACCAGAGTTCACTTTGTTGAGTAGAAGAAAGACTGAGAAAATTTGCCAATTTGTGGGTTGGAGAGCTGGACAGAATAAGAGTGGGACTATGTTGCAAGGCGGGTACCTCGCACGCACGCCGCAAAGGAGGGAGCATGCACTGAGAGAGCTCTGAAGAACAATAATTGTTGTAACAGCGATAGAAGAGTGAAAGAGATGCAACATTGCGGCATGTAGAAAGAGATTGTAGTGAACTAGTAAGAGGAGGTGAGTTGATGAGGCAAGATGCTTTTGTGTCTACTCGTTCGAGAAGTGTGGTATGGGTGGAGCCTTCCCATACAAGCGAACAATACTCAATACAGGGGCGCACTGTGCCCCGATATAGAGCAAGAAGGTGCGCGGGGGTGAAGAACCCACGGAGAAGGATGAGCACACCTAACTTTTGGGAAGCTGGTTTAGCAAGAGTGGTAATATGATCTTTCCAAGAAAGGTTGGATGAAAAAGATACACCTAGAATATAAAGAGAAGGTGAAGGGTTGATTTGTGTATTGTTGAAGAATAGTTGATAGTCTTGTGGAAGATTGTGATGTAGAGGTAGAGGGAGGAATTTGGTCTTCAAAGTGTTGAAAATAACAAGATTTTCTATGCCCCAATCAGAAATAATTGATAGATCAGAAGATAGGCCTCCTATGGCCTTGTCACATTTGTTTTGGAGTGATTGCACGCTGGGTTGATGTGAAGAACTAGTTGAATAGTGTAAGGTACAATCGTCAGCACATTAGGATAGGACTAGAGGTAGAGATGAGATAATTAATGAATATTAGAAAGATAATTGGAGACAGGACAGAACCCTGAGGAACATCAGAGTTGATAGGTTGAGGAAGTGAGCAATGGCTGTCCACAACTGCCGCTATGGAGCGGTCTGAAAGGAAATTAGAGACAAAGGCACAGATAGAAGGATAGAAACTGAAGGAGAGTAGTTTGGAAATTAGAGATTTGTGCCAGACTCTATCGAAGGTTTTCGATATGTCAAGCGCAATAGAAAAAGTTTCACCGAAGTCCCGAAAGGAGGATGACCAAGAGTTAGTAAGATAAGCAAGAAGATTACCAGTAGAACGGCCCTTGAGCAAACCATACTGGCGATCTGAAAGTAGATTATGGGAAGATAAATGTTTAAGACATTTTGAGTTCAGAATAATTTTAAAAACTTTAGATATGCAAGAAATTAGAGCAATTGGATGATAGTTGGAGGGATGGGAGCGGTCACCCTTCTTTGGGACAGGTTGAATAAGAGCAAACTTCCAGCAAGAAGGAAAGACGTTTGAGGAAAGACAGAGATGAAAGAGTTTGCCTAGGCAAAGAATATAATGAAATCTCTATAACCAGAGATGCGTGGGGAAGCTTGTAGAAATCTCTGTATGGTATCCTGGAATATGGATCGTACAATTTGTGTATGAATTGAAATATATTCTCCAAGTAGGATTTCCCTTCTTAATATAAATAGGAAAAAGCTAAAGTTTCCTTTATCACGCCGTAGTGTGGTGGATTAAAGCGTAGACACTCATCCTGACTGTTACTGTTAGTGGTTCAAGTCCGGCTGTAAGTATATAAACATTAAGTAGCTCACATGTATTTGTGAGGATCTATTTAAATATGTTTAAGCCAAAATTGATGGTTTCACCCCTTTTGTGTTAATATAAAAGTCTTTCCTCTTCAAAATTTAGAGTAATGCCCCTTGTAAGAATTACCGCCAAGACCCTAACCCAAGCCACTTACCCTTTGTGGCCTAAGTTGCCCTTTTTGCGGGCAATTCTGGGAGCGTCTATCGGCTTGGCACCGCGAGCAGAGTACCATCACTACAAGCCAGTAGGCCTAGGCGGATCAGCCTTCCAACAGTGCCTTGTCACCTTCGCTCTTCTCCTCCGTATTTGGGGCCTTTTTCCCTCCACTCAGAGGTTTGTGCCTTCAGTTTATAGTGTTTTATGTTAATGGTAGATTAATTAGGGTAATGTGTGTACTGTAGGATGTATTACTGTGATTGGAAAACTCGTAAACTGTGGCCGGTCCACTTGCTCGGTCGAAGAGGCACCACCACCACAAGTGCCTAAAATCATTCAAACTTACCCATAGTCAATGTTGTTATACTATTTCCTTGTCCACCTTTTTATAACCATTATTAAGAGAATTTAGGCTTTGCTATTCCACCATTGACGTCAAATTAACTTCTGTGTGATCATTTTCTTTTCTTCGTCAGTGAAAGTGACACCATTTGGTGGCCATATCAATTACGGTGTTTCCCAAGATTTCCAGACCAAGCTTAGGCTAGCCTATATTGTAATTTTCTACCTCCATTGGGTATCATGCCGAGTTAGCGTAAGAATACCAGTTAAGGGTAGAATAGAGAAAAATGGATGTTGATTAAAATTATTTGAGTGTCCGGCAGATTGGCAGCCATCATAGGCCTTTGTGGTTGTCTTGGATTCCGAGACACGACCTGGTTGAGTAAATTACTAACGTAACAGTATTATTTTGCGATTAGAAATGATTGACCCTCACTTTGAGTTAATAAAAACATGCATTTTGGTGAATATTATCGTATTTTAATGTGAAAATCAGTAATGGACCTTTGTCTGAGATGATCTGCGGCTTTGTTTACCCTTTCGCGTCCCGAAATCCAAGACCTGGACCTATACAGCTATGTTTTTGTACCTATAGTCTCTTAGGCCCGTCTGTTGATTAATTTTAGATGTTTCTACTGGGTCTGGGTAGTAGTTTAACTGTTACACGCTTACTTGATTTAGAGGTCCCCATTTTTCAAACCCAGTGGCTCCAAATTCCGACCCCTCCCTGTGCCTCGTTTATTTCAGGTTACTTTTGTTCTTGACCTATTATTACATGAATTTAACTAGAAAAAGGGTCGTTTAGGTATGAATACTCACTGAATTACGGTACTGTATATGATTTTACTTTGGTACAAGCTAAATACCTTGAGTTAGGGTACCGAGTGGTATACATTTGGATTATTTGTACTTATTGTGTTTTTTAGAGTTATTATGATTTTGTATTGCCGTTTGCCATTTAACCATGCCAAAAACTATAGTTTTTGGCATGGTCAAATGCAAAGTTGCACTGTAAGGAATGGAAAGCTGCAGTGGGAATCTGGGCAGCTGTTGTAAGGGAAACAGTGACATAAGTTTACTGTAGGAATAAAGTAAAGTAACGGTTTGAGCATTGTTTTAGCACCCTCGAGATTTGGCAGTGCAACCCTGTCCCTATGACCATGACAATACACATGTCTATGTGAATAAATTCTCCCTAAGATTCTGTGTAATTATTATGTATGTGCGTTAACCAATCTAATACAATTTTGAATTTTAATTACACCTTTTCCTATTAGTGTCTGTAATTGTGTATTGGTTATTGCAATGTAAATCAAGTACTTAATGGGAGGATATTTGGATACTTTAACCCGGGGAAGCGCGGAGCTATGGTATTTGAAAAGTCCCACCAGGCGAAGGTATTTTGGTTCATTCCTTTCAAAAATCGTCATATATACCATAAATATATTACATGTTAGATTCAATCATTGTTATAGAATTTATTATATACAACTCTCATATAATTTTAAGGTGATTTACTTACAGTGTCTACGTATTTAAGCGTGGGACTGTACAATCTCAAGGAATATTCATTGTAACTTCCTGTACTTCCTCCCTTCTAGTTTTTACCAAGTCAAACTTCTTTCTCGCGCCCTTTAAGCTCACTCGCACTTTTGGTTGTCACCCAGGCTCTGTACACGTGAATCGGAAGTTAAGATCACAATGTTAGCAGTGTGCATGGAGGTGTGTAATGAAGGTAGGAGAGGAGGTTTTGACTACACTTAGACTAGAACTATGGGCAAGACAACAGGCCCTAGGAGATTCCTCACAACTTAGGAGAATTCTCTTTGTACTATTTTAATCTGCTTTGTTTGAATAAATCTACGTGGTTTTGGATACAGAGCTTCTAATTCCTTTACCTATATTTATATGGTATATGGTGGTGGCAGCATTACTATTACTTTATAAGAACAGAACAATCTATCTATCTTATCTATCTATCAATCTACGAGAGAGCCGGACGCAGAGCAGAAAACTATCAGTTTACTTCAATCAACCTATAACTACATAAAGTAACCTCCCAAACGGTTAACCCTTACAATAACCTATATAGGAACGTACCTCAAAACGTCTTCCTAACATGGTTAACTATTCTACCTAACCTGGTTATATCTTTAATCTAACACGGTGGCAGCGGTGCAAAAGAAAATACTAAAGGTAGTATTTCTAAACAGAATTCCCAATAAAAAAATAAAAAAAAACATACAAAGACTCATTATAATTCAATGAAACCTGCTGTATTTCGATTAACAAAGCAAAGTAATACAAATACAAAATTTTAAAACCAGGTAAAAACTAAAATATACAGCTGCAGTAAAAATAAAATCCTATCTATCTATCTATTGCCTGACGCCGTGATCCCCGAAGGTGTGGCCACGAACGAACCGCCCCCATGCACCTCTGTCCCCAGTCAGTCGACGCCCCTCCCCCCAACCAGCACCGCCTTCGTTCATGTACTTCCTCACTCCATCCTTCCACCTCTCATTCGGTCTACCTCTCCCTCTCTGTCCCTCCACCTCGCTCTCGTACACCCTCTTAGTCATACTCTCGCTTTCCATACGTTCCATATGGCCGAACCATCTCAAGTTGTTCCTTTTCACACTTTCCAGCACATCTACCTCCACACCACACCTCCTTCTTACTTCCTCATTAGTCTGTCTATCCCTCCATGTAACTCCGCACGCACTCCTTAAGTAATTAATTTCCACTGCTCTCACTCTTGGTCTGAGTCTCTCAACCAACGTCCATGCTTCGCTTCTGTAAGTCAGTGTCGGGATAACCACACTGTCATGCAAGGACTTCTTCACTTCCATACTGACCACCTTATTTCTTGTTACTGCTTTTAGCGTTCCTACAACCCTCTTCCCCTGTTGTACCCTCTCCCGCACTTCTTCATCCATAGTCCCATCTTTACTCAACACACTGCGCAGATACTTAAAAGAGTTGACGATCTCCATAGCCTGACCGTTCAGCTTCACCTCACACTCTGTGACTTCACCCCTTTCGAAGACCATAACCTTGCTCTTCCCCGCATTTACCTTCAAAAAAATCCTACCCATAGGAAAACAAATAATAATAGACACTGAATTCCGCATAGGCTAAACCCGTGGTGGGTAACATAATACCTTCCAAGTTTGTCAAAAACCCTATTAAAACCATTTCGCAAAAAAGCCAAAAAAACATCATTAAAACCCGATGCAAAATAAAGGAATAACATCCTACCTATAGGAAAAGAAATATCAATATTAAATACAGAAATCCACATACACCCTGGTGTGCATAAGATACCCTACCTATTTTGTCAAAAATCATTGCGCAAAAAAAACCCACACACATAAAACTCGAATAATATTTGTAATAATTATTTTCAGCCGTAGCTAGCCGGAAACCTAATAATGCATTTCTATGGCCAATCCTATAATATAATATAATCACACACTCGTTGTTGCAAAACCAATTACAACTTAGCGTAAATCAATTCCAATAAAGATATCACCAATCAAATTCACAAAACCCACAAAAATCAATACTAAGGATTTACAATAACCTGCACATCAATAAATGTTGGGCATAAACCATCAAAGAAAAAATATATATACCACACACGGACAAACTAAAACCCACCAAGAAAAAAAACATTTCCCCCCCAAAAAAATAAAAAAAATAAAAAAACATAAAGAAGCTAAATCAAGTACCCTACATACCGATACTACTAAACTAACTCCTACGTTTAATTTTTATCATAAAATCTCGCACAACATCATATAAATGTTGAGGAAAAAGAAATCAATTTTCAAAGATAATGTCATAGATGGGATACAAACGAATTGCTGAATGTAAGGAATGAAGCACCAGCAAAAATAGTTGGATGGGGTATGGGAGGGAGAAGAAGAGAAGTAGTGGAGGAGGAGGTGGGGATCAGGAGGTCATAAGTGTGTGAAGCTATGAAAAGAGTGAAGTTGGGGAAAGCACCATGAATAAATGGAGTGTGTGGGTAAATGCAGAGGTATGGTGGTGAGATAGTGATCGAATGGGTATGGAACATGTGCAAACTAGCATGGGAGAAAGGGAGTGCACCTGATGAATGGAAGACAGGCATAATAGTCCCCCTATATAAGGGTAAAGGGGAAAGAGGAGTGTATGGTAACCACCTAGGAATATGCCTTCTGAGCGTAGTAGGGAAGGTGTACAGTAGGGTAGTGATAATTAGCCCCAAGCTATCAACTACCTGAGCACTGAGTTTAGGTTCGGTTTGAGTTTGTCTATGAAATATTTCTCCCCAATGAAAGTATCGTTCTTGTTTCTGAATTTAGCCAATATCTTAAAATATTTTTCATTGAATCTATGGTCCAATTCTCAGGTAGTTGATAGCTTGGGGCTAATAGGAACCCTTGTTATATATAATGTACTATAGTCAGTTAATCTAGTTAGTTCTCCCGGAATAGTCGTAAGGTGCAGGTCGAAATGGTATGGTGCATGCTATTTTATATTACATGTTCAGGTTTATGAAGTTAGGATTATGTAACATTCTTGTAAATCTTGTATTGTTTTCAATTATTAACTTATATTTCTAGCAGTTATAAGTAAAGTATTATGTAGACTTGTCACATTAAACTTGTTAATATAGATCTATGTACTAAATACAAAGTTTTGACAGATATCATGTTTGTTTTTTAGGATCGTTGATGTTTCACCTGATTATGAACAGAGAAATGTTCGAAATATGTCAACAGCTTAATCAATAAACAATGACAATGGAGTTGACGTTTGTTCTCGTCATCTTATATATTCTCTCTCTCTCTCTCTCTCTCTTCACTCATTTCTCTCTCTCTCTCTCTCTTCACTCATTTCTCTCTCTCTCTCTCTCTCTCTCTCTTTCTCTCTCTCTCTCTCTCACTATATATATATATATATATATATATTTATATATATATATATATATACTGTATATATATTGTATGTATGTATGTATGTATTTACTCAGACCCATTCCCCAAATTTCCTTTTTTTTCTGGGGATGGCCGGCTCAAAACACAACACACCAGATAACAATTTTGAACACACAAAAACAAAACACAAATTCACACACATCTTTGTCACCCAGGATAAGACCCAGAGACCAGGGATCACCAAGGTCCCTCCAGCACTCCCCCGGCCCCCGACCACCCTGAGAGGTTCCGGTCTCAGTAGGCAGACATGCAGCGAGCCGAAACCGCAAGCCCACCCATACCGACTCCCAGGGCCAGGCGCCTGACGGGCTATTATCTAGTCCAACTGGCGCCCGACCCCTTCTCTCAAATAACCACATGTTAACTTATCTATTCACAAGCATTCTCCATTCATTCCTGTTTATTACCACTTCCCTTGCCTGATCTATAGTCATTCCTCTATCACCCAATGCTTGTTTTACAGAATCTCACCATATCAATGGGGGTCTTCCTACCCCTCTATCACCTCTTGTATGACTCACAAATTCTCTTTTAAGTCTTTCATCTTCCATTCATTCAACATGACCATACCAGCTCAGCACTCTTCTGTCCACTCTGGCTGACAAATGTTCCTGCTGCCCCACTCTCTTACGTATCTCTTTATTCCTCTATTCCTCAATCTTTCTCTATGATTAACCGGTTCAGTACCAGCATTGGCAGAAAGCCGTCAACAGATAAATCACTCCCCCGTCCCAGCGACGGCTGCCAGCCGTCACTAATAATATATGATCCTTGTAACTGCCAGTATCAGGCAGTACCTGGTACCACAGCGTTTGAACACTGATTTAAGACCTTGGCAACACTTCTCAGCTCCCATCCAAGCCCCCACATGCTGAGAGAGGCAGTATTCCTCCATCTTTTGAGGTGGGAGGTTGATATATCTTGCCTCTGAAGCCATTTTGGCCACATTGCTTGGGACTGGGGGGTACATTTATGCTAGTACCCTATGGTACAGTAGGGGTTAATTCCACACATACTCCTCAAGCAGCTCATCTCCATCATATATATATATATATATATACAGTATATATATATGGGGAGGTGTGGTGGAGTGGTCTTGCCACTGGACTGGTAATCCAAAGGTCCCGATTTGTCAATGGGAAGATATTATTGGGATTGAATTTGTGCTGTACCTAGTATCAGTGCATTACCACAAAGCCCACCGAAACGCCAAAAATTGTTCCCTGATTAAATCAATGCCTAGTGAATTAATTGCTCAATAGGTGGCGTTATGAGAGTGAGCGTCCTAGTCTACGAGGTGAGACTGTGAAGCATAAAGGTGAAGCAGCCTCAGAAGTGGGACTGCTTCGAGCAAGAGTGGGCAACCAAGAGCCGCGCGTCTGCGATGGCAGGTTGGCGAGGGCTGGTTGTAGCTCGTGCTTCACTTGTCTCACTTCCTAGGCTGGAACAAGACCTCACGGGCTTCACCGTGTTGAGCGGTGAATGTGCAGGCTCTCAGCCTATGCCCAAGAGGGAGTAGTTGGAATATAAAAATATATATATATATATATACATGCTCTAGTTGATATGAACAGTATCAATGTTACTTAATATGGGTTGAGGCAGCGTTACGTATCCTATCTGTAGTCTTAAGTTGAACGATATATATTTTGGGAAGAATATATAATTCCATAGCTAAATGTGGGTATGTAGCATTTTATTGTTACTATTATACTACTGTGTTGCTTCTCATTATAAAATAATGGGATATATTTACCGAACGCACTGCGCGTACGTCGATCAACAAAGCCATGAGGAGCTCCAAGGCGAGTTCCTTGTTCTTTCTCTTTCCTATTCCCATCATAGCAACACCATAAGTGATTCTCTATTATCTTTCATTCAGTTAGGTGTATTAGGTTCACTACTCATCTCATCTATCATCTCGAAAATCACATCATGAATTATTGTCAACTAGATTAACGTAAATAATGTGATATAGCCTAGTCTAGCTACTCTCCCCTTATTCCTTGCCCCACTAACATTTGTTGACCCTGACTACCTTCCGCCATTTTGGATATTACCTAATCATCATCTGAGCTAGAACCATAATCAGGTATGTATTTTTTTTTATATGTGTTAACTTTCCTAAAGTTCCGCATTTAACTCTAAATTAACCACATAATTTGGTCCTCCGATAGTGCAATGTCGTGCCTTTCCATTGTGTTATGGTTGTTTGGTAGTTGGCCTAGCTTTGTTTGGTGTGAGGCTTTCCATGCTTATATTTTTCTTTTTTCCCGTTTGACCTCATGGCCCAGGGCTTTTGGCCCCATGGAGCTGTCGGTAGGCCTGTGGGGGAGGACTTCGCAGTAGGGAGGGCGGTGTATCCAGAGCCGATCAGGAAGGTGGCAATTATTAGCCATTCTTACGTCCGCCATTTGTATGTTGACCAACCCAACTATTATCCATCTTTCACCGTCACTCCTCTGGCCACCCCAGGTGCCCGCATTAACGCTTGAGGGGATCAAGCGCCTGGAGTCGCCTGCTGCAGATGCAGCCAGACCTATCGTTTCTAGTCATCGGTGGGAATGATATTAAGAGCAGGGAGAGCCCTAGAGGTTTAGCAGAGGGAATTTGCGAGTTGGCCGAGGAGGTCGAGTGGCTCACTGGGGGTGATTGGGGGTGAGAAGAGGCCCTCCCCACGCAGAGTTTCGGCAGCGGAATTCAACCGCATACGCAACGCCATCAATCGCTAGTTCAAGAGGCATATCCCTTTTACCCGTGCACGCTATTCCTCAGTGAATATCTCTGAGGCTGACTTCGGTCCTGATGGTGTTCACCTGACCCCTGTTTTTTTTTTTTTTTTTTTTTTTCTAAGAGACAATGAACGGAGGAAGGGAAAACACAGATAAAACAAAAAGGTCCATGTGCCTAAAGGCATCCTCCATTCATAAAATGTTTGTAACAACTGGATTTAAACATTTGTAGATTGTAAGTTTGTGGAAAGCAATTCGAGGGAAGTGAATTCCAAAGAGTAGTAGCTCTGGGGATAAATTAATTCTGATAAGCAGAAGTTCTGCATTGTGGAGGAGAAAGTGTAAATTCATGGGCGCTCTCAGCTGCCCTAGTTCTACGGGGAAAGATGTGGAGAGGCGGCACAATTGAAGCAAGTTCCTCGGAACAATTGCTGTGAAAATATCTGTAGAATAATGCAAGGGATGCAACGTTTCTTCGTATGGATAATGTAGGAAGGTCCTGTGTGATTGCAGGGTTATTGATTAATCTAATAGGTTTATTTTGAATGTTGTCCAACTGCCTCAATGCAACCACTCCACTTCCACCCCACAGAGGTGAACAGTAATCCATCTGAGAACGCACATGACTTTTATATATCACGGCCAACTGCTCGTCAGTGAAGAATTCTCGAACTCTGTACAGGAGTCCCAGTTTTTTAGAGGCATTCTTAGCAATGCTTCTAACATAATGTGTCCAGCTCAAGTTAGTAGTTAATGTTACACCGAGAATGTCAATACTAGGGGAAGTGGGAATATTTACATAATTAAAAAATATATGGGAGTCAGTGAGATTCTGTCGGTTAGAAAATTGAATGTACTTGGTTTTCTGTGCATTAAAGGAAACTAGATTCTTTTGTCCCCATCCATTAATTCTAGAAAGGTCCTGGTTCAGAGAAATTGCAGTGTTTATTTTTGAATTTATAAGATCGGGTTGGGTGAAAGAATTGGTAAATGTGAAGGAACTGTGGAGTGTTGAGTCATCTGCGTAGGAATGTATTGGATTATGAGTGGTAGATATGAGATCATTGATATGAATGAGGAACAGAATTGGGGCCAAAACTGTTGCATTAGAATGGCTCTATTCAGAAATCCAGGCCACCTGTCGAACATTTTTCGAGCAAGACGAGAGTGCGCTAGTGGATACGGCCTATGATGAGTTGTTTTCCCACCATGAATAAGAATTTACAGTAACTGATCACTCACAATACAATATTTAGTAAAATTTATCAGTAATTCAAAATGATTGCACCTGACCGACATTAAATTTCTGGCTTAATTAATTGAAAGTTTATCGTTAAGGCCTAGTAATAATATCACATTTGGCATCATGTTAGGTTATTGAATTAAGCATACTGTACTGTAATATAACTTCTTTAACATTCAAAATGTATTCGATCAAATTATGCATACTGTATTGTAATTTCTATAAAATTTAAATTCATTTGATTAACTATTTTCCTAAATCATGACTATGAACCTTCAGCGGCGTCGGGCTGGGCTTAAGGGCTCGTTGACAGTCCTAACCTCAGATATCGATGAAATCCTTGAAACGGCGTCTAGAGTTGAAGTGGAAGCCAGGTTACTCAGCATACAAAAACAAATTGACAAGTACGAGGCTTCACAAGAAGACCATGGTTACATTTCACAAGACACACCCTGAATAATTCAAGGAGTTAAGAGAAGATACATGCATACATACTGTACATATAAGAGAAGATACCCTATATTTAGAAGGCATGCAAGCAATCATTGCTACACGGAAAGGAAGCATCTCTACCGAGGTCAAGAAGGAGCCAGCTCGACCAGAGCAGAAGACGTCAAATGTCAAACTGCCATATCTTACTTTTTTGGGGGGGAAATGTTCAAATGCACTATTCATGACAACCCCGACCTTAACACCATACAACGGTTTACCTATCTTAACCCACTGGACCCAAGCCCCGCAGTATATGCGTCGGCAATGTATGTAACGCTAAACCCCAGCGCTGCAGAACCTGCGTCGGCACTGTCGACCTTATTTACTATTGTCCTATGGTAGCTAGAGGGTTCAAATTTTATGGGTTATACCTTATGATGTTGCCGGACAGTGGCAATACTTGGCAATCCCCAAGTCCATCCGCGGTGGGGACGCGAGGGAGGAGGGGGGAAGACAGTTTTCCCATTGACTTCGCGAGTGATAGGCTACATCATGTCTGACCTACCTCGTCGCCTCACGATTTTGGAACAAAGGGAGGAGAATGGGTATCGCTCCCCCATTGCTCCCCATGACATAGTTGACTCTCCACCAAGTGGGGAAGAGGAGGAGGATGATGACCCAAACCCTATGGCATTCCTCAAAATTCCGCCAGGCCATTGTAGGGGTCAGAAGAGACGAGCTGAGGATGAGAGGTGTCAAGTTGCTACACAACAAGTGTGGCGTGGTCCTCCCCCACGCGTGCCTTCACCACCACCTCCCACTGTCTCCCCACTAAAAATACAATGTTAAAACTCATATTTTTAAGTCAAGAGTGCCTAAAACAATGTGTAAAACTCATATTCTTACTATAAAACATACACAAATGTATAAAATAAAAAAAACAGAGTGCATGAGAGAGGCACAGAATGAAAGTGAAAGTAGTGGCAGAGAAGTGTCAGTCAGCTGGCCGTGTGTATGTGCGTACGTTCTGCTGTTGTCTTGGGCCAAAATGGCCGCCCATCGCCATGGTAACCAGGATGCGCGTGGGCCTTGCCGCTCGTCGGCATTTATAAAACTTGAATCTATGCACTTATCACACTGTAACTTCACTTACAATGATATTATGTGATACATGTTGCTAATATATGAACTATGAAGGCACACATGATGCTCAGGTGGTGTAAATAACCGTCACTCGAAAACTGGAGGCATCGTACATCAGCCATGCTGCCACGCCTAGCTGTGGTGTGCCGGCACGGGAGGTTTGAAGAGGCGCCCGGCACCAGCTGATGGCTGAAGCCCCCTCCCCCTTAGGACCCCCAAATGACCCCCAGGTGAGTGGTTTTTGTTTTAGTTTTCCTTCATTTCTCACCTATTTAAGCTGTTTTAGGGAGAACAAAAATAAATGATTTTTGGCCGGGCCTTGAATGTACATTTATTATATATTAGCTGGTGCCCAGTGGGTTAAGGGTCAGCTTCTGGGTGAAGCACAAAAGCTAGTCGAAGGTTTTATTGTAGAGAGTTATGCCCCAGCGATTGAGCTCCTACAAGACACATAAAGGCATTCAGATCACATAAAGGCGGCTTATGTCATACAGTTTAACGAACTAGCGACACCCAGATGCCAGGCCACTGATCTAAAGAATTTCTATGCTATCATGGAGAGTGTGATGAGGTCCATCATTAGCCTGGAATTTGTTTGGAGGAGTTCTGTGTGGTGACTCTTGTCAACAAGCTACCATCACCACTAAAGGAAACCATAAAACGAGAAATGGGAGATTTGAGCCTGGATTACAAGAAATTTACCCAATGTTTCCAGGCTGAAGTTTACAAAATGGTAGGTCAAGAAAAAGTGGGAAATACGCCAATGGCTACTGCAACGTTTACCGCCCAGAGTGATAGTAGAAAATTTAACTGTCTCTTGTGCAGTGGTACCAATCATGTGTGGTACAAGTGCTTGCAATACAAAACAGGGCCTCTTAACCCTTCCTACCCAGTCTGCCTTAGGTAAGGACAGCACGAAAGAAGGGCCGCTACCCGGTATGCCTTATCTAAGGCATGAGCTTAATAGCCTAATTAAGCTTGGTCCGAACGCCGTGCGTACGACGTATGTCAACAAACCCAAGCGTTCGTCACCGCACCTCCGAAAACAAGAAGGAGAAGACTCCTCAATGTTATTGTTCTGACTTCATGACGAAATTAGTGTCTAAAAAGCCCCCATATTGGCAACATCTCTGCAATATTGGCTCCACTGAAATCGTCATCACAACTGAACCAGTTGACTTACAGAGCTCTACTCAATGCCAAAATACAGATTGAAAACCGCACTACGATTATAGATGAGTGGGAAAGTTCTAGCAGTGAAAATAAACATAAATACGGTAGCCTAGGCCTAGACGCTTTTCAGTCATATCGCCCGGGTAGGGGCGACCGTCATTGGGTAAGACAGCCCGGGGAGGAAGGGTTAAAGTGAAAAGAGCCCATCAATTAAATCTCTGCACTGGGTGTTTATCAAGTGAGCATGGCCATCTGTGTTGTCTATCTATCTATCTATCTATATACTCAGGCCCAATCCCAACTTTTTCTTTGTTTATCCTTTTTTGTTTGGGGAGGGGGGTGGTGGTCTCAAGACAGGGCCCAAATAGGGACAACACAACATAAAACAATGAACAAACAAAAACAAAATACAAATTCACACACATCTAGGTCATCCAGGAGAAGACCCAGAGATCAGGGTCACCAAGGTCCTTCCAGCACTCCCCCGACCACCCGGAGAGGTTCCGATCTCAGCAGGCAGACATGCAGCAGAGCTGAAACCACAAGCCCGCCCACCACACTTCCAGGCGCACCCTTCATGTAAACTGTTTCCTCGGGCCAGGCGCCTGATGGACTATTATCTAGTCCAACTTGCGCCAGACCCCTTCCCCCAAATGACCACGTGTTCACTCATCTATTCACAAGCATTCTCCATTCACTCCTGTTTATTACCATTTCCCTTGCCTGATCTATAGTCATTTATCTATCATCCCAAGCTTGTCTTGTACAGTCTCTCCATCTCAATGGGGGTCTTCCTACCCTTCTGGGTTTTACTAACCCTAATATAAGAGCTGCAAGTTTTGTAAGGGTAAACACTTCCATTCCTTATGCACACAAAAACAAATGAAGGAAGGCAGGCCGGCAGAGGATAACCATAAGGGAGAGCATACTGCTGCGTCAACTACAATGTCCTTACTACAGGTAAACAATCTATAATCTTGCCTACCGTACAGCTGCCGGTAAAAGGTAAGAAAAACACGTATATAAGTCAGATTGCTACTCAATCAGTGTTCTCAGAGATCATTTGTGAAGACTTCTGTTTTATCCTCCCTATCCTATGAATCAAAAGGAACTTGAGGAGTTATGATTTACCGGAAAACAATCCTCTCGGGAATATCCTATAGTAGCACCGCACTATAAACACAGAGGTAAATTTGATCGACTAGACGCAATAGTGGTTGATGAATTGCCTGAACATGGAGGAGAATTGCTACGGCTAACTTTATAATACCTGTTTGAGGTTCGTTTTTCGTTCATGTATGAAGAAGCTACTCAATTGCATGGTTTGACAATGGTGTGCCCCCAGCATCATCAGCGCAAAAAGTACCGGTTTACAATGGATTCCATTCAAAGTTCTCGCCCCATCACCCAAAAAGCAAGCCATATTTCCATCAATCCTACATGACCTTCCCAGCAAGAGTGTTCTATGTGAATGTTCTTGTCATGTTTGCAAATGGGATCAAGGAGAAGATGCCCTTTTGCATGTCATGTGGTGAACAGCCTGTGTAAACCTTGATAGTGGAACTAGTGCCCGAGAACCCAGATAAGTTCGGGAAAATAATTCCCTGGCTGGGGCCACTTCATACAGAGTGTTCTATGATGTACTACATATACAAGAAGTACAAGGATAGCGAGCTGACTGACGTGCTAGTGGCTGCTGGTGTTGCAGAGGGATCAGTTGATCAGGCACTGAGAGAGAGGCACTATCGGCGAGCGCTGCGATGCCTCTGAAGCTGGTATTTGAGCATCGGCTCCAGCATGCCTGGCTTGAATGAGGAGGTGCAGAAGTACCTAGATCTGCTGCGAGATTTGGATCACATAGAGCAGAAGGAGCTTGTGGCTGCACATGCTGAGCTGGAGAAGAGCTTAGCAAGTAGAAGTTGAGTCTTTACGAGGAAGTTGAGGAATCAGATGTGCCAACTACTACTCTGACTATATGCAGATTTGTGATGCACTGTTTCTCTCCACACATTCTCATCATTCTCGGAAGTTTGATGATATGTTTGCTGCCCAGCATGCCATGCTGCCATGGATGTTGGCATATGGCAATGACAAGTATGTATGCTGGCTGCCCATGTTCTGGGCACAAAATCGATCTTTGCCTGAGAACAAGCTGTGTTGCTTGCGTCAGATATGTGCACACTCGCTCACTGGCAACTCATACAGCACCATGCCTTTGGATATAATAATAGAGATTACTATGAACAAGGCTCAAAGCTTAAGAGTGGTTGGCTGTCTGTATCAAAGAATGAGAACGAGTTTGCCGGCATTTTCGTGAGGTACATAGGAGCTAAGATATGTTGAATATATCTTGAAAAGATAATTCCACAGAGACACCTTCCTTCAGAGTAGTTGGTCATAGATCACAAACTGCATTTCACCAGCTGGCCCTTCAAAATGCTCTGGACCACGGTCTGTCACTCTTACTATTAACTTTTGCAACATTCGCGGCCTTTCCTCTAACTTTCCCTCTGTCGAACACCACCTCTCCTCCAACAAACCTGATCTTCTTTTCCTCACTGAAACAGAGGTGTCTGAAGCAACTGTCAGCAGCCCCTTCTCAGTACCCTCCTACTTTTTCTATCCTAGTTTCAAAGCCAAAGGCTGATGTTGTGCATACGTGCACAACAAACTCACTTGCGCTCGTGTTCCTGATTTTGACTCCTCTGCATTTGCAACTTTATGGCTCAAACTATCCTGTCATTCTCATACAAAATATTTCTGTGCTGTCTATCTTTCCTCTAACTCTGCTGACTTTCTAAATTCTAAAGTGGAACACATCCTATCTATTTCTCCTTTCTCACAAATCTCCATTTAAGGAAATTTCAACGTTCACCACCACCAATGGCTCTTCTCTTATTCCACTAACCAACCCGGTGAACAACCCTACATCTTTTCTATCCTAAATGACCTAGAGCAGTTGGTTCAGCAACCCACCCGTATCCCGGATCGCTTCAGAGATCGGCCCAACGTTCTTGACATGTTTCTAACTTCTAATCCTTCCTCTTATGCTGTTAATCTTTACTCTCCTTTGGGCTCCTCCGACCATAAACTTATCTCTGTCACCTGTCCTATCTCTCTTATACGGCCACCTGATGGTCCCAACCGGCGGCGCTTCTGGCACTTTGGTGCTGCCTACTGGGAGGCTCTCCAGCAGTACTTCTTTGATTTCCCATGGAATGAATTTGCTTCCATGGCCGGGAACCCTTGGAGAGTGCTGAACGCATTACCATGGTAATCCTCTCGGGCATGGAGGCATACATTCCATTTTCTTTCTCTCAGACTAATGCAAACAAATCTTGGTTTACTCACGCTTGTTCTACTGTGGTACTCAATAAGGAGGAAGCATTCAAATGGTACCGACACCTTCAAACTCAAGAATCTTATTCTTCCTATGTTTCTGCCCAGAATCAAGCCAAATCTGTTCTTTGAATCGCCAATCACTCTTTCATCAATAATAAATGCACTGAACTATCCAACTCTAGCTCTTCCCAAGCTTTCTGGCTTCCAACCGAAAACCTCTTCGACAATTTTTCTTCCTTGTTTTTCCCTCCCCTTTTCCACTCTGACGGGAGTACCGTCACTTCTTCCTCTGACAAAGCTGAACTCTTTGCCAAAACTTTTGTTGGAAACTCCACCTTGGATTATTCCGGTGCTATTCCTCCCTCTCCACCCCCCTCTCACTTACTCATGCCTAATATCCTAATCTCTTCTAAAGATGTACTTTCTACCCTCTCTGGGATTAATATTAAGAAGGTGTACGGTCCGGATGGTGTACCTCCTGTAGTACTCAAACACTGTGCTTCTGTGCTTACTCCCTGCCTAGGCAAACTCTTCTGTCTCTGTCTCTCCTCTAACGTCTTCCCTTCTTGCTGGAAGTTTGCTCTCATTTAACCTGTCCTAAAGAAGGGTGACGACTCTCAACCCTCCAAGTATAGTCCAATTGCTCTCATTTCTTGCATCTCCAAAGTTCTGGAAACTATTCTTACTTCAAAATTTCATCGACATATTGAAGGCCTTTGATAGTCTGGCAAAAATGTCTAAGCTACCCTCCTTCGGTTTCTATCGCCTTACCTCAAATTTTCTTTCTGGCCGTTCCATAGGTTCAGTTGTAGACAGCCATCGTTCACTTCCTCAACCAATCAACTCCGGTGTTCCTCAAGGGTCTGTCCTATCTCCAATTCTCTTTCTAATATTAATTAATGATCTTCTCAACTGTACATCCAGTCTTATCCATTGATATGCTGATATGACTCTACCTTACACTATTCAACTAGTTTTCCAGAACCCCCCAGCAAGCAAGCACTCAAAAAAACATGTGATGATGCAATTAAACACTTAATTTCTGACGTATCATCCATTTCCATTTGGGGCAGAACAAATCTTGTTGCTTTCAAAGCTTCCAAAACCCAATTTCTCCATTTATCTACCCATAATGAACTCCCACAGAACTATCCCTTATACTTCAACAATGCACAAATCAATCCTTCATCTTCTCTCAGTATTCTAGGAGTCTCCTTTTCTCCTGATCTCACTTGGAAAGACCATATTACCACCCTTGCTAAAACAGCTTCCCAGAAGCTGGGTGTGCTCAACTGCCTCCGGGGATTCTTTATCCCTGCACAGCTTCTTGCTCTGTACAGGGCCTCTGTGCGTCCATGTATTGAGCATTGTTCGCATGTGTGGGGAGGATCCTCTCACAACACTTCTCGACAAAGTAAAAAAGAAAGCCTTTTGTCTCATTAACTCACATACACTCACTGACTCTTTGCAATTTCTTTTTTCGCCGCAGTGTTGCATCTCTCTCGCTATTCTACCGCTATTACACTAATCATTGTTCCTCAGAGCTCTCTCAGTGTATACCACCTCCTCTACGTAGCGTACATAGCACCCGTCTTGCAACACAATCCCATCCCTACTCTGAGCAACTCTCCAATCCAAGAGTGAAACTATATTTCCAAACCTTCTTCTATTCAACAGCTGAGCTCTGGAACTCTCTCCCTCAATCCATCTTCCCCTCAACCTATGACTTAAATTGCTTCAAACTCTGTGTATCCAGACATTTTGGCTAGCACATTCCTCGATTTTGGCCCTGTCACTTTCAACTGGGGGAGGCACTCGTGTCAGGCAGCTCTGCCTATTGTCTCCCTCATCCACATAGAAAAAAACAAAGATCTGAGGAGTATGACCGAACTATATAATTTATATTCATCTTCATCCCTTCGTCTTATCCTTTCTCTTCTACATATACTGCATCGTTTTCCGTCATCTTTCATACTATTTTTTTTCCTTGCTTCATACTTATAATATGTTATGTCTATATTTTACAAAGATTATTCTTCGGTGTCACTCTTTCATCTTTGTCTACATGAGGTTCAGTTGGCCATCTTCCTCCAGACACTGTTCCTCTATTCGCTTCCCGTGACTCGATTCCCTCCTTCCTCTCAATTTCCGGTCCATACCATTTTTATGTCTCTCCTCTTCCTTTCTTTCCGGTGATCTGCGTCATTATCCCCTTCCCTCTATTTGCTACTCTCATCTCTTCATCACGTGTTTTTAAAATTAGTTTTCGTTTGAAGTTGCTTGACCCCATATACAGTATATACACCGTATATATATATATATATATATATATATATATATATATATATATATATATATAAATATATATATATTTTTTTTTTTTTTTTTTTTTTTTTTTCTATATTCCAACTACTCCCTCTCGGGCATAGGCTGAGAGCCTGTACATTCCACCGCCCAACACGGTGAAGCCCGTGAGGTCTTGTTCCAGTCTGGGGAGTGAGACATGCGAAGCATCCATCATGGCTCGAAGCAGCTCCATCTCTGAAGCCGCCGGTTGCTTCGCTCAAGTGCTTCACCGTCTCACCCTCCAGACTCAGACCCTCACTCTCAGAACGCCACCTATTGAGCAGTGAACTCACTAGGCATTGTCCCCCTGTAACATATTTTGAATATGGGAATATTCATACAGTGTTATTTAATCAGGGAACAACGAGGGTATTTTTTGGCATTTCGGTGGGCTTTGTGGTAATGCACTGATACTAGGTACAGCACAAATTCAATCCCAATAATATCTTCCCATTGACATATCGGGATTTGAACCCGGGTCCATTGGATTACCAATCCAGTGGCATGACCACTCCACCACACCTCCATATATATATATATATATATATATATATATATATATATATATATATATATATATACCGGTATATATATACTGTATATACTGTATATATATATATATATGTATATATATATATATATATATATATATACCAGTATATATATATATATATATATATTCTTTAATACATACGAGGTTGAAAGAAATGGCAATTTCTGCGTTGGAAATTTTATTATTCAAAGTTTCCAGGTCTCTGATGAGTTTTCGCTGGGTGGCAGGAAGTAGATGAAGGAGATGAGCAAAATTCATGGTGGTACAGGGTTACATTAAGGGTTAAAGTACATGAAGATACAGGATATACGACGCGTTTCACTGGACAACCAGCATTATCAAGTAAGGAAGGAATGATATAAAAGGTAAACAGGAAGGGTATATATAGAGGGTGGAGGATCAGAGGAGGCGGAAAACAGGGGGCAAAAGTCTGCTATTGGTGGAAGGGTAAACTAGGAGAGAGAAAGGGGGTAACCGCTTCAGGCATGCGCACTGGATGCGGGATGGTGGTCGATAGATGGGGTCGAAGCTGATTGGCTGCGTGTCGAGGGGCGTGGCCTAAGTTGTGTGGCGCCTGCAGAAGACGAAGCTGAAGGAGGTAGCGCGGGGGACTGCGTCAAGGGCACCGGGGGGCGAGGAGGGGTGTTAGGTCCTGTAGGGTAGTGCCTTTTGGCAGAAGGAAGGATCTGAAGGTCCATAGTTTGGTTGTTGATGTTGGGATGTAAGGCTTGGATATATAAAGCTTCGAGTATAGGTAATCTCCTTGGGTCACTTTCTTTATAGAGTATGGTGGTGTGTTTCTCTAACTCGTTGCGTGTGAGGTGGGGGTGGTTAGGGGTGAGATAGTGGTCTTTGATGGCTCCAGCCTTAAGGTGAAGAGTTAACCGACGTGAAAGACGAGTCTGCGTCACACCAATATAGGAATGAGGTCCACAGTCCTCATAATTACAGGTATGTTGGTAAATGACGTGATCGTCGGTCATCGGGCTCTTTATCTTGGTGGAGGCTGGTTTGTTGCGGAGAACGAGGTTGGAGGTCTTGGGGGATTTGTAATAAATTATTAATTTGATTTTGTTTTCCGGGTTGGTTGGGTGGACATGCTTGGAGATTATTTCTTTTAAGACGGCCTCGTCATTTTTGTGTTCAGAGGACATGTAATTGCGGTAGAAGATCTTAATTTCATTGGGGGGGTTAATGTTGGGAGGGCTTTGGGTGTACCATTTTTCAAGATGGTGGTTGATGGTGCTGGAGATGTCGGAGTTGGAGTATCCGTTATTTACTAAAACTTGGGATAGTCTTTCTAGTTCCTGGTGGGTGTCGGCCCAGGTAGAGCAGTGCGTGAGGGCTCTCCTAACATAGGCGGAGATGGAGGATAGAAGATAACGGCGGCGGCATTCACTATCACCGTTGAGGCATTGTCCTGTGTTAGTTGGTTTAATGTAGACGGTGGTTTTGAACCCATGGTCGTTCAGAGCTACGAGGATGTCGAGGAAGGGGAGTTGTCCATTGTTAGATTTTTCAAAGGTGAAGTTAAGTCCGGAGGAGGTCATGAAGCGATGCTGGAGTTCCTGTAGTTCGTGGAGGTCCTTGATTTGCACGAAGATGTCATCCACGTATCTACAGTAGACGGCTGGTCGTTGGGCAGCTAGGAGCTCTTCCTCGATGGTACCCATGAAAAAGTTCGCAAAAAGAACTCCTAGGGGGCTGCCCATCGCCACACCGTCTATCTGCTAGTACATGTTGCCCCGGGGGCAAAGGAAGGGGGCCTCCTTGGTACATAGCTCCAGTAGTGTTTTCAGGGCCTTCTCCGGGATGTCCAGTGTAGGTGTATCAGGGCAATGATAAATTCGACGTAGAATCATGTCAATGGTCCTATCCACTGGCACGTTGGTGAACAGGCTTTCTACGTCAAGAGAGGCGATTGTGTGGTTGTTGTTACAGGGGGCGTCTCGTAAAATTTCCAAGAAATCGTGGGCTGAGTTAAGGTTGAATTGGCTGGGCACGTAGGGGGTGAGGAGGTTGTTCAGGGCCTTGGCGATCTGGTAGGTGGCAGTGGGGATCTGGGAGATGATGGGGCGGAGGGGGTTCCCAGGTTTGTGTGTTTTGATGGTTCCGTACGCATAACCGGGAGTGTATTCTCCGACGAGTTTTTTAAGGTGGATCCCTCCTTACTTGATAATGCTGGTTGTCCAGTGAAACGCGTCGTATATCCTGTATCTTCATGTACTTTAATGTAACCCTGTACCACCATGAATTTTGCTCATCTCCTTCATCTACTTCCTGCCACCCAGCGAAAACTCATCAGAGACCTGGAAACTTTGAATAATAAAATTTCCAACGCAGAAATTGCCATTTCTTTCAACCCCGTATGTATTAAAGAAAATTTATTACCTGGCTTTACCAACATAAAACTTCACGAGAATGCCAGACATCGCACCAGCACCCTCCAGTTTCGTGAAGAACTGGTGAAGGACCAAATAATTGAAAAACGTGAGCTCGCCAACAACCTTCGTAAAGAACGAGATGCTCTTCTACGGATTTGGGAAGACGAAACCCCTCCAGACCACCTCAAAACCGAAATCAACACAGCCCTCGAACAACTCCTTGAACAACACAGAAGACAAGCCGAAAACACAACCATAAAAAAGCTTGCCCGTCTTTATGGCGGAAACTTAAAACTACCCAAACCAACAAAAGGATATATAAACCTTACTAACACCATTCTGACCCTGGACCAAGAAGACCTCCTCAACAAAGGCCTCAACTGCCACTACAGCTCCAAACCTGGCCCCCACCGGAAACGCCTAGAAACGGAAATCCTCCTGGACGACATCCTACGACTCAAGAAGGATGGCAAGGTCACCACTACTCCCGCCCTACAACCTACTCTCCTCGCTGAAGCCGCCAAAACCAGAGGAACTCACCATAGCAAAATACTCAACAAACAACACTTCCAAGCTGCCAAACTATTAAGAGACAACCCCAACATCATCATCCGTCGTGTGGATAAGCTTCCTGCCTCGTGATCCATGACAAGGAGGAATATCTTAGAAAAATGTACGTCATCTTAAGTGACAACACTAAATTTAAAAAGATCACCCGCAACCCAACCGACGAAATCAAACGTATTGCCAACACCACCATCACCGCCATCAACGCCAAACAAGGAGGGATCCACCTTAAACAACTCGTCGGAGAATACACCCCTGGTTATGCGTACGGAACCATCAAAACACACAAACCTGGGAACCCCCTCCGCCCCATCATCTCCCAGATCCCCACTGCCACCTACCAGATCGCCAAGGCCCTGAACAACCTCCTCACCCCCTACGTGCCCAGCCAATTCAACCTTAACTCAGCCCACGATTTCTTGGAAATTTTACGAGACGCCCCCTGTAACAACAACCACACAATCGCCTCTCTCGACGTAGAAAGCCTGTTCACCAACGTGCCAGTGGATAGGACCATTGACATGATTCTACGTCGAATTTATCATTGCCCTGATACACCTACACTGGACATCCCGGAGAAGGCCCTGAAAACACTACTGGAGCTATGTACCAAGGAGGCCCCCTTCCTTTGCCCCCGGGGCAACATGTACAAGCAGATAGACGATGTGGCGATGGGCAGCCCCCTAGGAGTTCTTTTTGCGAACTTTTTCATGGGTACCATCGAGGAAGAGCTCCTAGCTGCCCAACGACCAGCCGTCTACTGTAGATACGTGGATGACATCTTCGTGCAAATCAAGGACCTCCACGAACTACAGGGACTCCAGCATCGCTTCATGACCTCCTCCGGACTTAACTTCACCTTTGAAAAATCTAACAATGGACAACTCCCCTTCCTCGACATCCTCGTAGCTCTGAACGACCATGGGTTCAAAACCACCGTCTACATTAAACCAACTAACACAGGACAATGCCTCAACGGTGATAGTGAATGCCCCCGCCGTTATCTTCTATCCTCCATCTCCGCCTATGTTAGGAGAGCCCTCACGCACTGCTCTACCTGGGCCGACACCCACCAGGAACTAGAAAGACTATCCCAAGTTTTAGTAAATAACGGATACTCCAACTCCGACATCTCCAGCACCATCAACCACCATCTTGAAAAATGGTACACCCAAAGCCCTCCCAACATTGACCCCCCCAATGAAATTAAGATCTTCTACCGCAATTACATGTCCTCTGAACACAAAAATGACGAGGCCGTCTTAAAAGAAATAATCTCCAAGCATGTCCACCCAACCAACCCGGAAAACAAAATCAAATTAATAATTTATTACAAATCCCCCAAGACCTCCAACCTCGTTCTCCGCAACAAACCAGCCTCCACCAAGATAAAGAGCCCGATGACCGACGATCACGTCATTTACCAACATACCTGTAATTATGAGGACTGTGGACCTCATTCCTATATTGGTATGACGCAGACTCGTCTTTCACGTCGGTTAACTCTTCACCTTCAGGCTGGAGCTATCAAAGACCACTATCTCACCCCTAACCACCCTCACCTCACACGCAACGAGTTAGAGAAACACACCACCATACTCGATAAAGAAAGTGACCCAAGGAGATTACCTATACTCGAAGCTTTATATATCCAAGCCTTACATCCCAACATCAACAACCAAACTCTGAACCTTCAGATCCTTCCTTCTGCCAAAAGGCACTACCCTACAGGACCTAACACCCCTCCTCGCCCCCCGGTGCCCTTGACGCAGCCCCCCGCGCTACCTCCTTCAGCTTCGTCTTCCGCCACACAACTTAGGCCACGCCCCTCGACACGCAGCCAATCAGCTTCGACCCCACCTATCGACCACCATCCCGCATCCAGTGCGCATGCGTGAAGCGGTTACCCCCTTTCTCTCTCCTAGTTTACCCTTCCACCAATAGCAGACTTTTGCCCCCTGTTTTCCGCCTCCTCTGATCCTCCACCCTCTATATATACCCTTCCTGTTTACCTTTTATATCATTCCTTCCTTACTTGATAATGCTGGTTGTCCAGTGAAACGCGTCGTATATCCTGTATCTTCATGTACTTTAATGTAACCCTGTACCACCATGAATTTTGCTCATCTCCTTCATCTACTTCCTGCCACCCAGCGAAAACTCATCATCATTGGAAACTTTGAATAATAAAATTTCCAACGCAGAAATTGCCATTTCTTTCAACCTCGTATGTATTAAAGAAAATTTATTACCTGGCTTTACCAACATATATATATATATATATATATATATATATATATATATATATACACAGTATATAATATATATATATATATATATATACTGTATATATATATATTGTATTTTTGTATTTATTTATTTTTCTCTCAGCTGGGATTCGAACTACGTACAGTCGGGACGAGAGTTCATGCTTTAATCAACTATACCTTAGTGATATAAAGGATAGTTAACCATTTTATGTTCATATTTAGGAGATGGAGAAATCCTACATGGTGAAAGTATTTCATTCCATACTTTCTCCAAGACGGATTTTTCCATCTCCTTAATATTAATACGAAATAGTTAACTATTCTTTATCATGCCGTTGTGTATATGATTAAAGCATGGACTTTCGTCCTGATTGTCCATGGTTCAAATCCCGTCTGAGAGTAAAAACATTTAATTATGTAACTCGCATGTATTTGTCAGATATACTTAATGTGGTACCAAACAAGACAGTCAATTCATGTAATATAAGTAAAACTGAGTTTAAGGAATAGTTTTTCATTGTTAGGAAAGAGATACACTAATAGGTAGTTAGAAATTTAGGATTATTAAGATATGTCATTGGTAATTAAATCTCATATGTAAAGATCTAAACATTTTTGGTTTCATGTTGAGACGGGCGAGGAATATTTGCCCAGTTCGTCTCTAAACAAGAGTAATCAGTTAGATTAATGTCGGAATATTAAAAGGATGACACCAAATCTTTCCGAAGTATAGAAATATTTGAGACATATGAGTTCTAGCTAATTAGTTAGTCAAGATTATAGGCGAGTGGCCGAAAATTTGGAAATATTTATGTAATAAGGAAACTGATTATCATGAAAATACATACAGGTATATCACACACTTCAGCATGCTTTGGTCAGCTTCATTATATATTCACTTGAAAAGTAACAAATCATTGGTTACTCTGATTATATTTTCCTTTTGATTTGTATAAATATTACGACTTAAAACTAGAAGCTGAAATAAGTCAATCAGTGAATAGCATCCAGAGTGATAACCTCTTACGGGAATTTATCATTCCAAAGAATAGGGGGGTTGTAATATTGAAAACCCTTCTTCTGTTTGAACTTATCCTGGCCCTGAACGAAAAGTACTAATATAACGGAAACTTACCGTATATCTTATACAGAATATTTATTAAATATACAGTAGTGAAGTCTATGATCAACTGTCGAAATATTTCAACCGTATTATATTAAACTTGTAAGATTATATACAACACTTAATATATATATATATATATATATATATATATATATATATATATATATATATATATATATATATATATATATATATATTATATATATATATATATATATATATACCGGTATATACTGTATATATACAGGGTGTTTTAAAACAACACTGCCAGAGTATGACGACCACATTGATAAAAATATATAATACACATTTCTATTCTATTTTTACCAAAAATATATTGTAACGGAGATAAATGGTTATTTAGAAATGTAGCAAAACAGGGTTCTGAGCTCAGCACAAAACATATGATACATAATATGAATGATTACCAAGTAAAAAAGGTAAAGAGGAGATAATATTATCTAATGACCTAATCACATATGAATAATTACAATATCAAAGTAACATAAAATTGGTAATGATATTTTGCAATTAGAAGAAAACTGCTAAGTATTATAATCCAAGTAGCGTAAAAAGATATGCACCATTTGTAACGATGACCAAGAGGTAAAATAATGAATCTCAAGTCTGGGTCAGGTATCCGAACACTGCTATAGGTAATTTAATCGTTCGTGAAACTGTTTGAATGGGAAAAAATTGTTCCTGCGCAATTTACTGTTTCAATACAAATACCTCATTACGTTACTACTATCACAGAGTACTAAATAAATATGTTTATCAGTTTTATGGTTGAAGTTTGACAATTTTACGTAGCTGTAGACATACAAGTATACGGTGTTCACTAATGAATATTTAAAATCATCTAATGGTACCCAAAACAAACAATTTACGTCACTTGGACTTAACGAGTATAAATTAACAAAGGCAGAGACACACCTAAATAACGACAATCCATATTTATGTGATATTATAAGGTAAATAAAATCACTATGACAGAAGAAGATAGCACCATGGCCGAGCAGATGATTAAACACATGAGAAGATTCGTTATGACTCCAAAGCTTCGAAGAAAAATTCGAACTGGGATGGGAGGCAAGAGGTAGGCTATTTGGGGGGGAGGGGGGACACTAGTCTGTGTTCGGATTTTAGCTCATACCTGGGTGTCACTAATTATTTTACTCTATGCGGTTTAAATCATTAATGGCATATTATTTTGCATTTTCTCCTTAGATAATCTTCTTCCTTATTTTATTTACTAATTAGCAGATGAGGTCTGTCAGTGTTGTTTTATAACACCCTGTATATATATATATATATATATATATATATATATATATATATATATATATATATTAAGTGTTGTATATAATCTTACAAGTTTAATATAATACGGTTGAAATATTTCGACAGTTGATCATAGACTTCACTACTGTATATTTAATAAACATTCTGTATAAGATATACGGTAAGTTTCCGTTATATTAGTATTTCTCGTTCAGGGCCAGGATAAGTTCAAACAGAAGAAGGATTTTCAATATTACAACCCACCTATTCTTTGGAAATTAATCAGATTAATTTCCAAAGAATAGGTGGGTTGTAATTTTGAAAAGGTGCGGCGAGTCCAAAGGGACATAAGCGACATTTTGAGCAAAACCACTTTTATTGCATATATCACTATATTGACCCCTCTTCCAACCCTGGGTGGTCTGTATATCCCTTAAATCGCAATATTCTAAAGGTTGAAATCGTATAAGTAAAGGTAACTTTTTCGCTCCTACGCCTTCGGGGAATATTCCCACACAAAATCTGGCCAGAAATGCAAGGGGACAACATCCTGTATCACAGCGGCCATCTTGAGGTCTCTCGGGATCTCGCTCTGTTACGGTAGTAGGCTGGCGCAGGGCCAATGAGAACTCGGGGTTCAGTTGCCGGGCGCTCCCATTGGCTGCCTGGGCTACGTGCGCGTGACATCCCGAGGAAAATCACAATGTTTGCTACTTTCCTGCGTGTGGTACGTCAGTGTGCTCCCATAATATTGTGGATTTACCAGTTTATACAACTTTCTACCACATTCTTCAGCTACCTACGAGTTGTGAAGTGCTTTGCGACAATGTCCGATACTGATTCACCCCCCGAAGACCCCCAGCCTTGGAATTCTTATTTTTTTTTTATTCGGTGTAATGCCTTCTACAGCGGTGGCAGGGGCGGGAAAAAAGAACGCCGTAATCCAGTCAGAGAGTTTGGCATAGACAATGACAGTGATGATGACAGTGTACGTGATCCGGATTGTAATGCGAGTGATAATGATTATGATTTGAGTGACTTTGAAGAACTTCAGGGTCTTGTTAATGAAAACGTAGGCCTGACAGGCCTAGTGTTGGCACAGGTAGTGGGGCTGGTACGAAGGGGGCTGATTTAGGTGGCACTGAGGGTGATGTTGATGAGAGTGAAAGTTCAGAGGGTGGTGACAGTGACAGTGTGAGTGCAGAGGGTGGTGATGCAGGTGTGGGTCAAGTTGCTGAGGCAGGTGATGGAGGTGGTGAGGGTTATGGTGCTGAGGTAGGTGTGGATGATGGTGGTGATGCAGGTGTGGGTCTAGTTGCTGAGGCAGGTAATGGAGGTGGTGAGGGTGACAATGTGGGACGTGCTGAGGGTGGTGAGGAAGCCAGGCCACCTCATAGGGTAGTGAAAAAAGTCCGTAAACGCACTGCAGATCCCTCTAAATAGCAGAAAACAATAGCCAAAGTGAAAAGGAACAGAGGTGAGGCTCATATGTCCTATCGTAGCAAGAAGCTGATGCTTAAAAAGAAATTGGGCCAGCATGTAAAGATGGATGTTTTGACAAACTTGGATTAGAGAAGGTTAATGAAATATTTAGTGCACTTTGGAAGATCGGAGACTATGATGAACAAAATCAATATCTGCAAGGCCTGGTGTGAGAGCTGCCCATACAACGCAAAAGAACCGACAAGGACCAATACATACAACTATTTTGTGAAATTGAATTACAGTGATTTTAAAGTTTGTCGCCAACGTTTCATATCCATCCATGGGATCACCAATAAGAAACTGGTACTTCTGATGAAGAAACGTGCATTAGCTCCCACTGGCACACCAACCCGTGACCAGCATGGCCGTAAACCGTTCCCCAGGAAAATCGAAGGTCCTCCACTTCAACATGTCCATGAGCACATCGGATCTTTGGTCGTCACTGCTAGCTACTACTCCCGGGCTCACAGTCCCTTTAGGCGGTACCTTGAAAGTGGCCTAACTATTTGTGACCTACACTTAAACTGCGTCGCATGGATGGAGAACAAGTATGAGGGGGAGGGGTGCGTGAGTCCCTGCTTCTACAAGACGGTATTTACCCGCGACTACAACATTGTGTTCAGGCCACCGAAGACGAATTTTTGTAACACCTGCGAGCTTCTCAAGTCTTAGATAAAAAACATGGAGGACAACCACACAAGTCCAGCAGTGCACTCGAAACGGTTCGATGATCATAAGACAACCGCAGCTGTGCCACAAAAATTATTGTCCTTCGCTGAGGTTGACAGCCGTGCAGCCTCAGTCAACTCTGACCTTCGCACTGTCGCCATTGACTTGCAAAAGACCCTTCCCTGTCCTCGTCTACATATTAGTGTTGCCTACTACAAACGCACGATGTGGATTTATAATATCTGTGTGTATGACTTAAACAAGAACAAGGGAAATATGTATGTGTGGGAGGAGACAACAGCGAAGCGTGACTCAGATGAGATTGCCATCTGGATCAGCAAGTGGCTTGAAGATGAACTTGATGGGGGCCGGCCTGTTAATCACCTCAGAATTTACTGTGACAACTGTGCGGGGCAAAACAAGAATGTATACATACTGCTCATGGCCCTGCGCATGATTCACAGCAAGTGCCTCAAGAAGATCGAGTTTGTCTTCATGATACCTGACACTCATTCCTGCCTTGTGACCGGGCATTTGGCCTCATTGAAAGGAAGATACGTGCCAATCGCAGCATCTACTCACCCTTGGAATATGTACGGATTATTCGCTCATCTGTGATGAAGGAGAACAACATGGTCATCATGAACCGTGAAAGCTTTTACGACTTCAAGAATCTGAAGAATGCCGTCGCAATTCGTCATGCTTAATCTCAGGGTTTCTCCAAGGCCCGACAGCTCGTTGTGGATGAGACGTACCCAGCTGGCTACATCATCAAGAGCACTTATGACTTTCAACGCGAGACCCCCAAAGTAGACAAAAGAATCCACCTCATGCACGAGAAGGCCACATACAACAACAAATTCAACTTGGCCAACATTGACATGACTCTCAAGTATCCTGGTGTAGTGAAGCTCATCTCAGAAAAGTTGCAGGATTCGCGGCTCCTCTTCAACCTACTAGACACCCGGGGTAGGCGTTGGCTTGATTTACCCTTCACCAAACAGGGCCAAGATCTACCCCAGCCTTATGATGACATCGAAGTTGAGGACTTAGATAATCCCGACCCGGAAGATGATAGCTGGGAATATGTTGCTGTCAAGCGGCTTCCGCCCGGCGTCGACCGCAACTAGCTCTACCGCTACTGCATCCCCACTTGGCCCCTAATGGTAACGACTCGGACATCACCTGGACTTTGCGTATGGAATACTCTTTTGGATTATACGACTACTACAACAACTCAACTTTACCACAACTCTACCTACAACCACTACAACTCTACTGACCAGTCTGCTGCCAACATCCTGCTTCAAGCTTCCCTGCAAAGTGAGTGTTGAAGCTACTATGCAGCCTACTATGAATCTACCTTCTTACTGCTACAAATCTACCTAATCTGCCTCCTATCTACCTAATCTGCCTCTTATCTACCCTATCTACCTTCAACCTTCTGTTTCTGGTCTTCTGTTATTAATGTTTACAATATTATTGTGTAATATTCACATTTTGGTACCTACCTGTTTTCAGATACTGTATTTACCTGTTGATTACGTACTTACCTAACTTACGTGGGGTATGCAGTGGGGTGAGGGATGGGTGGGAATCGTGCATATAAACTTTTTGTGGTGTTCTATAATGATTAAAATGAAAAAATTGCGTCCAAAGTCCTGGCAATGTAACTTTTTGTACATTTGTTCTATTATTGAACCTGGATAATTTTTGGAAAACATGGTCCTGTACGCAATCCATGCATGCACCCTTCAAATACTGCATATGGGATAGAAGAGGAGTAATTCATGAAGCTTCAGTCCAAATTTGAACAATTTCTATTCACGGGTTTGAGAATGGCACCCGTTTTAATATTGCCAAACTTTGAAACCGATTTACTCGAAATTTAAAAAAATGGCACTTATGTCCCTTTGGACATGCAGCGTATATATATATTATATATATATATATATATATATACAGTATATATACATATATATATATATATGGTAGATCTAGTAGAGTGGTCTTGCTACAGGATTGGCATCCTAAAGATCCTGGGTTCAAATCCTGATGTGTCACTGGCACGATATTACTGGAATGGAATTTGTGTGTAAAGGCTTAGGGATGTGGCGACCCCATTGCCCATCACTTGTGTGGTGCAGATAGCCCATGAGGGTTGGGATTGGAAATCCCACTTCCATAATTTTCTCCCACTAAAGGATCAACAATGTTTTCTTGCTGATCCTCCCTACCCCTTTAAGGGAGTGTGGGTTTAGCTACTGTCTGACTGACTTAGTTTCACTGCACCACTACATAACCCATCGACACGCCATACAAACATACCCTCGCTGATTGTAATAAAGTACCATTGTATGAATATTCCCCTATTCATAATATTCTATGAAGTCAGTGCCTAGTGAGTAAGCACCTCAATAGGTGGCGTTTCAGAGAAGGAGGGTCCGAGTCTGTGATATGGAACAGCGGGACAGTGGTGATGCAGCTTTGATGAATCGAAGCTTGCACTGGGCCATGAGGAGACAACCAGATGTCCTGGATCTAAGAAGGTATATACAGTATATATATAGATAAGATATATATATATATATACAGTATATATATATATATATATATATATATATATATATATATATATATATATATATATATATATATATATATTATACAGTATATATATATATATATATATATATATATATATTTATCTATATGGAGGTAAAATCACAAATACGTGTGATCAAATTGTGTAGTAAAACTCGCTAGGAAAATTGATACAATGGAACAACAAGCTTTCGTCTATTCTCTCAAGACATCTTCAGGGTAATACAAGAAAACAGGGGGAGAGTGAGGCTTAAATACCCGTCCTAAATCATCTGTGAGTTGCTAACTAGCATACAAATATAAAACGTGTTGCTATCCTACTGCCTGTTACAATTGTAACAGGCAGTAGGATAGCAACACTTTTTATATTTATATGATAGTTAGCAACTCACAGATGATTTAGGACGGGTATTTAAGCCTCACTCTCCCCCTGTTTTCTTGTATTACCCTGAAGATGTCTTGAGAGAATAGACGAAAGCTTGGTGTTCCATTGTTTCAATTTTCCTAGCGAGTTTTACTATATATATATATATATATATATACAAAAAAATAAAAAAATAAATACTGTATATATATATATATACTGTATATATATATATATACAGTATTTATTTTTTTATTTTTTTGTTTTGCCAATATTATGGCAAAAGTTACAGGTCAGGTAGATTTTTACAAAAGATGGTCATTTATGCCGTCCGTAATCACTCCCATGAGAATTATCATCGTTTCTCTGATATGGATTTTCAAATATTGGCACAACTTAGGCATCATACAGATGCGTTCATTGGAGAAAAACTACTCATCAAGAAGCTCAATACGGAATTCAATGTTTCGAACAAGTCCTAAATTATTAGTTTGTCAAATTATTCGATCAATTGTTTGTATAATTTTGTTTTCCTGCGCAGCTCCACAGTCACTTGTGCTATGGCGGTGACCCCCACACCTAGTTCTGTGATCGTGTCTGGTTTTTTTGGTTTTATTCCCTGTACTTAGGTAAGTTTACATGTATTATTTGATTTTGTATTATATTTAGTTTTTTTAAATAGGTGTAGTCTGTTGATAGTACACGATGCGCTTAAGTAGATTACGAAATAGCTATATATATTATTAATTATATATGTTTCAGTTTATACTTCTAACTGTGTCTTATCTATACTTATCCTACCATTATGGAAATTACGGTGCCCAGTTCACCAGCTGACATACTGACAAGTATATATATAATACAGTTAAAAGTACAACAATGATCATCTCTTAATATATGCTGTAAACAATCATGAATATATTTCATAAAGTAAATATAATCATATAGGATACATCTTAGGGGCAAAGAAATAACAACTGTGAGTTGAAACAGGTACAAATATCTAATTTTCAAATTACCCTCCTTCGGTTTCTATCCCTCTATGTCCTGTATCTTTGTCTCTATTTTCCTCTCGACCGTTCCATAGCTGCAGTTGTGGACGGCCATCAATCTCTTTCTCAAACTATCAACTCAGGGTTCTGTCCTGTCCCCAGTTATCTTTTTAATATTCATTCAGGTTCTCCTCATCTGAACTTCTAGTCCTATCCACTCTCATATGCTGCTGACTCTACTTTACATTATTCAACCAGATTTTCACAACACTCCAGCATGAAATAACTCCAAATATCACATAACAGGGCCATGGCATGCCTATCTTCTGATCTATCGATTATTTCTGATTGAGGTAGAGAAAATCTTCTTACTTTTAATGCCTCTATGACCCAACTATTCCTTCTGTCTACCCATTGCAATCTTCCACAAGACTATCAATTACTCTTCAACAACACACAAATCAACCCTTCATCTTCTCTCAATATTCTTGGTGTATATATTTCATCCGAGCTTTTTTGGAAAGATAATATTACTACTCTTGCTAAAACAGCTTCCCAGAAGTTAGGTGTGGTCAACCGTCTCCGTGGGTTCTAAACCCCTTATTCTTGCTGATACTACTTATCCCTTTAAGGAAGTGCAGGTTTTGCTGACTGACTGACTTAATATTAAACCATAAAATAGTAGTACTGTTGTGCTGCTATTGTAAAGGGCACAAACTCTGATTCTGGACGGGCTCAACAGGAGATTGGAATGCAGGAGGAGGATAATGAGCATAAAAATTGTTACAATTCATGAGCTTTATTAACTTAACGACTAGTTAAAGTGGGGAGGGGCCAATTGCCTCTCTGATGATTACGTGGCTCGAATCAAGTGAGAGCAGAAGAGAAAGAGATACCAAGAATATTGAGAGAAGATGATGGATTGATTTGTGTATTGTTTAAGTATAAGGGAAAGTACTCTGGGGGTTTGGAACGGGTAGTGAAATGGAGAAATGGAGTTTTGGATGCATTACAGGCAACAAGGGTTTCTCTGTCCCAATTGGAAATAGTAGTTAGATCAGCAGATAAATGTTCTATGGCTTCATTACGTTTGTTTTTGAGGGATTGCTGGCTGGGGCATTCTGGAAAATTAATTGAGTAGTTTAAGGTAGAGTCGTCTGCGTATGAATGGATGGGACTGGAGGTACAGTTGAGAAGATAATTTATGAAAATTAGAAGGAGAATGGGAGATAGGACAGAGCCCTGAGGAACATCGGAGTTGATAGGATTAGGAAGTGAGCGATGGCCGTCCACAACCGCAGCTATGGAACGGCCGGAAAGGAAATTAGAGACAAAGGCACAGATGGAGGGATAGAAACCGAAGGAGGGTAGTTTAGAAATTAAAGATTTGTGCCAGACTCTATCGAAGGCCTTCAATAAGTCTAGTGCAATAGAACAAGTCTCACCGAAGTCCCGAAGGGTGGATGGCCAAGAGGTAGTAAGATATGAAAGAATATCACCAGTAGAGCGACCTTTAAGGAAACCATACTGGCGATCTGAGAGAAGATTATGGGAAGAGAAATGCTAAAGAAATTTGGAAGCAAGAATAATTTCAAAAACTTAAGAGATACAAGAGATGAGAGCAATTGGACGAGAGTTGGAGGGTTGAGAGCTGTCACCCTTCTTTGGGACAGGTTGAATGAGAGCAAACTTCCAGCAAGAAGGGAAGACGTTGGAGGAGAGACAGAGACGAAAGAGTTTGCCTAGGGAGGGAGTCAGTACGGAAGTACAGTTTTTTAGTACAACAGGAGGAACACTGTCAGGACCATACGCCTTCTTAGTATTAAGCCCAGAGAGGGTAGAAAGTACATCTTTAGAAGAGATTAGAATATTAGGCATAAGTAGGAGAGAGGGGGGTGGAGAGGGAGGAATAGCACCAGAATCATCAGAGGTGGAGTTTCTAGTAAAGGTTTGAGCGAAGTGTTCAGCTTTGTCAGAGGAAAAAGTGATGGTTATGCCATCAGAGTGGAAAAGGGGCGGGAAAGACGGAGAAGAAAAGTTGTTGGAAAGGTTTATGGCTAGCTGCCAGAAAGCTTGGGAAGAGCTAGAGTTGGATAGTTCAGTGCATTTATTATTGATGAAAGAGTGTTTGGCAAGTCAAAGAACAGATTTGGCTTGATTCTGGGCTGAAACATAGGAAAAATGAGATTCTCGAGTTTTAAGGTGTCGATTCCGTTTGAATGCTTCCTCCTTGTTGCGGACAGCAGTAGGACAAGCGTGAGTAAACCAAGATTTATTTGCATTAGACTGATAGAAATAAAATGGAATGTATGCTTCCATGCCCGAGAGGATTACCTTGGTAATGCATTCAGCACTCTCCGACCACGGAAGCAAAATAAATTCCAAGGAAAATCAAAGAAGTACTGCCGAAGAGCCTCCCAGTCGGCAGCGCCAAAGTGCCAAAAGCGCCGCCGGTTGGGAGGATCGGGTAGCCGGACCGGAGAGATAGAACTGGTGACAGATATTAGTTAATGGTCGTAGGAGACCAAAGGAGAGAACATTTTTATAGTATAAGCGGAAGGGTTAGAGGTTAGAAATAAGTCAAGAACGTTGGGCCGATCTCCGAAGCGATCCAGGATACGGGTGAGATGCTGGACTAACTGCTCTAGGTCGTTTAGGATAGAAAAGATGAAGGCTTGTTCCCCAGGGTGGTCAGTGGAAACAGAGGAGAGCCATTGGCGGTGGTAAACGTTGAAATCTCCTAAGATGGAGATTTCTGCGAAAGGAAAGATGGATAGAATTGTTCCACTTTAGAAGTTAAATAGTCAAAGAATTTTGGATAGTCAGTAGAATTAGGAGAGAGATAAACAGCGCAGAAATATTTAGTTTGAGAGTCATAAGAAAGCTTTAGCCAGAGTTGAGAATTCAGAAGAATCTAAGTTGGGAACACGAGAGATAGCAAGATTGTTGCGTACATAGACGCAACATCCACCTTTGGCTCGAAACTGAGGATAGAGATAGTAGTAGGATACAGAGAGGGGTTTGCTGTCAGTAGTCCCAGACAACTGTGTCTCGGTGAGAAAGAGAAGATCCGGTTTGGCAGAGGAGAGGTGGTGTTCCACAGAGTGGAAGTTAGAAGAGAGGCCACGAATGTTGCAGAAGTTAATAGTAAGAGTAGAAGGTAGTGGTCCAGAGCATTTTGTTGAGTCGTGTTCAGGGGACAGTTGGATGGGGGCATTTCTGGTCCCCCCCCCCCCCCCTCCTGGGGACTCCGAGGCTGGTCATATAGTCGTAATTTTATGGTAAATAGATTGTGAGGTATGTAAGGTGTTTGTAGTATAGTGCGTTGATAGGAGGAGAAGGTGTTTTGAATGGCAGGCTGGGGTTGCCCTCAGTGTTGATGAGGCACATGGGGTATGTTTCCCAAGACGTCCGTTGCCCTGCATCTATCGAGAGTGTTAGGTGGAAGTTGAAAAGTGCATGGTGGAGGGTAACTGCCCGGCTCTGATCCCAGGTATCCCTATGAAGCGAGGTGGTGTTGATGGTGGTGTGGCGATCATACGAGTTGCATTATGATTATTTTCCCCAGTCTCATCAAGTTCATATACTGTTCATATAGAACATAATTATCAGCTCGAGTTTCTCAATGGCTGTATTATTTCAGATTCTTTACCACCATCCGGAGTTTTCTCCATTTATAGTGCATATACTGTATATTATATGATTTTCTTCTCTTATTACCCAATTATCTAAATTAAATTGAACCTCTTTTTCTCCATTTCAATTACCTTACATTTTATGTATCTCTTCTGAGTTATATAATTAATATATCCTCCTCCCTTTTCGCTATTCTTCATTAAACTTATTTATGTTCTGTTTCCATAAAAATGCACGAACAAGTTATCTTTGCCTTCCTCGCCTCACTCTATCTAGCACATCCTTCTTTTCTCTACGTAAAACGTTTTCTTTTCGACACCTTAACATTTCTACGTATCAATCGCTCTTCCTTCCGCATATCCTCAAATATTTTGTTTACGAATATTTGTGTTCTCTAATCCCTTGATGTTTTATTTGCTCTCCAAATAGGGTCACTGTGTCTTTAATCTGCTGTCCATGAATATGCCTCCCCCCCCCCACCCCTCTCTCTCTCTCTCTCTCTTTCTCTCTCCCTCTCTCTTCCCATTATTTTCGCCCCCTTGTCTTGTTAAACCCACCTCATTCGTCTCGCTTTATCTGTTTTATTGACACACTGGGCAGGACTGAGGTAGTGATGTTTTTATTCTGTGTCGTGTCGTGACCTCGGACAATTTGGCTGCAAGTGGGAGGGAATGGGAAAGAGGGATGTGAGGACAAGAGAGAGATGGAGTTGAGAGGGAGTAAAAGAGAATGATTAATACATACATATTGAGATAGTTAGATAAACAGTAAAGTAAATGTTGGGTAGCTTACGCTAGACTGCGCTTGCTTGGCCGGGGCGGAAATCTCCTTTTGGAGTCGGTGGTGGGTAACTGCAATGAGTTATGCAGCCTGGTACACAGAGTCTACTGTATATTATATAGGTTACTACAGTTTACTTCCCTGAATGTAGATGTCAGAAATGTCCACTAACCCCCGTTTTCTATTTACTGTTTGGTGAACAGAAGCACTGGGTGTAAGGAGAAAGTTAATCGAACCTGGAACCTTTTTGATTTTGTCATAGGTGTTACCATTCCAGAAGGTACTATATTGATACTGTAGTTGAATGGAAGCCAATTAATGTTACATGGAAAATGAGATAGTAAGGGTAAAACAAAGATAGAACTGAAGGTATAGAAGCAAAAGGTAAGGAATGAGTGTTTGAGAGGGAGAGAATGCTATATATAAGCGAAAGTATGTAAAAGAAAGGGACAAATTTGGAGACCAAAATATAGAGGGTGCCATAGAGAAGAAAGGAAGGAAATATTTGGGTATTCGATTTATTCATGTATGTCATTTTACAATCAATTAATTTTGCTCATCCTAGAATCGTTTTATCCTCTGAAATATGTTACTTTAGGATGTGTTAGGCTCGATTAGGTTATCTTTTGATAGAACGGATTATATTGCATTAACTGTGTGATAGGCTGAGGACATATAAAAGCATAAAATAATCCGGAATTATGGGACAGTAGAGAGAGAGAGAGAGAGAGAGAGAGAGAGAGAGAGAGAGAGAGAGATAATGACGTGGGTGGGAGATACAGAAAAACGAAGGAGACTGAGAAGGGCCAATTTCCAGGGAAGGAGAGAGGCAGGGATGAAGTGAACAATTGTGGGGAGTATGTCTATTTGGATAACAAAAAGTAAACAGAGAGAGAGAGAGAAAGAGAGAGAGTGAGAGAGACCTAGAGCTAGTTATAAGGAAGACTTATTATCTTGAAGACCTAGCGACTCATTCCAAGGAGCTATGTTGAGTTAATACCAAAAATGCTAATTAAAGTTAATTACACCGTAGTGTGTTCAAGACGCATTTATCATTTTATTTAAGCTGATTAACTGATATATTATATGCAAAATCTGGTGAAATTTCGTCCCAGTTGGTATTATTGCATACAATATATTATTCTATATTTACTAATATTTATCGTTTCTAGCTAACTTCCTACTAGGCTTGTATGCCGATGTGTAATTAAATATAATGCCTTATTATACTATACATTGTCAAATATAATGCCTTATTATACTATACATTGTCAAATATAATGCCTTATTATACTATACATTGTCAAATATAATGCCTTATTATACTATACATTGTCAAATATAATGTCTTATTATACTATACATTGTCAAATATAATGCCTTATTATACTATACATTGTCAAATATAATGTCTTATTATACTATACATTGTCAAATAATGTCTTATTATACTATACATTGTCAAATATAATGCCTTATTATACTATACATTGTCAAATATAATGTCTTATTATACTATACATTGTCAAATATAATGTCTTATTATACTATACATTGTCAAATATAATGTCTTATTATACTATACATTGTCAAATATAATGTCTTATTATACTATACATTGTCAAATATAATGTCTTATTATACTATACATTGTCAAATATACTGTAATGCCTTATTATACTATACATTGTCAAATATAATGTCTTATTATACTATACATTGTCAAATCACTATCGTTTGTTAAATACTTCATTGAACTGCACTCACAATCTTTCCTGGATAAAATATTCCAGGACTGCATTATGTACAGTAAGTAATAAATATGTATATTATTCCGAAGCGAAATGGTCTATTATATACATAAAACAACCATTTAACGTGCTTTAAGTTTACATCAAAATATTTCCTAACACTGCAAAATCCTTTTAAAATCAGTAGTCTTTGATTTCTTCTCGCAAATATCTTGAATGTTATTTGCTGCTATACATGTTTTACAATGTTCCCACATTAAATAATATTTACCATATATCGGCTATTTCAGTAAGCATGAGACACAATATGATGGAAATGACGGAGATTAAAAACCCCTGCAGCATGTCCTAGTTTGGAAAAGGAACGGAACGGTGGCAATAATATGAAAGTACAGAAGCAAAGAGAAAACCATTTAAGCAGAGACAATGATGTAGAGTGCAATTTTTAAACTATACAGGAAGGGGACAAACCTGGGGAACGAGCTTAATTGCTACACACACGCTCGCACGCACGCATGGACAAGCAAACATGTAAACGTTTTCTTACACTGCACATACAGTACTATAAACACATAATTCAATACTTATTAACACACCCACAATCACACACAGTTCACATGCATTCCATGAACACTCATACACTAATGTACAGACACATCAACTCCTGCAAGCTACACATACACACTCACTGGGATATAATTATATAGGAATTTCAGAACCCTGAGGAATACCGGAGTTAATTGGTTGAGGAAGTGAGCGATGGCCATGCACAACTGCAGCTATGGAATGGTCAGAAAGGAAATTATAGACAAAGGTACAGATAGAGGGACAGAAACCGAAGGAGGGTAGTTTGGAAATTAAAGATTTGTGCTAGACTCTACCAAAGACTTTCAATATGTCTAGCGCAATACAAAAAGTCTCACTGAAGTCCCGAAGAGAGGATGACCAAGACTTAGTAAGATAAGCAGGGAGATCACCAGTAGAGCGGACCTTAACCCGAGAACAGCGCGCCATTGGTTTTTAAAAGTGCGCGCCAAGCGGGCATATTTTGGTTCATTACCGCCTAAAATCGTCATTATCTGATAAATATCTTTATTGCTTATTCATATGCGCCTATTTTACGTTTAATTTGAAGATATTAACATGTAACAGCAATAAAACAAGTGGGAATAGTATTTGGGGTGAAAAAGACAAATTATTATCGACCCTCCAGTCATGAGGTGAGAGGCGCTCGAGACATACACCCTCCCTCTTCGAGGCCTGAAGGCAGACTGATCTCTCTCTCTTGCTGTCTTTCTCTTGCCACACTCTCTCTATGCATCCCTGAGGTGGGAGACATTGGCGCGGTAAATAAACCGATAAACAAGGGATAAACAAGGTGATAATGGAAGGGGGGGGGGTTGACACATGTGGAGGAGTGATAGGAGGTATGGAGGGAAATTATCTCACTTAATCACATATTCCTTTGATTTGAGTGATTTTGGGGTCTTTTAAAAGGCTAATTTTAGGCCTTGTATCTTAAGAGTCCCGTCGCCTTCGCCTAGTAAAACCTCTTAAGAGTCTCCTTGCCGTTCTCGGATTAAGGAAACCATGCTGGCGATCTGAAAGAAGATTATGGGAAAATAAATGCTTAAGAAATGTAAAATTAAGAATAGTTTTAAAAACTGAAGAGATGCAGGAAATGAGAGCAATTGGACGATGGTTGTAGGGTTGAGAGCGGTCAACCTTCTTTGGGACAGGTTGAATGAGAGCAAACTTCCAACAAGAAGGGAAGACGTTGGAAGAAAGATAGAGACGGAGGAGTATGCCTACAGTAGGCAGGGAATAGGCACGGAAGAAAAGTTTTTGAGTACAAAAGTAGGAACACTCCGGTCTGTATGCCTCCTTAGTATTAAGCCCAGTGAGGGCAGCTAGTGGTACGAGACCATCGAAGGCGAGAAGAGAAAATCAGCAAGTTGCACAACACAGAAGTCCAGGCCTACCCAGACACCCAATAAACAAGAGTGCCGTAACAGAAATCCATTACGTTAAGCCCACGATATAGCACCTAGTCACTCTCCGACACCTGGAAATTCACTAAATTCAATAGTCATAGTGTGTCTCTAACATTAAGAGTTCCTTATTGCTAAACCGTGTAATAACCCTTCAGTAAGACAAAACACACATTCTATCCTTGCTATTTCCCTATTTAAAACATTGTAAACATATGATTGGGCATTCCCGCATCAATGTAATATGGGATATTAAAGAGTAGAAATTTAATTTTGAAACATCCCAACACTCGATAACACAGACTTAACTTTTATTGATTCCCTATTAGTAAATATTTCATATTAAATGTAAATTAAACTATAGTCGAATGAGTAGAGAAAACGTGTCTTCGTGCCAATAAAAAAGACTGACTTCGCTAAACGCAATTCTTAGAACTTAATTACTTAAACACATTAGTTAATTATTTTCATTTGTATTTGTCTAACCTATGTACCTCAGATTGTGTAAAGCAAAAGTTTGATTCGATCTAATAACCCATACCAAAAGATAATTGCATAAATAGATTTTGCACGTGTTATTCAAACATTCTGAGCACGTGTTATTCAAACATTCTGAGCACGCGTTAGAGTATGCGTATGCACGCTTTCATCACTACTAAAGTAGACTGTGATTCTATATTCCTCCTGTGAGTTGTATATGTTCTATTGTATGTTAATATTTTCCATATATTGTGTGTGAACCTATAACTAATTATTTATATATAAAAGTGTTGTTCTGTACCTATTGTATAACTTGCCTTGTATGTTATCGTAGTAATATTGCTAAGGCAGCCTCCCAGAAGCTGGGTGTCCTCAACCGCCTTAGGGTTTTTTTTCCCCTGCACAGCTTCTTGCTCTGTACAGGGGCATAGTGCGTCCTTGTATTGAGTATTGTTCACATGTGTGGGGAGGTTCCTCTCACACCACTCTCCTAGACAAAGTTGAAAGGAAGGCCTTTCGTATCATTAACTTCCGTCCACTCACCAACTCTCTGCAATCTCTCTCTCTCCGCCGCAATGTTGCATCTCTCTCGTTATTCTATCGCTACTATAATAATCAGTGTTCTTCAGAGCTTTCCCAGTGTATACCACCTCCTTTACGTAGGGCATGTGGTACACGTCTTGCAACTCAATCCCACCCCTACTCTTTGCAACTCTCCAACCCGAGAGTGAAACGTTACTCTCAGCCTTTCTTCTACTGAACACCTGACCTCTGGAACTCTCTCCCAGAATCAGTCTTTCCCTCTTCCTATGACTTAAATTGCTTCAAACTCCGTGTGTCCAGGCATTTTGGCTCGAACGTCCCTTGATTTTGGCCCTGTCACTCTTTCAACTATGGGGGAGGCACTCGCTATAGGCAGTTCTGCCTGTTGCCTCCCTCAATCACATAGAAAAAACAAATATATATATAGAATAGTTAGTTCTCCCCGTTAGTAGGACTCACAAATAACCTGATTTGCTCTTGCGTGTTACTTTCAGGGCTTCCAAAACCGAATTTCTCCATCTATCTGCCCGTCACATTATAATACACGACTTTCGCTTACTCTACAACAACACACTAATCAACCATCACCTTCTCTCATTATTCTTTGGTTTTACTTTTTCTGCTGACTATTCTTTGAAAAATATAAATACAACTCTTGCTAAAACGGCGGTTTTTATAGGCCAATGTTTGATTTTAGACATGTTCATAGCGATCTTGTAATGTTATGATATTTGTTTACAGTGTGTTTCCACTCCTGATAACCGTACACAATTTTCGAGTTTGGTTTAGTATGTTTAGCTTTTTAAGAAGTTTCAAATTTGTTAACATATTAAGTTAACTTTATTTTCAATTGTATAATTGTTGGTTCATTAGACTAAATAATTAGTTAAACTATAAACTATTTTCATTCAATTTATTGGATCATGATGTTTAGCTGATGATGGCTGCTAGAGCAGGCCAAGACTCGAAATAAAGATGGTGATGCACGGAGTTATTTTTCCTATTTGTCCTACTATTATGGAAGATATATATATATATTGTTACGTATCTTGATCCTCAAGTGGTTAACTTGATGAATCTAGATAGCACAGAGATATATATTAAGGTATCAGTCAGCTGAAGGCAAAACAAAAGTAAAATCTAATAAAATAATTTCCTGTTGTTGCTTCCTTTCCTTTTGGATCTTAGGACTTAGTATCCTTTATTGACTGATACTCTTTAATTATGAAAAATACTGAAACTAATTAAAGTCATGTAGTATTTATAAAGAATTATTATTTAACCGAAGCTTAGTAGGCTATGGTTATGAACCGAAGAAGTTATATCTAAAAAAGGACTATTAATTCTATAAAAAGTCTTGAAAGATAAATATTAAAGTAAGAATATTTCTGTCTCTTACCCTTTTTGAAATGAATAGATAGTTTTCTTATATGTCCTTTTATTTATATTTAAATTTAGTTATTATTCTTGGTTCTTGTCTTACGTTAATAGTATTATATTATTATTATCATCAGGATTAATATCAAAGTCACATAAAAAGTTAGATATATATTTAATAATTAGTTAAATGTATTTCTTAACCACGTAACATTGAGGTTTGATTATGAGTAAATTAAGTTACAGGATCGCTTCATAGATTCGATTCAGGTCTCACTCAAATAATATGAAAAGCAAAAATAATATTTTGAAGCTAAAAAAAAAATCTTCAGCTTAGGAAATCACTAGAAGTAATATTAACACAGCCATGTTAGTCTAAGGCGATATTACTAATATGAGACAATAGCATCACCGTACTAAGCACCGTTAAGCAATGTAAGCTTAACCCGTGGAGCCCCGGCTAGTTTTGTAATGTTTGCGCACCAGAACCCGGCCGGTTTTCAAAAAATTGTTTTATTCCAGAAACAATAGCGAATGGGTTAGGAATGAAGGAAAAACCACGAAAAACCGCTCAAAAAGCTTACAAAATGGTCCTACAGAGCCCCCGAAAACGGATTTTACAAGAGTAAAAAATTGAAGGCAATTATCCCAAAAAACCAGGTTATTGCACGCTCGCGCGCACGCACGTGGACTTTGAGAGTTTTCAACCATCGGCACGGTTGCGTGGGATACGTACACAGTTCCCATACAAATCTGAGCCCTCTTGAGTGGCTACACCTGAGGTTACGGTCGGCGCAATTAGGGTGACGCGTCAGGCGCGTCTCTGGGGCTGTGCGTTACATACATCGCCGACGCGTCAGACGCGTCGCTGGGGCTGTACGGGTTAATTAAAAGAAAATGAAAGAACTCGTAAGTATTAATATAAAACAATAGTATTACTTTCATCGTAACCCAATTACTTAAAGAGTTGCTTTAGTCCACAAGTTAGTCAACTAAAATAGTTAAGTACATAATAATAGCGTTAACGTTAATTCCCAATCAAATAGTTAAGTACAGAATAGTAGCGTTAACGTCCCAATCACATATCTCACTAACCAACATAACGTAAGTGTTTACACCGAACACACTTAACATACACTTATATAATCTGACTGACAGTCACAATCCCATTATAATACTTCACCCCGTCTTCCTCCAGCTGCAAGTTCACCTTCCCCAAATCCAAATGAGACTGATTTGAATGCCCACTACTCGGGTCTTATATACTAAACAATGATGGTGTAGGAACGAATCAGGAGGCGAGTGATGGTGCGCGCCCCTATCATAGCTCCTCGAGTTGCATAGCAGGTGCATGGTCCAATGGGGGCTCCTGGCGTCGATCATACGTCATAGCGTCGGGTCATCAAAGTAGTTTGCAGGGTCCCCTATGACGCACGCAGGTGTGAAGGCTTGTTTGCTGGTATGCGGGCGAGCTGGTTTCCCACTCGCTGGTTCGCTCGCTAGTCTGCTTCGCCGCTTGGGTAGTTTGACACTCCTTCAACTCTAATTCTAATTCTTAAATTAACATACAGGGCTCCGTATGTCAGACCTCCCCCCTAGAAAAGAGTTTAAGGAGTATAGTACATAATATTAAACATAATACATAAATAGATTCACCACCAGATTGGCAACAGCAAGATTATAATGAGGATATAATAAGGATATCACCCAAAGTAGGCAACGTCTCCAGGTACCACATCAGAACATAGCCGGAACGTAGCTGGAGCGTTATTCGAACTGCAAGGCATCTCACAGCTGAAGGCTTGAAAGCACACTACTAAAGCATAATATTTACCTCACTACAAGGGAGAGCTAATTGCCAAAATCCTCTCATTAAGTTAAACTTACTGCTGTATGAGGCCAACCTGGTAAATGCAATCTTTGATCCGTTGCAGTGGGTAGGTATCGTTCTTTGTGATAGCATTAACTTGCCTATAGTCCATACGTAACCTATGGCTTCCGTCTGGCTTTGGCACAAGTATGACCGGACTACTCCACTGGCTTAAGGCCCTTTTGATCAGCTGGTTTGAAAACATGAAGTCAAGCTCGACTTGCAGTATACTCCTGCGTTGTGGCGAGACACGGTAGGGGGATAGTTTAACCCGTACAGCCCCAGCGACGCGTCTGACACGTCGGCGATGTATGCAACGCACAGCCCCAGAGACGCGCCTGACCCGTCACCCTAATTGCGCCGACCGTAACCTCAGGTGTAGCCACTCAAGGAGGGCTCAGATTTTTATGGGAACTGTGTCCGTATCCCACGCAACCGTGCCGATGGTTGAAAACTCTCAAAGTCCACGTGCGAGCGCGCAATAACCTGGTTTTTTGGGATAATTGCCTTCAATTTTTTATTCTTGAAAAATCCGTTTTCGGGGGCTCTGTAGGACCATTTTTAAAGCTTTTTGAGCGGTTTTTCGTGGTTTTTCCTTCATTCCTAACCCATTCGCTATTGTTTCTGGAATAAAACCATTTTTTGAAAACCGGCCGGGTTCTGGTGCGCAAACATTACAAAACTAGCCGGGGCTCCAGGGATTAATGGGAATTGCATCCCCTACGTCGATGTCGTGCAAGGCCAAAGAAGTGAGCCCTGGAGTATCACGGAACACACTGGGAGACTGAGATAAAACAGAGATTAGTTGGTTCGCTTGATCAGAGGAAAGATGACATAGTTTAGATGGTAATTACCCCCAAGCTACTGAATTATACTGAAAGTTGGATAGGCTACATGACAAGTCAAAGTCTGCATGGATACCTTCAGGCTCTGGAACAGTCTGCTGCGGGTCAGTAAGGGAACTGAAGACTTTGTCCGCACCAGGCTGTCCACAGGTCTTGACATTCACTGCCACAGTGGGAGAATCTGGAGGAGAGGAATCAGGGGACCTATGGAAGGGTTTCAACATATTTATAAGGAATACTTGCGTGGGCTTTCTCCTGTCTGGGGTAGTTACTAGATAATCGGTAATGCTCACCCTCTGAATGATCTTATATGGGCCCCTGAACTTTGCAGATAAAGGTTGGCAAAAAGGGGGAGTAGGACCAAAACCTCATCACCGGGCTGAAACTCCCTCTCACAGGCTTTTCTGTCATACCATTTCTTCATGGAGCTTTTAGCCACTATCAAGTTTTGAGCGGCAAACTCACATGAGGATCTCAGCCGGGTTTTGAAATCTGAAACATACTTGAGGAGGTTTTGGTTCCCCTCCGGGCCAACTAGGCTATCCTGCAATAGTTGCAAAGGACCTCTTACCTGGTGACCGAAAACTAGCTCATTAGGGGAAAACCCCAGGGATTCAGTTGGAACCTCACGAGTAGCAAATAAAAGAAACGGTACCCCCTTATCCCACTCAACTCCGGTCTCTGTACAATATTTACGTAACATTCCCTTTAATGTCTGATGATATCGTTCGAGAACCCCTTGACTCTCTGGGTGGTAGGTGCTAGACTTAACATGCTCGATACCCAACTCCTTCAGGGACTGCTGAAAAATGTTAGAGGTAAAATTAGTTCCTTGATCACTTTGCACCTCATGTGGGAAACCCATTCTGGTGAAGAATTTGAGCAGTTCCTTGATGACAGTTGGAGGAGAGGTAGTCCTTAAGGGTATAGCCTCTGGGTAGCGAGTTGCCATGTCCATGATAGTTAATAAATAAATGTTACCTTGGGAAGTCTTAGGCAATGGGCCTACAATGTCCACTACCACCCGAGTAAAAGGATTCTCGAAAACGGGCAAGGGCACCAGAGGATGTACAGGCACCTTCTGATTGGGTTTTCCTGTCATCTGGCAAGTGTGACACACTCTACAAAACTCCACTACATCTGCACGCATTCCTGGCCAGTGATAGTGGGCTCTGATTCTGTCTAGAGTTTTTCTCACACCTAGGTGTCCTGCCAATGGTATACAATGTGCCATTTCCAAGATATCTCTATGACAAGGTTTGGGGACTACTACTTGATGGACGTCCCAAGCCCCGTCATCGATTGGTCTGTGTGGCTGTCTCCATCTACGCCACAATACTCCTCCTTTGAGGTAGAAACATTCACCACCCTCCTTCTCACATTCCTCTTCACTCACGGACCTGGCAGCTAACTCCTTGCATTCACTATCATCTCTCTGTAGTTCTACCAGGCCACTAGGACAATTTGGAGGGGTTTCATGGTCATCGTTAGGGTCAAGATGAGCCATAAAGGTGTCAGATAAATCCACCTCAGTCACATCATCAGGCACAGTTGGAGCGTCATTCACACTCTCATCATCCCTTTCATCAACTCTTACATTCGGTACATTTCTGTCTGAGGGAACTGCTACTTGAGACATTGAACGTGTGACAGCACACACAGGGAAAACTGTTGGCATCTCCTTTTCGAGCTCACCGGTTAGTGGCTCGTTAACAGGGGAAAGTGACAAAATGGGGTCTGGTCGGACCTTCTCACCTGCTACATCATTCCCCAAAAGGAGTGTTACCCCAGGCACAGGGATATCTTGGGACCTACACAAAGCTATGGTGGCCTCACCCTGTAGTAACTCACATTCAATTTCGCCTTTTACCAAGTGTGCATAAAATTTGCCTCCAGCACCTCTCATTACAACTGGTTCGCCAGGTGGGCACTCCGTGTAAGGATTCACCATTAGGGTGCTAGTAGAACCTGTGTCTCTCAGAATTTTTACCTAATGCATACAACCATTTAATCTCACGTTGCCAGATGAAATAAAGGGACGGTAACTGTCCTGCACTGATGGTGAAAATATTATTGGCTTAACCCTAGTGGGTTGCACCACACATGCTACTACACCCCTGTCTAGATGATTTACGTTAGCTGCTAGGTACTCCTTCTGTCGGGAGTCCTGTATTAAAGGAACTTTTGGTGCTAGGTACTCCTTCTGTCGGGAGTCCTGCATTAAAGGAACTTTTGGTGCTAGGTACTCCTTCTGTCGGGAGCCCTGCATTAAAGGCACATATGGAATTTGAGATACGGCGGAAACTGTCTGCCCCGATCTCTCGGTTTTCTCCTTGGCCCAGCACTGATAAGCTAGGTGGCCTCTCATGCTACAAAAAATACATACTTTAGGGGATACGGGAACGTTCCCTCTTTGAGCATTACTATTAATTTGGGGCCCACCTCTGTTACCATTGCCCTGAGTCGCATTTTTAGTTGGGGGAACAATTCTATTTTGGCTAGCTGGGGAAGACGTTATAGGCTTGTGACTGGGTCGGTCAGATTTGTGATTGAGATACTTAAAATAAGAACTAGAATTATCGTAGGGCTTCTTTCCACGAAATTTGTTGTTGAACACGTATGTGTCAGCCATGTCAGCGGCGTCGGCAAGACAATCTACCTTTTTCCCCTTTAAATGATAGGATACAGAAGAATCAATTTTCCATAGGAAGTTTTCTAACAGGACCAACTCCTTCAGATCGTTGTAGCTTGTGACTTTCTTACTCTTGACCCAATGATTGAAAGTTTTAGTCATGGTCCTGGCAAATACCTTATGGGTTTCTTCTACTTTCTTCTGGTTTTTACGGAAAGATTGCCTGTAAGCCTCAGGCTGCAATTGATAGGTTTTTAGGATAGCTTCTTTGAGATTGTCATAATCCTGCCTAACTTCTGCTACTTCTGACAAATACGTGGCTCGAGCCTGCTCTGTCAAAACGGTTTGTAACATAAAAGGCCATTGATCTCTTGTCCACTTCATACCTCCAGCAACTTCCTCAAACAAAACAAAGAAATCCTGCACATTATCCTCAGTGAAAGGTGGAATGACACTAGTCATAGTCAATCCCAGAGGGGGAGCAATTTCGGGAGCATTTGTATTGCCATTTAGTTGAGCCGTACGATATTGATATTCATAATGTTCGGTCTTTATTCTGGCTTCTTCGATATTTGCTTTGGCTTGTTCGGCATTTGCTCTGGCTTTTATGCTGGCTTCTTCGGTATTTGCTCTGGCTTGTTCGGCATTTATTCTGGCTAGTTCTAAGTCGGTGTTTGCTTTTATTCTGGCTAGTTCAAATATTTGATCACCGGTCAAACCAGGTGGCAATTGTTCATCAAGTTGGCTAGGTTTACTCGAGATCCCACCAACTGCTCCGTTCACCCTCCTTGCCTTCTACAGGGAACAGGTGGGTTTTTATGGTTTGAGCCACCTCTACTTTAGACATGTTTGAGACAGTTAATTGGAGATGTGAGGCAAGCACTTTCAGTTCGGATTTTGACAGACAGTGAACATCAGGGGCTGTGGGTTCTGATTCTATGAAAACTCGAGCATCTTCGTCATTAATTTGATGAGGCATGATTAATATTCCCCCTGGGGGTTAGGGAATAGAATATGCCCCACGTGCCTTCTGCGTGTCGTAAGAGGCGACTAAAGAGGTTGGGTCGGTGGGCTTGCGACCCCCACCCGGAAAAAATATCTAAGCAAAGAAAAACGAACGAACAGCCTCGGATGCGGACGGAACCAACGTTGACGAACCACGACCGACTAAGGACATGCCTTCGGACATTCTGAGAATGGCTACGTGGAATGTTAGTGGCATGAATGATGGCACAAAAGAGAGAGAGGTTCTGGAAGTGTTAGTGAATGCCAGGCTGGATGTATGTGGAATGACAGAGACCAAATGGAAAGGTTCAGATGTGAGAGAGTGGGAGTGTGGAATGGGTGTGTGTGCTGGAGTGAGTGAAGGAACAGCGAGAGAAGGTGCATGTTTGTTTGTAAGTAGCAAATGGAAGGAATGTGTAAGAGAGTATGGGTCTGTGGGTTCAAGGATTGTGTGGGTGAGAATGAAAGTAGGAATACAAACGTGGGTGATTGTATGCGTGTATGCCCCGACAGAGGATATACTTGAAAGAAAGAAAGAGGAGTTCTGGATGAATGTGGAGGCGTGCCTGGAGAAGTTTGACAAGAACGAAAGCATATTTCTGATTGGGGATATGAATGGTAAGGTGGGTTATAGGAAAGTTGAGGGAGTGGTGGGAGGGTGGGGGTACCATCAGAGGTGAATGGGAATGGTAGTGCACTTGTGGACGTATGTGTGGGGAGGAGGCTGTGGATAGCCAACACCTTCTTCCGACACAGAATGATCCACAGGTACACGTGGAAACGGATGTTGACGATGAAGGATAAGACAGTGGTGGAACGAAAGTCATTGATTGATTATGTATGTGTGGATGAACGAATGAAGAAATCTGTGATGGATGCTAGGGTGTATAGGGGTATTGGAGGGGGTCTGTCTGATCATTATGTAGTGGTAGCTAAGGTTAGGATACAAAAGAAGTGGGTGAGGAGAGCGGGAGGGAGGCGAGAGGAGGGTGGAATGGTGAGGAGGGTGGAGAGGTTGCAGGAGGAGGAAGTCGGGGAGGAGTACAGGAGAGCAGTGGAAAGACGACTAGGTGGGTTCGACCTGGAAGTTATGGAGGAAGTGGAAGAGATGAGCAAGGTGTTTAAGGATGAGATCTGTGCAGCATGTGAGGAGGTGTGTGGAGTGAGGAGAAGAGGGAGGGGAGTGAAAGGTACAGCATGGTAGACAGAAGAGGTAAGAATAGCTGTGGAAGAAAAGAAGAAAGCATATAGAGAGTGGTTGGGTAGTAGAGGGAATGAAGATTCCGAGAGACAGAAACGAGCGAGGTACGTGGAGAGTAAGAGGGTGGTGAAGAGAGTAGTGAAGGAAAGTAAGAGAAGAGTAGATGAGGAATTTGGAAGGAATCTGAGTGTAAAATGGAGGGAGAGTAAGAAACTGTTCTGGAAAGAAGTCAAGAAAGTTAGGGAAGGTAGCAAGGGAAACAGTAAGGGTGTGAAAGATAAGAATGGGAGAATGCTAGCCGAGAAGCAAGAGAGAGTCGAAAGATGGAGGGAGTACTTCAGTGAGTTGCTAAATGAAAGGAATGAAGAGCCAGCAAACATAGCTGGATATGGTATGGGAGGGAGAAGAAGAGAAGTAGTGGAGGAGGAGGTGGGGATCAGGAGGTCAGAAGTGTCGGAAGCCATGAAAAGAGTGAAGTTGGGGAAAGCACCAGGAACAGATGGAGTGTGTGGGGAAATGTTGAGGTGTGGTGGTGAGATAGTGATAGAATGGGTATGGAAAATGTGCAAACTAGCATGGGAGAAGGGGAGTGCACCCGATGACTGGAAGACTGGCATAATAGTCCCCCTATATAAGGGCAAAGGGGAAAGAGGAGTGTGTGGTAACCACCGAGGAATATGTCTTCTAAGCGTAGTAGGGAAGGTATACAGTAGGGTAGTGATTGAGAGAGTGAGAGTGAGAACGGAGAAATGGATAGGCGACGAGCAGGGAGGTTTTAGGAAGGGAAGAGGATGTGTAGATCAGATTTTTACCCTGAATTGTGTTGTGGAGAAGTATCTGGAGAAGAAACAAAAGGTGTATGTTGCCTTTATGGACTTGGAGAAGGCCTATGACAGAGTGGATAGAGAAGGTTTGTGGAAAGTACTTAGAATATACGGAGTAGAGGGCAAGTTGCTGAAAGCAGTGAAGAGCATGTATGAGGGTGCAAAGGCGGCAGTACGTGTGGAGAGTGAGCAGAGCGAGTTCTTTGACCTGAATGTTGGTTTGAAACAGGGGTGTGTGATGTCCCCGTGGTTGTTTACTGTATATATGGATGGAGTTATGAAAGAAATACTATCAAGAGCAGTGGATGTTGGTGTATCGCTGAAAAGGGAGGGAATTGAGTGGAAGCTACCTATACTGCTGTTTGCGGATGATACAGTTCTGATGAGTGATAATGAATGGGAGTTGCAGGGTCTGGTAAATGAGTTTGGAACAGTGTGCGAAAAACGGAATTTGAAGGTAAATACGGGGAAGAGCAAGGTTATGGTCTTCAAAAGGGGTGAAGACACAGAGTGTGAGGTGAAGCTGAACGGTCAGGCTATGGAGATCGTCAACTCTTTTAAGTATCTGGGCAGTGTGTTGAGTAAAGATGGGACTATGGATGAAGAGGTGCGGGAGAGGGTACAACAGGGGAAGAGGGTTGTAGGAACGCTAAAAGCAGTAACAAGAAATAGGGTGGTCAGTATGGAAGTGAAGAAGTCCTTGCATGACAGTGTGGTAATCCCGACACTGACTTACGGAAGCGAAGCATGGACGTTGGTTGAGAGACTCAGACCAAGAGTGAGAGCAGTGGAAATGAATTACTTAAGGAGTGCGTGCGGAGTTACATGGAGGGATAGACAGACTAATGAGGAAGTAAGAAGGAGGTGTGGTGTGGAGGTAGATGTGCTGGAAAGTGTGAAAAGGAACAACTTGAGATGGTTCGGCCATATGGAACGTATGGAAAGCGAGAGAATGACTAAGAGGGTGTACGAGAGCGAGGTGGAGGGACAGAGGGGGAGAGGTAGACCGAATATGAGGTGGAAGGATGGAGTGAGGAACTACATGAACGAAGGCGGTGCTGGTTGGGGGGAGGGGCGTCAACTGACTGGGGACAGAGGTGCATGGGGGCGGTTCGTTCGTGGCCACCCCTTCGGGGATCACGGCGTCAGGCAATAGATAGATAGATAGATGATTTATATTTGATTTTTAAGTAGTGAAACGGTAATGAAACTGAGTGAAACTGTATGAAACGAATCCTGGCAAGGTCGCCACTCTTCTGTTACGTATCTTGATCCTCAAGTGGTTAACTTGATGAATCTAGATAGCACAGAGATATATATTAAGGTATCAGTCAGCTGAAGGCAAAACAAAAGTAAAATCTAATAAAATTATGTCCTGTTGTTGCTTACTTTCCTTTTGGATCTTAGGACTTAGTATCCTTTATTGACTGATACTCTTTCATTATGAAAAATACTGAAACTAATTAAAGTCATGTAGTATTTATAAAGAATTATTATTTAACCGAAGCTTAGTAGGCTATGGTTATTAACCGAAGAAGTTATATCTAAAAAAGGACTATTAATTCTATAAAAAGTCTTGAAAGATAAATATTAAAGTAAGAATATTTCTGTCTCTTACCCTTTTTGAAATGAATAGATAGTTTTCTTATATGTCCTTTTATTTATATTTAAATTTAGTTATTATTCTTGGTTCTTGTCTTACGTTAATAGTATTATATTATTATTATCATCAGGATTAATATCAAAGTCACATAAAAAGTTAGATATATATTTAATAATTAGTTAAATGTATTTCTTAACCACGTAACATTGAGGTTTGATTATGAGTAAATTAAGTTACAGGATCGCTTCATAGATTCGATTCAGGTCTCACTCAAATAATATGAAAAGCAAAAATAATATTTTGAAGCTAAAAGAATTTTCTTCAGCTTAGGAAATCACTAGAAGTAATATTAACACAGCCATGTTAGTCTAAGGCGATATTACTAATATGAGACAATAGCATCACCGTACTAAGCACCGTTAAGCAATGTAAGCTTAATTAAAAGAAAATGAAAGAACTCGTAAGTATTAATATAAAACAATAGTATTACTTTCATCATAACCCAATTACTTAAAGAGTTGCTTTAGTCCACAAGTTTGTCAACTAAAATAGTTAAGTACATAATAATAGCGTTAACGTTAATTCCCAATCAAATAGTTAAGTACAGAATAGTAGCGTTAACGTCCCAATCACATATCTCACTAACCAACATAACGTAAGTGTTTACACCGAACACACTTAACACACACTTATATAATCTGACTGACAGTCACAATCCCATTATAATACTTCACCCCGTCTTCCTCCAGCTGCAAGTTCACCTTCCCCAACTCCAAATGAGACTGATTTGAATGCCCACTACTCGGGTCTTATATACTAAACAATGATGGTGTAGGAACGAATCAGGAGGCGAGTGATGGTGCGCGCCCCTATCATAGCTCCTCGAGTTGCATAGCAGGTGCATGGTCCAATGGGGGCTCCTGGCGTCGATCATACGTCATAGCGTCGGGTCATCAAAGTAGTTTGCAGGGTCCCCTATGACGCACGCAGGTGTGAAGGCTTGTTTGCTGGTATGCGGGCGAGCTGGTTTCCCACTCGCTGGTTCGCTCGCTAGTCTGCTTCGCCGCTTGGGTAGTTTGACACTCCTTCAACTCTAATTCTAATTCTTAAATTAACATACAGGGCTCCGTATGTCAGAATATATATATATATATATATATATATATATATATATATATATATATATATATATATATATATATAATATATACTGTATATATATATATATATATATATATATATATATATATATATATATATATATATATATATATATATTCCCCAAGGGCGTAAGGGGGCCTCCGTCTTATGGTGGAGGAAACAAAGAATATGCCCCATGCATCCTACTGTGTGTCATACAAGGCGACTAATAGGGGGAATGGGAGTAGATTGTAGGCACCAAACTAACAGGGCTATACCCAGGAGAGGCTGTAGGCCTGTCTTACTGATTCCCTTTGTGCCTCAATTACACAGAGAGTAATCAAGCTAGCTTTCACAAACACTTCCTCCTCCTATCAACTTCACTACACTAAACATGCACACCACACTTCCTTTTTCCACACCAAATTTATTTTTACTGTACAATGATGAACTCTAGCCCAGCCTCGAAGTCCCTAAGGGGGGGGGGGACCATAAATGCCCCAACATCCGCCCGACCTTCCCCTGACGACCCCGCAAAATTACCTGGACCTCGGCCTGTTACTCTTTCTATTAACTTTTGCAACATTCGCGGACTTTCCTCTAATTTTCCCTCTGTTGAACACCATCTCTCCTCCTACAAACCTGATCTTCTTTTCCTCACCGAAACTCAGGTGTCTGAAGCAACTGCCAGCAGCCCCTTCTCTGTATCCTCCTACTTTCTCTATCCTAGTTTCAAAGCCAAAGGCGGATGTTGTGCATACGTGCACAACAAACTCACTTGCCCTCGTGTTCTCGATTTCGATTCCTCTGAATTCTCAACTTTAAGATCGAACTTTCCTGTCATTCTCTAACTAAATATTTCTGTGCTGTCTATCTTTCCCCCAACTCTACCGACTTTTCCAAAGGCTTTCACTATCTAAACTCTACAGTGGAACACATTCTATCCATATATTTTTTCTCAGAAATATCCGTCTTAGGAGATTTCAAACATTCACCACCGCCAATGGCTCTCCTCTCACACTACTGACCAACCTGGTGAACAAGCCTACGTCTTTTATATCCTAAATGACCTAGAACAGTTAGTTCAGCAAGTCACCCACATCCCGGATCGCCTCAGGAATCGGCCCAACATTATTGACTTCTTTCTAATTTCCAATCCTTCTTCTTAAACTGTCGATCTTTTCTCTCCTTTTGGGCTCTTCCGACCATAAACTTATCTGTCACCTGTCCTATCTCTCCAGTACGGCCACCCGATCCTCCTAGTCGGCGGCGCTTGTGGTACTTTGGTGCTGCCGACTGGGAGGCTCTCCGTCAGTACTTCTTTGATTGCTCATGGAATTATTTCTGCTTCTGTGGCCGAGGACCCTCTGAGAGTGCTGAATGCATTACTAAGGTAATCCTATCGGGCATGAAAACATAAATTCCATTTTCTTTCTTTCAGTCTAATGCAAAAAAATCTTGGTTTACTCACGCTTGGTCTACTGCTGTCCGCAACAAGGAGGAAGCATTCAAACTGTACTGACGCCTTAAAACTCAAGAATCTCATTCTTCCCATGTTTCTGCCCAGAGTCAAGCCAAATCTGTTCTTCGGCTTGCCAAGCGCTCTTTCATCAATAATAAATGCACTGAACTATCCAACTCTAGCTCTTCCCAAGCTTTCTGGCATCTAGCCAAAAACCTCTCCAACAATGTGTCTTCCTCTTCTTTCCCTCCCTTTTTCCACTCTGATGGCACAACCATCACTTCTTCTTCTGACAAAGCTGAACTCTTTGCTCAAACTTGTGCTAGAAACTCCACCTTAGATGATTCTGGTGCTATTCCTCCCTCTCCCCTACTTATGCCTAATAGCCTAATCTCTTCTAAAGATGTACTTTCTAGCCTCTCTTGGCTAAATACTAAGAAGGCGTACGGTCCAGACGGTGTTCCTCCTGTTGTACTCAAAAACTGTGCTTCCGTGCTGACTCCCTGCCTAGGCAAACTCTTTTGTCTCTGTCACTCCTCTAACATCATCCCTTCATGCTGGAAGTTTGCTCTCATTCAACCTATCCCAAAGAAGGTGACCGCTCTCAGCCCTCCAACTACCGTGCAATTGCTCTTATCTCTTGTATCTCTAAAGTTTTTGAAACTATCCTTGCTTCCAAATTTCTTAAGCATTTCTCTTTTCATAATCTACTCTCAGATCGCCAGTATAGCTTCCTCTACTAGTGATCTTCTTTCATATCTTACTAACTCTTGGTCATCCTCCTTTCAGGACTTCGGTGAGACCTTTTCTATTGCGCTAGACATATCGAAGGCCTTCTCTACAGTCTGGCACAATTCTTTACTTTCTAAACTACCCTCCTTCGGTTTCTATCCCTCCATCTGTGCCTTTGTCTCTAATTTCCTTTCCGGCAGTTCCATAGCTGCGGTTGTGGATGGCCATCGCTCACTTCCTCATCCTATCAACTCCAGTGTTCCTCAGGGCTCTGTCCTTTCTCCTATTCTCTTTCCAATTTTCATAAACGATCTTCTCAACTGTACCTTCAGTCCCATCCATTCATACGCAGACAACTCTACCTTACACTACTCAATTAGTTTCCCAGAATTCCCCAGCAAGCAATCCTTTAAAGACACACGTAATGAAGCCATAGAACACTTATCTTCTGATCTAGATGCTGTTTCCAATTGGGGCAGAGAAAACCTTGTTGCCTTTAATGCTTCCAAAACCCAATTTCTCCATCTATATACTCGTCTGGAACTCCCAGCGGACTATCCCATATTCTTCAACAATACAAAAATCGGTCGTTCATCTTCTCTCAATATTCTTGGTGTCTCTTTTTCTTCTGCTCTCACCTGAAAGGACCATATTACCAGTCTTGCTAAAGCAGCCTCCCGGAAACTGGGTGTACTCAACCGCCTCAAGGAGTTCTTTACCCCTGCACAGCTTCTAGCTCTGTACAAGGGCACAGTGCGTCCTTGTATTGAGTATTGTTCACATGTGTTGGGAGGATTCTCTCACACCGCACTCCTAGACAAAGTAGAAAGGAAGACCTTTTGTATCATTTATTCCCGCCCACTCACCAACTCTCTGCAAACTCTCTCGCTCCGCCGCAGTTTTGCATCTGTCTCCCTATTCTATCGCTACTAAAATAATCAGTGTTCCTCAGAGTTCCCCTAGTGTATACGACCTCCTCTACTTAGGGTACGTGGTACCCGTCTTGCAACACAATCCCATCCCTACTCTGTGCAACTCTCCAACCCAAGAGTGAAACGTTACTCTCAGACTTTCTTCTATTCAACAGCTGAGCTCTGGAACTCTCTCCCAGAATCAGTCTTCCCCTCCTCCTATGACTTAAATTGCTACAAACTCTGTGTGTCCAGGCATTTTGGGTCGAACGTCCCTTGATTCTGGCCGTCACTCTTTAAACTATTGGGGAGGCACTCGCTACAGACAGTTCTGCCTTTTGTCTCCCTCACTCACATGAAGAAAACAAAAATAATATATATATATATATATATATATACAGTATATATATATATATATTATATATATATATATATATATATATATATACAGATGGAGATATAAGTAGTTCTTAATTATCAAAGGGGATGGACTGTATTCTCTTTAAGGGTTTAGCTTATTCCTCACTTTCTGAACACACCATTCTTTTCTTTTATTGTCTATGTGTATGAATGAGACAAGAGGCAATCCTGTTTGTAGCAAGTGTCACCCCCCCCCCCCCACCCAAAAAGAAAGAAAGAAAAACAAGCTGAAAGAGAAACAGGGAACCAATTTCAAGGCTTGTTAGAGTAAACATGTCTGGACACACGGAGCTTGAGATAGCTTAAGTCATAGGATGAGGGAAAAACAGATTGAGGGAGAGAGTTCACTCTTGGATTAGAGAGTTGGAAAGAGTTGGGGTAGGAATCCTTAAGGGAGGAGGTATACACTGAAAACATTCTGAAGAACACTGTCTATTGTAATAACGATAAAAGAAGAGAGATGCAACATTGCTGCATGTTTTGAGAGATTGTTAGGAATTAGTAAGAAGAGACGAGTTGATGAGAAAAAATGCCTTGTTTGTACCCTTTCGAAAAGTGCAGTATGGGTGGAACCTCCCTACACATGCGAACAGTACTTGATACATGGGCGCAGTAGGTCCTTTTCAGACCAAGATGTGTGCAGGGGTAAAGAACCCTTTGACTCGTTTAAACACACCTAACCGCTTTAGCAAGAAAGGTGATAGGAAGACTGATAGGAAGAAAAAGAGACACCAAGAATATTGAGAGCAGACGAAGGGTATATAATATTATATGTGTTGTTAAAAAGTTAATATGATAGTCGTGTGGAATATTGTAATGGGTAGATAAGTGGAGAAACTGGGTTTTGGAAGCATCGAAAGTTACAACATTTTCTCTACCGCAATCAGAAATAGTTGATAGATCAGAAAATAGGCATGCTATGGCCTAATTATGTGAGTTTTGGAGTGATTGCATGGTGGGACATTTGTAAAACTAGTTGAGTAGTGTAGGGTAGAGTCATCAGCACATGAGTATACAAAGGAGTACAAAGGAAATCAAGTAACAACAGGTCTAGTGACCCCTCTAGGCTGCTTGCCCTCTAAAACACTGAGGATCAAGTGTCCGAACAGCGGCTTAGAGGAGGTAAGGGTAAATTGGGAAGGGAACTACTGCCCTGGAATAGGACAAGAGGTACAGTTGAGATCAAAATATTATAAATAAAAGTGGAGATAGGACAGAACCCTGAGGAACACTTGAGTTGATAGGTTGAGGAAGTGAGCGATGACCATCCACAACCGCAGCTATGGAATGGCCGAAAATAAATTAGAGATAAAGGCACAGAGAGAGGGATAGAAGTCTAAAAATTGTAGCAATCTTGTAAGTGACCTGTGAGGTAAAACCAATCTTCTTGCTGATATTTTCTCCACCAATTCAACCTTAGATGAAAGAAATCAAGATATTCACACCAAACATGATATAACCAGTTTGCAGAATATCTCAGTAGATAAAGCTCCTGATCCAGATGAAATTCCAACTAGTATTTAAATAATGTTCCTTAGTGCTTGCTCCAGTTTTGGCAAAACTTGTCTGTCTGTGTACCCATACCTCATGTTTCCCACTCTCCAGGAAAGTAGCAAACATCCATCCTGTTCCAAAAAAGGGAGCTTATTCAGAACCATTAAATTACAGACCACTACCTATAACTTCCACCATTGGTAAAATCTTCGAAGCAATAATAATAACCTAATCAAGCATCTACAGACTAGTAAATTAACCAGTGATAAACAGTGTGGCTTTAGACAAAAACAATCAACTGCAGACATTCTTTGCTTTCTTATGCATACAAAAATAACCAAATTACAGAAAGAAAACAAATGAAACGCATACAATAGCGTTGGATAATTCAAAGGTTTTTGATAGAGTCTGGCATTAATCATTATTATCGAAAATGTTACACAACGGTCTTGCATCACTAATTCCACTAATATATTTTATCTTCATAACAGAATAGTATGTGTAATGGTAGATGGCCTTTATTCTCAAATTTACTCCAGAAATGCTGGTGTTCCTCAGGGATCAGCTTTGGCCCCAACTCTGTTCCTTATTCATATCCATGATCTTCTATCTATCACACATAACCCAATACATTCCTATGCAGATGACTCAACAATCCATAGTTCCTTTACATTTAGCAGGTCTTTCATGCAGCCTGATAATATAAATACCTAGTTAAACACTGCAATTTCTCTGAACCAGGACCTATCTAAAATTAATAAATAGGGACAATTATATAATTTAGTTTCCTTTAATCCTTCCAGCCCAGGTGTCCTTTTAAAAGGACACCGCGGCAGATTGGCAGGAACCCGGGTGTCCTGTTAAAAGCTGTAAGCTTGAAAGCCTATTTATTCAGCATGGTCTGAACACCGTGCGTCTGACGCATGTAAACAAAGCCGATCGTTGGGTCACCGCACCTCCGAAAACAATAAGGAGACGTCGGAGCAATGTTATTGTTGTGACGTCAGACGAAATTAGTGTCTGAAAAGCTCCGATATTGTCAACATCGCGGCAAAATTCGCTCCACTGAAATCGCCATCACAACTGAACCAGTTGACTTACAGAGCTCTACTCAACGCCAGTCTACATATTGGAAACTGCACTACGTTTATAGATGTGTGGGAAATTTCTAGCAGTTAAAATAACAAAGATACGGTCGCCTAGGCCTAGACGTTTTTCGGCCAGATCGCCCGGATCTCAACAACGTCCTTAGGAAAGGTAGCCCGGGCCATGAGGGTTAATGCACAGAAAACCAAATACATACCATTTTTTAACAAACATAATCTTTCTGACTCCTACATAATTTTTAATTATGTAAAAATGTCCCACTTCCTCTAGTATTGAAATCCTTGGTGTACCATTGGATACCAGCCTGAGCTGGACACCTCATGTTAGATCCATTGCTAAATATGTCTCTAAGAAAATGGGACTTCTATACAAAGTTCGAGAATTCTTCACTGACAACCAATTAGCTATTATTTATATATATATATATATATATATATATATATTATATATATAATATATATATATACATATATATATATATACGGTATATATATATGTACCGATATATATATATATATATATATATATATATATATATATATATATATATATATATATATATATATATATATATATATATATACAGTGGGGGCCGAATGTGTTGTCGCGTATGGGGTAGCGACAACTCATACAGCTGTAAGTGGTACAGGGCGATTTTGCCTCGTGGTTTTCGTGGGATTCCCATTTTCGTACGTCTGGCAACTAGACCAGACCTCCCGCGTTGCTGGGAAGATGAGTAATTGTCCCTCAGTCCTTGTCTTACCACCGTGACGAGTTAATGTGCTCCGCGGGTGGGCCCCCTGGATTACCCAAATCTTGTACACCAGCGGTCGGTATTGTGCTTCTATCTACGCTATGCCCAGTGCTAAGAACTTGGAAAGTGCAGACATTGCAGCCATAGGAGCCCTCTACAGGGCTGGGCATTCGAATCCAGAGATTTCTCGCCTGACGGGCGTTAATTTGAGGACTATACAGAGGTGGACTAAGAAGTTTCGCGAGGCTGGCGACGCTGCCGACGTCGGCCATAAGCCGAAGCCTGGTAGGCCCAGAAAAATCAGTGCTAGGACCCTGCTAGTGCTTAAGCGACAGATTGAGGGCAATCCTCGTCTAACTGCACGGCAATTAAACAAAATAACCCTGATTTGTTGGATAATGTGGCCATTAGGACAATACGCACAGCCCTTGCCACAAAACTCGATTATCGAAGTTTACGGCCCCTCAAGAAACCACTTATAACTATCCGCCAAGCTAGAAACAGGAGACTTTTTGCCGCCAAGTACCTTCGTTGGCCATTAAGGAAGTGGAAGACGGTGTTGTGGAGCGATGAGTCTACTTTCACGGTCACTAGCAACCGTGGAGGAAATGTGAGGGTGCGGCGCGGTGGCAACAGGTTGGACCGCAAGTACCTGGCAACTACTGTAAAGTACCCAGACAGTCTCATGGTATGGGCTTGTTTCACCTACCATGGTGTTGGTGAGTTAGTAGTGCTACCTAAGAATATCCGTACAGGTATAATTATTTAGAACTATTAAATGACCACTTGCCAAGTTCATACCACAAAACTAGGGCCACCTTTTTCATGCAAGACGGTGCACCTTGCCACACGGCCCGTTATGTCACTGAGTGGATGGATGATGTGGGTGTGAAGTACTTTATGGACTAGTAAAGTGAAAGAATAAAATGAGAGACGAAGAAATATTATGTGAGCAATAAAATTATGAAAACATTTGTTATTAACTTCGCCCCCCCCCCTCCTTTTATTGCTCACATAATATTTCTTCGTCTCTCATTTTATTTTTTCACTTTACTAGTTCTAATATGTATTAGGTTATTATTTTTATAACTATTAATTTTAAGTTTTATTCTAGATTTGTTAAATTTAATTATTAATAAGAATATTTACATTAGAAAATTACTCTGCCATTCATATAGGCTTTTATTTCATTTCAGTTCAGGTCTGAAGATGGTTTATGCTTAAACCGAAACGTTACCAAAATAAAGATGTTTGTATCAGCGCTGGTGTTGATTTTTATCATCTGACTCCGATTCCAGCAACAAGAGAGTATTGCTTCTATATTATATATATAATATATATATATATATATATATATATATATATATATATATATACTGTATATACATATATATATATATATATAATATATATATATATATATATTATATATATATATACAGTATATATATATATATATATATATATATATATATATTCAGTATATATAAAGAGGCCTATGTGTGTGTGTGTGTCATGTTCGTACTCAGATGGAATGCTGCTCAGTGTTCACCCTTGTGGAAAGGTTGTGGAGTGGTTACATTGAGGCAGTTGTACAAAAAGCAAAATATAGCAATTAGATTATTCAATAACCCTGTAATCACGCAGGATCTTCCTCCATTATTCATACAAAGTGATGTTGCATCCCTTGCAACATTGCAAGATATTTTCACGGTAAATGTTCTGAGCAACTTGCTTTAATTGTACTACCTCTACTCAACTTTTCCTGCAGAACTAGGGCACCTGGAAATGCCTATGAAATCACACTCTCTCATCCACAATGTAGAACTTCCATTTATCAAAATATATTTATCCCCAGAACTTCTACTCCCTTGAATTCAATTCCTTGTAAGTTGATATCCACACAGTTACAATCTACAACAGTTTAAGTCCAATTGTTACAAACATTTTATGAATGAAGGATACCTTTAGGCACATGAACTTTTTTTTGTATTGTCTTTGTGTTTCCTTCCTGTATGTATTGTCTCTAAAAAAAGAAAACAAAGGTTTGAGAATATGTGATTTGTGCCAGACTCTATCAAAGGTTTTTGATATGTCTAGCGCTATATAAAAGGTTTCACCAAAGTCCCGGAAGGAGTATACGACCAAGGTAAGAAAGGAGATCACCAGGAGAGCATCCCTAAAGGAAACCATTCTGGAAAACTGAACAATTATTGTGAGAAGACAGATGTTTAAGAAATTTTGAATTAAGAATAGATTAACAAACTTTAGAGATGCAAGTAATGAGAGCAATTGGACAATAGTTGGAGGTTTGAAATGGGTCACCCTTCTTTGGGACAGGTTGAATTAGGGCAAATTTCCAGCAAGAAGGGAAGATGTTAGAATAAATTATAATGTACAATTTGCAAAATAAGAAGAAAGAGTTTACCTAGGCAGAGTGTCAGCACGGAAGCAAATGTTTTGAGTACAACAAGAGGAACACCATCTGCTCCGTACGTCTTCTAAAGGGGCTTTTCCACATGCACGACCCAACCGGATTTTCGTTCATGGAATACTTGTCGGCTGACTTTCTCACCGAATTGGCTTGATTTTCTAGTGGTGACCATTATTTCAAGAATGTTGCCGTGCAATCAGCGACATGTCTTGCGATATTCCGCGAAATCATCAACAACATATGAGATTGGCCGCGGATATCGTTTGCAACAACATCGGACAACAATGAAATTTGAATTTCAGGCAGCTGTTAAAGGACGACTTCATGCAAATTGTTGCAGAAACCGTTGCGGATATGTCGGCGATGTTGCGGACAGTGAACGATAGTAATGTGATACTTTATAATTTCAATCAGGTAATTAGGTCCCACCCTTGTTTGATAATAAATAAAGAGTCTCCTGGAGGCTCACGCACCATTCTCACCTCAACATTCGTATTAACACGTACTTGTCACACAGTCTTGGCAATGTCTATGCAGGAAGGACATATGGAATTACTGCGACTGCAGGCTGAATCACCCTCAAGATCTACCATATCCGCTAACAAGACATATGCTGCCAACACAACCACTGCCATCACAACCACTGCCCACACAACCACTGCCAACACAACCACTACCAACACAACCACTGCCAACACAACCACTGCCAACACAACCACTACCAACACAACCACTGCCAACACAACCACTGCCAACACAACCACTACCAATACAATCACTGCCAACGCAACCACTACCAACACAACCACTGCTAACACTACCACTGCCAACACTACCACTACCAACACAACCACTACCAACACAACCACTACCAACACAACCACTGCCATCAAAACCACTGCAAAAACAACCACTGCCAACACTAACACTACCAACACTACCACTGCCAACACTACCACTACCAGCACAACAACTACCAACACAACCACTACCGACACAACTACTGCCAACACAACCACTACCAATACAATCACTGCCAACACTACCACTGCCAACACAACCACTGCCAACACAACCACTACCAACACAACTACTGCAAACTCAACCACTACCACACAGCCACTACCAACACAACCACTGCCAACACAACTACTGCTAATACAATTACTGCCAATACAACCACTACCACACAGCTACTACCAACACAACCACTACACAAACTTGCACATTCTTACACACACATACTATGACAAACACACACAAAAACGAATCACACACAGTTACTATCCACCCCCAAACACAGACATTCACACACACATACACAAACATACAAAGACCCACACAAATGTCACTATCACATCCAATACAAGTAGCACTATTTAACACACACACACTTGCACACACATGTTTTGTCCTATGTGTAAGAAGGAGACAAAAGGCAGGTTGCCTGTAACGACTGTCTTCCCAAAGCCAAAACAGTGACAGAGGCAAATTCAAGGGACGTTGGGGTCAAAATACCTGGACACACAAAGTTTAAAATAGTTTAAGCAATAGGATTGTAAGGAACTAGTAAGTGGAAGTGAGTTGATGAGACGAAATGCGTTGGACTCTACTCTTTCGAGGAGTACGGTAATGGTGGAGCCTACCCACACATGCGAACAATACTCAATAAAGGGGCGCACTGTGCCCCGATACAGAGCACATACACATAATCTCCATTCAAATTCCTCCAAGAAACGCAACAATCAACCACCACCAAGCAGAACAAACTATCACAACCAACATAACCATCACCAAACTACCACAACTACCATCAAGCTACCACCACCACTGACCAGCTACCACAACCACCAACCTATCACAACCACCACCACTACCACCAAACTACCACAACTACCATCAAGCTACCACCACCAATACCCAGCCACCACAACCACCAACCAATCACAACCACCACCACTACCACCAAACTACCACAACTACCATCAAGCTACCACCACCACTGACCAGCCACCACAACCACCAACCTATCACAACCACCACCACTACCACCAAACTACCACAACTACAATCAAGCTACCACCACCAATACCCAGCCACCACAACCACCAACCAATCACAACCACCACCACTACCACCAAACTACCACAACTACCATCAAGCTACCACCACCACAACCACCAAACTATCACAACCACCACCACTACCACCAAACTACCACAACTACCATCAAGCTACCACCACCACTGACCAACCACCACAACCACCAACCTATCACAACCACCACCAAACTACCACAACTACCATCAAGCTACCACCACCACTGACCAGCCACCACAACCACCAAACTATCACAACCTCCACCACTACCACAACTACCATCAAGCTACCACCACCACTGACCAACCACCACAACCACCAACCTATCACAACCACCACCAAACTACCATCAAGCTACCACCACCACTGACCAGCCACCACAACCACCAAACTATCACTACCACCACCACTACCACCAAACTACCACAACTACCATCAAGCTACCACCACCACTGACCAACCACCACAACCACCAACCTATCACAACCACCACCAAACTACCACAACTACCATCAAGCTACCACCACCACTGACCAGCCACCACAACCACCAAACTAGCACAACCACCACTACTACCACCAAACTACCACAACTACCATCAAGCTACCACCACCACTACCCAGCCACCACAACCATCAAAATATGAGGGGGGGGGGGTGCCCAACCCCGAAAGGAGTTGAAATAGGGGAGCTATCCCCCCCCCCGCCCCCCCCGCCAAAGGCGGCTTTCTAGGGCATTTCCTAGCTGATGCTGAGAGGATTGGGTTCTAGTCATGTGGTGATGGGCTGGTCTATCAGAGTGAGAGCTGAGCTGAGCTGAGCTTACTCTGACTGTTCCTCTTACTTATATATTTTCTAGATCTCAAGTGATGGCATTGTTTCCGTGATTTGACCTACCTACTGCCAACCTAGAGGTTGGCAGATTGGGACCCAAAGCGTCACATTTTTCCTTTGCCCCTCAACTTTCCCTTCATAATTGCTGAGGGGCACAGGGCCTTGGGTGGGGCTTGGGTTTCCCGGGCATTTCTGCACCCTCCTCAGCTCCCTGCCTTGGAGTGGCTTCGGTCACCCTGGCTTTATTAGTGGTAAGCAGGTAGGGCTTTGTGGGGCCGCTCGTTTATGGCCTTGGCCTTCCTCAGGACCTTGGGGCTGTTCGGTGTTACGTCCTGGGATATATAAACGCTGGGCTCTTTCTATTGGACTAGGTATGCGGCAACAAGCAACAACGGAAAATGCTAGATCCAACCCTTATCTATAAACCCAGGCAACAAACCACCCTAAACCGTCAAGAGTCCTGCCTGGACAACGAGGTATCCTATGACTCGGTTACAGGGTGCACGCACTATAGACGGCTGATAGTCAAGCAGGCTATATAAAAGATCACACTATTAAGTTGACTTAAAGCTTCAAGGAAAAGATAGATAACGGAATTAAATTGCAGAAACAATTTAATAACAAACTAGAAGAAAGTACATTTAACGTTACGTTAATTAATACAACTAATCACCCCTGCGTGAAAGAAGGTGAAAGTAAACAGTCCTCAAAACATCGTACAGGTAGACAAGATGTGGGTTTCTAAACTGCATGCGGCTACTGTAGGATCTGATGCTTAGCAAAGAAAGTACGTTACGGATTTAGAGAACTCTTAACTCATAAGCAGGAATAAATACTAGTGATAGGCCATACAGTGTATAATGGCATAGGTATAATTAAATAAAGGCAGCAACTCGCAACATAACCACATACAGGTGTGCTTCTCACTCTTAGTCAGGCAAGCCTGCTCGGACAGAGTCTCTAAGCCACACCCTGACTCACAATGTTCACAAAAACGGTAAACTGTGGCACAATAACCAGCATACAGAGATAATAAACCCCTAGCTGTTAATCTGCCAGGTGGCAGAGGTCTAGCCGGAAGGATATAGGCTTCGGATACCCGGGCTGAGCCACCTGCTCTAGCCTAGGGACGTTCCCAAGTCTGTGCGCCAAATTACTCTAATTGAAAGGGTGCTCTCTTGAGAGACTCAGATCGCAAGTATCTGACTCTCTCCTGGCGACCCTAAAACAAAAGCAAGACGTGCTAGCGCAGTGCTGAGTGGACTAGGCAAGGGCCCTCACACAACACAACACTAGACACACAGGGACACAGACAAGAAAATGCCCCCAGACTCCCACGGGTATCCTAGTAAAGTCGTGCGGGTCCACAGGACTCGCACCAGCATACTTTACTTAAAGGATCGCAAAAAGCCTCCCCTCCGGTCTAGCCCCTGCTAACCTGACACAAGAACACACTAGCAAGCATGAAACCACCAAATATGAGACAAAAAAAAAACTTCCTAGGTCTCATTAACAATTAAATCCCTGCATAAGGCCCAAAATCCTATCTAGTTATCTGAGAGCTCGTCGTTAATACAATAATAGATATAAGGTCTATGAAGGGGATGGGATAATTAAATAGATTGGTGAAGTAGTGGAAGGAAGGTATACAAAGTAAGAGAGAAAGTTTCTAAGTGGGGTTGAGAGGGATAGATATCAAGGGGTCCGAAGGGTACGACAGTGAGGTGAGCTCTGAGTCTTGAATCTGTCTGGACCCCGCCCTAGGCATGCAGAATACATCCCAGGCTCGGCAACACTCAACAGAGTTGCCGGGTCAAAATCCTCTACCCCGTGCGTGAGTCGAAACTAAGCCTAACGTTGCAATCAAATGCAAGTGGCAGCGCTTCAGGCTCGTCCCAAGCTAAGCAAGCGAAGCAACGTCCCAAGCTGGTCTCTCTCTCCCGCTCGTCTCCTCCCGCTCTCACTAGACTTATATCTTATATATTATAATGCAACAATCAACTATCGAGAATAAAATATACTAAGATGCGTTGGTTAAGAATAAGGGCAGCTACAAGCTGTGAAACAACATAAGAATATCCCAGACATTAGTTACGTTGTCGTAGGATATATACTAAGGAAAAGCCTGCCGGCCGGCTGCCACCAGCCGGTTTCTAAACGGCTGGGCAGCCGACGCGCGCGCATGCCCGCACGTGGCTACTATGCAGAAGCGTCACACCTCCCCCAAGATATAAGAACCTTGACTAAGTTCTTCATATCTAACAGAAAGCTTCTCATAGTACCACACACTGTTGCGACACAAGGCACTATATATAAAAAAAATAAAGACTGTTGCGCTCAACCGAGCAAGTTCAACTAACTCAGCGACAATAAGCGAAAACATTCAACTTAGATACTGCTACAACATCTTATACAAAATTCTACACGTTATAAAAATAAAGAGTTTTTATAAGGTTTTTGCTTTTTTAATTTGTTTTTTTCGGCTGAACTACAGTGACAGCCTATTTTCCTCCACACTCAACCCTCAATCCTGTGGCAGTCTAACCAACATCATCCACCCTTGATAGACAATCCGCTATCACGTTATCAGAACCGGCAATATGGCGTATGTCCAGATTATACTCCTGAAGCATGAGTGACCACCTGGTCAGCCTCATATTCCGGTTATGAAACTGATTCAAGAATTTCAGAGGGTGATGATCGGTATAAACCACTACGACTGGTCCGAAAGCAGGAACATATACATCGAAGTGCCTGAGTGCCAGCACTATCGCCTGGAGTTCTTTTTCAATTACAGAGTAATTCCTTTGTGCACTATTGAATTTTTTACTGTAAAAACTCACTGGATGTTCGATACCTTCATCATCTGTCTGTAACAAGACAGCCCCAGCCCCTACGCCACTGGCATCAGTCGCCAGCTGAAAAGGTCTGCTGAAGTCCGGGGCCCTGAGTATGGGGTGTGTATATAACAGGTGTTTCACCAAGGAAAACGCCTCTGCACACTCAGGAGACCACCGGAACTTCTTGTCCTTAGATAATAAGTCAGTTAAAGGTGCAAGTACAGCCGAATAGCCTTTGATGAAGCAACGATAATAGCCTATCATACCTAGAAACCGCATGATTTGTTTCTTAGTCGTAGGCTGGGGAAACTGATCGATGGCTTTGATCTTTGTCTGTGGAGGGCACACCTGACCCATCCCCACCTCGAACCCCAGGTACAAAACTGTGGCTTTGACAAACTCGCACTTACCCAGGTTTACCACCAAACCTGCTTCATTCAGTTTATTAAAAAGCTGTCCGATGTGAGCACAGTGACTGTTAAAATCATCGTCGTATATTATGACATCATCTAGGTACACCGTACAGTTGGGAATGTCGGCTACAATGTCGTTCATTAATTTCTGAAACGTTGCAGGGGCATTTTTCAGCCCGTATGGCATAACATGGCAACGATATGTGGCACCGTCCACCACAAACCCACACACCTCTCGCGCTCGCTCAGACAAGGGCACTTGCCAATAACCCTTAACAAGGTCTATCTTAGTGAGGAACTTGGCTTTTCCTATCTTATCCACACTGTCGTCCACGCGAGGGAGAGGGTAGGCATTTGTGGGGGTTAAACCATTCAACCTGCGGAAATCTATACAAAACCGCACCTTGCCATCTGGTTTGGGCTGCAGAGTGACTGGGGAAGTCCACCTTACTGCACCCTCAGAAATCAGCCCACGTTTCAGCATATAATCCAGCTCTTCCCTAAGTGCTGGTAATTTAATAGGGGGAACACGGTATGGCACTGATTTAAAGGGCGAGTGGTCCCCAACATTGACATCGTGCACCGCTTGAGTAGTGAGGCCAGGATGCTCCGCGAAAACAGCTGGGTTTGAATCAAACAAGTGCTGCACAGCTACACGCTGTTGCTCAGGCAGGTGCAATATCAACTCGTGAGCCACTTGTCTAGAATTCCCCGCCCACTGATCCGCGGAAACATGACAATCCCAATTATCCTCCCTGCAGCTTGACTGTCCCTTCCTTCTTCTCCACCACGATCGCTGCAGATCAACACCGGGACAGTGAGAGGCTCGGAGGGGCGCCTCACATACTCTTTCATCAGATTTACATGGCAAAGTTGGTTCTTTTTCTTACGATCAGGAGTAGCTACTAAATAGTCGAGATCAGAAACCTTCCTTACAACCCGATACGGACCAGAATACTTGGCAGACAAAGGGTGTCCCACCAGAGGCAGTAGTATCAGTACCTCCTGATCTACTTCAAACTCCCTCAGCTTCACCTTCTGGTCGTATCTGTCCTTCATCTGAGCTTGTGAACTCTTAAGGTTCCGACCTGCTACCTCCAAGCTCTTTAGCATTCTCTCACGGCTTTCAACTACATACTTTAGAAATTAGCATGGCTTTGTGACTCCCTCCCAGATCTCCTTGACTATGTGGAGGGGCCCCCTGACCCTGTGTCCAAAAACCAACTCATTCGGGCTAAATCCCAAGCTCTCCCCAGGTACTTCTCTCGCAGCAAATAAAACGTATGGGAGACCTAGATCCCAGTCCTTCCCATTTTCCATGCAATAACACCGCAACATACTCTTGAGAGTCGAGTGCCACCTTTCCAAAACTCCCTGACTCTCGGGATGGTAGGCAGATGACACCACAGACACTATCCCATGTTGCTGCATGGTCTGCTTAAACAGAGCAGAAGTAAAATTGGATCCCTGATCAGACTGGATCTCCTGAGGGTAGCCATAACGAGAGAAATAGACAAGTAGATTTTTGACAACAGTCTTAGCCATCCCGTTGCGCATGGGGTAAACATCTGGATACCGTGTTGCTACATCCATTACAGTTAGTACAAATTTATTGCCGGCACTAGTGGGGGGCAATGGGCCAACCATATCGATAACTACTTTGCTGAAGGGCGGCCCAATGACAGGGATGGGTTGTAACGGGGCTCTCGGGATGACCTGATTGGGTTTCCCAATAACTTGACAAGTGTGACACTGTGACACCCATGACACGACACTCGCCTTTAACCCAGGCCACCAGAAAAGCTTGCTCAGAGCTGCCTCCGTCTTACGTGCCCCCAGGTGCCCTGCCAAAGTCACATCATGAGCTAATCTCAATAAGCTCTCACGGCACACCCTCGGTACTACTAACTGGTCCACTAATCCTGACCCGCCATCCCACTTTTTCTTGGGATCCTGATGTCTCCGATACAAGATCCCCTCGGACAAGAAAAAATCACCAGGCTGCGCATCCCCATCGCTCTCCAGTTCGACAGCACCATTACCACACGCCCTGACTTCAGGATCTTCCAGCTGCAAGGAACATATATCAGCAGGTGCGAGATTATCCAAGTTCATCTTAAATAATTTATTTCCACCTCCAATGTCCCGCTGAGCCATCCTTTCCTCACGCTGCGCATAACGATGCTGTCGCAGAGTCTCTTCCTGCCCTGCACCTGCACTAGTGGTGAGAGGCCCCGTGGCCTGTCCAGACTCTAACATAGGTACCAATAATGACTCACCAAGAAACACTGCCGGCTCAAAACTCTCCAATTGACCAACACTTCCCGTTTTCTTGTGACCTTTCCTCCGCGGTTTGATAGACTGAGGTGGTGGCTGCAAGGCTCCGGATGTCTGAGAACTCGTCACAACACACGCCATGGTTTGTACGATACACTTCTCAACCCACTCCTGTTCCTCCCTACTAACGTCGGCCGCCTTCTCGGCAACGACCAAGGGTGAAACCTTAGAAGCAGGCACCGCAAAGTCGTTGCCGAGGAGGAGGTCGACGCCCCCAACAGGCAAGTTCTCTACAATTCCGACATCCAGCTCCTTCACCACACCACCCACCTCTAGCTCCATCCGCATCAGCGGATAGGACTTCGTAGCATTGATCCCCTGAACTACCACCACCCGAGCAGCGTTAATCGGTCTACCAGTAAAGTTCCTTAACAAGGTCTGAAAAGCCCCAGTATCACGCAATAGCTTAACTCCTCGCCTTTCGCCAGCCCACCTCACAAAACCATGCCCTCTATGACCCCTAAAGACGTCGCGGACAGGGTTCGAGCCTTCCGGACTCTTGAACACAGGCTGTGTCCCAACCTCTGACGAACTACCCTTGGCAAACTCAGAAGATATAGGCGACACCCCTATGCTGCGGGCCAATGACACAACCTTGTTTGGTGGCTTGTTCGGACAAGCATTTGCAAAGTGACCCTCCTTGTGACATGCGAAGCACTCTTTACTCTTTGGTTTCTCTTGGGAGTGGGAGGTACCATTAGACTTCTTATACGGGACGGTATTTGGTTTATGTTCAGTTTTATTGTCAGTGCTAGATGGTTTTATGTATTTATGTGTATCAAAATTCTTGAGAGGGGGAGGGGTACGATCCTTTGCACCCGACTCACTCCTAGCTGCTGCTCCGCACCCTCGAATTAATGACAGTCGGAGGTCAGCCATTTCTGCTGCCTCCTGGAGAGTTCTAGGATTTGTTTCCTTTATATTTAATGTTAAGTCCCCGCCTGTGCACTTAAAGAACTGCTCCAAGAGAACCAGCTCACTCAACTCCTCAAAAGTAGCTGCCCTCTCAGAACGCAGCCAATGTCGTAGTGCATCAGACAAGTCCCGGGCGTGTTCTAGGAAGGTACTATCCTTGCCCTTAGTAACACCCCGAAACTTCAAGCGGTAAGTTTCTGGTTGTAACTCATAGGCCCGTAGCACAGCCTTCTTTAGCTCATCATAAACTACACAGGACTCTAAAGGTAGTGCATCATACGCTTTTAGCCCCTTTCCTAGGAGTCTTGATGAAACTAATGCTGCCCACTTTTCCTGAGGCCACTGGTGTTCCTGACACTTCTTCTCAAATTGCATAAAAAACTCAGCCACACCTAATTCATCGAACACAGGAACTAGTTTAAGCAGGTGCGACAATGATTGGTCCCGATGTCTGTTACCTCCCCCAATATTTCGCCCTGTTACCTCCACTCGAGATCTCTCCAGCTCCCTGTCAGCCCGATACCTAGTAGACTCTGCCTACAGTTCAGCCTTTCGTATAGCTGTTCTCTCTGCAGCCTCAGCCTGAGCTCTAGCCTGTCTTTCGGCGGCCTCAACCTTGGCCATCTCAAGCCGAAACAACAAATCTGGAGTCAACACTTGAGGAGGGGAAGGTGCATTTAATGGAGAAGGTCCCTGTGATTGAATTCCACGCTGCCATTGACCATCAACTTGGGGCTATGTACTAAATTCAGGCACCCTGACGTTTGATATGGGGGTAGAGTGGAGGGGGGGCTGGGGACCGGGGCCCCCAGTCGCCTCTCCACCCAGGTCTCTCCCTTCTAAACCCAATATCAAAGTCCTCAGCTGATCTTTCCTCATGCCACTTAAACCCTGGTGACCCTGAAGACCTGCTACACACTTTAAGCCATACTTATTCAGCTTCAACACCCTGGCAGCGGTAAGGGGCACCTCTAAAAATCTTCTAGCACCCTCCTCGCTATCGACTAGCCACTCCACAGGTCTTTCTTCCTCCGAGCCCGTATCATGACCTGACCCATCACTGTGTTCTGATGTATTAGACATGTTTGTGTACTGCAGTAATTATCACGGTTATAGAATGTGCCTTATCTCCTATGCAAGTATGTATATACTAATGTTATTTAAAGTATTTAATGTGTTATATTGGTTGCTCCAAAAAAACAACTCTATGTCCGCTGTATTCCTCTAATCATAAGGAATCTCAAAACAAATGACCACTATATTCCTCTGTTCAGTAAATCCTATGATAAGTCGCCATTTGTTACGTCCTGGAATATATAAACACTGGGCTCTTTCTATTGGACTAGGTATGCGGCAACAAGCAACAACGGAAAACGCTAGATCCAACCCTTATCTATAAACCCAGGCAACAAACCACCCTAAACCGTCAAGAGTCCTGCCTGGACAACGAGGTATCCTATGACTCGGTTACAGGGTGCACGCACTATAGACTGCTGATAGTCAAGCAGGCTATATAAAAGATCACACAATTAAGTTGACTTAACACCTTACGAGCGGCCTATGCGGTTTATTTATGTGTACCGCACAGCGGGGTGTTTTTAGCCAAAATAGGGCTGTTTACGTGATCATTTTCATGCCTAAATAAGACCCAGAACGTAAAACAAGTACCTATCCCTGAAAGGGCATAAACAGAGCTTTCGAATGACACCATAACGATCCTTGTATGATGGATAGTTTTCTTGCAATAACCGTGCAACGCGAGTGCAAAAAGCAGGTAATTCGGTACTTTCAGTACATAATTGAGTATGTAGCGAGTGAGAGAGGGAGGAGGGAGCTGAGATTTGTGTCAGTAGGTTCGCCGCGGTGGTCTGGAGCAGTCATACGCTCGCTAGTCTCCTGCCACCACTTGTCTCTCTCTCTCAGCCACATTACGTGCTGAAATTGCCACTCGAGTTATGTCGAGCGCCGCCACATAGTCCAGCTTTATTTAACTCGACTTATGTTGCTCGCTGCTAATTATGGGTTAAAGCTTCAAGGAAAAGATAGATAACGGAATTAAATTGCAGAGACAATTTAATAACAAACTAGAAGAAAGTACATTTAACGTTACGTTAATTAATACAACTAATCACCCCTGCGTGAAAGAAGGTGAAAGCAAACAGTCCTCAAAACATCGTACAGGTAGACAAGATGCGGGTTTCTAAACTGCATGCGGCTACTGTAGGATCTGATGCTTAGCAAAGAAAGTACGTTACGAATTTAGAGAACTCTTAACTCATAAGCAGGAATAAATACTAGTGATAGGCCATACAGTGTATAATGGCATAGGTATAATTAAATAAAGGCAGCAACTCGCAACATAACCACATACAGGTGTGCTTCTCACTCTTAGTCAGGCAAGCCTGCTCGGACAGAGTCTCTAATCCACACCCTGACTCACAATGCTCACAAAAATGGTAAACTGTGGCACAATAACCAGCATACAGAGATAATAAACCCCTAGCTGTTAATCTGCCAGGTGGCAGAGGTCTAGCCGGAAGGATATAGGCTTCGGATACCCGGGCTGAGCCACCTGCTCTAGCCTAGGGACGTTCCCAAGTCTGTGCGCCAAATTACTCTAATTGAAAGGGTGCTCTCTTGAGAGACTCAGATCGCAAGTATCTGACTCTCTCCTGGCGACCCTAAAACAAAAGCAAGACGTGCTAGCGCAGTGCTGAGTGGACTAGGCAAGGGCCCTCACACAACACAACACTAGGGACACAGACAAGAAAATGCCCCCAGACTCCCACGGGTATCCTAGTATAGTCGTGCGGGTCCACAGGACTCACACCAGCAGACTTTACTTAAAGGATCGCAAAAAGCCTCCCCTCCGGTCTAGCCCCTGCTAACCTGACACAAGAACACACTAGCAAGCATGAAACCACCAAATATGAGACCAAAAACAAAACTTCCTAGGTCTCATTAACAATTAAATCCCTGCATAAGGCCCAAAATCCTATCTAGTTATCTGAGAGCTCGTCGTTAATACAATAATAGATATAAGGTCTATCAAGGGGATGGGATAATTAAATAGATTGGTGAAGTAGTGGAAGGAAGGTATACAAAGTAAGAGAGAACATTTCTAAGTGGGGTTGAGAGGGATAGATATCAAGGGGGTCCGAAGGGTACGACAGTGAGGTGAGCTCTGAGTCTTGAATCTGTCTGGACCCCTCCCTAGGCATGCAGAATACATCCCAGGCTCGGCAACACTCAACACAGTTGCCGGGTCAAAATCCTCTACCCCGTGCGTGAGTCGAAACTAAGCCTAACGTTGCAATCAAATGCAAGTGGCAGCGCTTCAGGCTCGTCCCAAGCTAAGCAAGCGAAGCAACGTCCCAAGCTGGCCTCTCTCTCCCGCTCGTCTCCTCCCGCTCTCACTAGACTTACATCTTATATATTATAATGAAACAATCAACTATCGAGAATAAAATATACTATGCCAGACAGCCTGGGGAACAGCAACAACAACAACCAACACAACCACCACCAAACTACCACAACTACCATCAAGCTACCACCATCACTACCCAGCCACCACAACCACCAAACTACCAAAAGCACCACCACCAAACTACCACAACCACCACCACCACCACTACCCAGCCACCACAACCACCAAACTATCACAACCAACACATCCACCACCAAACTACCACAACTACCATCAAGCTACCACCACCACTACCCAGCCACCACAACCACCAAACTATCTCAACCACCACCCCCACCACCAAACAACCACAACCAAACTACCACAACCACCACCACCACCACCAAGCTACCACAACCAAACTACCACAACCTAATTACCACCAACACCACACACCTCACCAGCATAATCCCCAACAAACTCCCATAACCATATCCATCACAGATACACCTATAGCCACAACCACACACTCTCCCCACCAACTACCAACCACAAACACCTACACAAAAAACAACACAACCACCACCACGGCCATACACCATACACCACCACAACCACCACCTTTGTCACATTTGTCATTGATGAAAGATTTTTTGGCAAGTCGAAAAACAGATTTGGCACGATTCCGGGCAGAAACATAAAAAATGCGAGATTTGTGAGTTTGCATGCATCTGTACCGTTTGTGTGCTTCCTTCTTATTGTGAACAGCAGTAGAATAAGTGTGAGTAAACCAAGATTTTATTGCATTAAGTTGAAAGAAAGAAAATGGAACGTATTCCTTCCATGCCCAAAACGATCACCTGGGTAATGCGATCGGTACACTCCAAGGATCCCCGACCATGGAAGCAAAAACCATTCCAAGATAAGTCAAAGCTGTAGCCAGAGAGTTGAGAATTCATTTGAGTTAAAGTTGGGAACTCAAGAGCAAGTAAGATTGTTGCGCACATACTCAAAACATTCATCTTTGGCTTGAAACTGAGGAAAGAGACAGTAGGGGGATACAGAGAAGGGTTTGATGGCATGTGCCGTAGACAACTGGATTTCACTTAGGAAGAGAAGATCAGGTTTGTTAGGGGAGAGGTGGTGCTTAACCCCCTGAGCCCCAGCTAGTTATAAATAAATGTACCACCAGGGACTGGCAGGATTTGATTTTTGTTTTTTTCCAGAAACAATAGCGAATGGGTTAGGAATGAAGGAAAAACCACAATAAAAACTATCAAAAAGGTCAAAAAGGGGTCCTACGGAGCCCCCGAAAGTCGATTTTAGAAGAGTAAAAAATTGAAGGCAAAAACATCCAAAAACCATGTTTTTGCGCGCTCACGTGCACGCGGTTGGACTTTGAGAGTTTTCAACCATCGGGATGGCTGCGTGGGATACTTACACAGTTCCCATACAAATCTGAGCCCTCTAGGTGCCATAGGACCGGAGTAATTGGGACCGGAGTACCAGTGACGACACGTTGTCGTCGCTGGGGTTTAGCGTTACATACATTGCCGACGACACGTTGTCGTCGCTGGGGTTTAGCGTTACATACATTGCCGACGACACGTTGTCGTCGCTGGGGTTCAGTGGGTTAACAGAGTAGATGCTTCCACCACGTAACATGGATATGCGCATAGAATATGCACACAGAGAGGTACAGTTGGCAGTAACAAAGGGATAAGGGATGGAGGCCAGGCGACCTGTCTACTCAGAGGGTTAATTTCTACTTAACAGGCTAAGGCGATTAGTACAATGAAGACAAAAGGTGCATGATATTAGGTTGCTCTAACGGAATATATTTATAGCAAAGGGTAGTGTGGTCTCCTTATGTCTGGTAAAAAGACCAAGGCAATTCATATAGTACTCTACGTGGACTATCAAAAATACTGTCAAAACCTCGATCAGGGACGAATACATAATATATACACAATTCAACGTAGTCACGATACACTCATAAATACATACACAAATATATATATATATACTGTATATATATGGATCTGTACATATAAGATACCATTACACATTTCACCTTACTAATAGCACTAATAGATACTGGTCTTCTCTAGTGAAATAACCGCATGAAATTACTTGAGCCTTAAGATCACGTTCTATAACTTATTGACACACTGTGATATTAAGTTAGCTTTTATTTCTACTCTTAGTACACTTGAACTTGGTATTAATCATGACTATTGTTAACAGCGGGATACTCCGCAATCATGATTACTCAAGATAAACACAATTATTACGGATAATAACTACACTGTACAAAGATATACAAATGGTTATAGTGCAGAGTATCCTTTTCAATATATGTAGATCACTTACTAATATGGCAACTGGATTAATAACAAATATTTTATGGCTCTTATAATTATATACATATTACAGTCAGGGGAATGTGGATCTCGTATGAGACAATGGCAGAATATATTACAATAACAACTGTGGTAACTTTCCGTGTATCTGATATACAGTATAAAACTAAACACTTAACTTCATTAAAATTGCATTGGATAGACAGTTTCAGGCACTACTTATACCTATATCGACCATCTATAATTCTATACACAATACCGGAATGATCACTTATATTTCTCGATACACTTAAATATATATTACCCCGAGATAATGATATTTCATATACCACCTATCAATCGGTCCTAATGCATTACCAACTCCTAGAATCGCTGCTGGAGTAGGACTCATGGTGATTAGGTAATCTTCTTTTGCGAGACAGACGTGCAATACAGGGTCTTACACGTTCAGACAGGGCACGTGAGGCATCAATTGGGGAAAGATGAGTCACTGACTTGTTAACCCTTTCACGCATTTATGACACAGAGGTTGCCAGATTAGCAATAAGAAATAGAGTTATCTCACTCTTATAATTACCTCTCCAAAATTAGTTTTCTGCCCACAGCTAACTCAAAGACAACTTCAGAGGTTGAAATAACTAAACTAAAGGATTCTAAATACCCCTGATGGTAACAAAGGCTTTAAAGTACCCCTATAGGCTCAAAATCGCGTCATATGCGTGAAAAGGTTAAGCTTCTCCTGGGACGCAAGGGGGGCAGTTCAAGTTTCACGATGTCATTTGGTGGAAGGGGACGTTATCGAGGGAGAGGGTTGGGAGTGGGGATGTCGGGAGTGGTGGGTAATTTGGGGGCTCTACCGAATATCAGTTCATGGGCGATGAAGCCGATGGCAGAGCACTGCCTGACTCAAGCTACATTGCACAATGGGGAGGAATGCGGGCCAGTCGTTCCTGTCTTTCTGTATCATGGTGGCTCTCAGGGCGTTGTCCACTGATCAGTGGAATCTCTCACAAATCCTGATACTGTCGGGATGGTACGGGGTGGCCAGAGATATGTTGTATCCGAGCAATTCGATCAGGGATGCCCACGTCTGAATGATTTTCTCCTTGCCATGGTCGCTGAGTACAGTAGTGGGGATCCCAAAGGCTGAAATCTCATGGCAGAGCTGAACTTTTGCCATTGTCAGGATATCATGGATTTTAGTGGGGACGGCAATGACAAAGCAAGATTACACATCCACTAAGGTGATTATGAATTGGTAATCATTGTAAGCTTCGAGAGGGCCCCTAGCATCAATAGAGAGGGTTTCAAAGAGGCAGTTGGCATGCAGGTGGCCCTGGGTGCCTGTAAATTTGTATTCATCTATGCCAAGGGTGCAACCCCAACATCCTTGTACATCTGCGGCCATGTCATCAGCGACAGGGGTATAGAATTGCCTCTTGAAACTACAAAAGGTGCTTTTCTTTTAGGTTGACACCAGGACTGCCATGGAGGAGAGTAAGAACTGCCCTTCCGCGGATGGAGGGATGGATTGTGCATCCGTTCTCGGTGGACACCTGATCGCCCAAACATACTAGGCGTCCTCAGAAACGGGCAGGCAACCAACTGGGCCAAAAGATGTCCTAGGACACCTCCAACTAGGCATCCTCTTCTGATCACCTGGGGTCTAGTTGGATAGCACAGAGTGTCTCCTGGTGGGGGTCTGGGATCAAAAGGGCACAGGAAAGGCCGTCCGCCTTGGTGTGGAGCTTTCGAGGTGATGTTTTACTGTGTAATTGAATTCCTCCAACAGTTCCTGTCAGCTGAGCAACATGGATTCTGAAGATTGTGTATGTCTTAGCCACTTGAGGGAGTGGTGATCAGTGATTATATTCACCCTGGCCCCAGCAATGTAAGGGCGGAAGGTTTTTAGGCCAAAGATAAGACCCAGATACTTCATCTAAGGGACAAGGTAACTCCTTTCAGTCTCTGTAAGAGTCTGGCTAGCACAGGAGATGATGTTTTTGTACTGACCTGTTAACTAGGACTGCTCCCAAGCCCGCCAGACTGGCATCGGTGTAGACCCAGTAGGACTCTGAAAAAAGTCATGGAAGTTGAGGATGGGAGAGTTAGAGAGGATATTCTTCAATCTATCCATGGCTTCTTTTTCTTGGGCGCTCAATTGAAATGGCTGGCCTTTGCTGTTGAGGGCGTAAAGCGGGGCAGAGATGGAGAAGAATACTTTGATGAAATGACGATAATAGATCGCCATTTCGAGTATGGGTCAAACTTCTTTCACAATGGACGGCTGTCATTGAGGGGTCTGGTGCAATTCCACTGGCACCAACAATTTTCCTCACGTAGGTTACTTCTCTTCGAGCTAATAGAACACTTGTTGGGCTTTGAAGAAGAGACCCGCAGCCTGCACGCATTGCAAGACCTGTCTCATTTGCTATAGGTGACCTTCCCAGGGGAAGGAGAAAATGATGATGTCATCAACGTGAGCTACATATATCTACCAGTTCAATCCAGCCAGGATGGTGTCCATAAGGTGGGAGAAGGTGGTGATTCTATTAGTGATGCTAAAGGTGAGAACATTAAGCTGTTTAAGGTGGCTCTGGCTGGTGGCGAAGGCTGTTTTTGGTTTTGCATCATCAGAGAGGGGTACCTGCCAGTACCCAGACTGCAAGTTGAGGGTTTAGGACTAGCTAGATTCGTATAATGACTGGAGAGTATCTTTCATGGTTATGTCGTTGAGGATCCGGTAACCGACACAAAACTGAAGACTGTTGTCATTCTTTTGTGCCAGGAAGACGGAGGAGGACCAGGTGAACTCTGACGGGTGGATGATGCCATTATGGAGCATCTCCCATCCCTGGATATCTTTTTTGTTGCGGCGAAAGTTTTTTTTCAGCGATGGGGTTCGTCGGATGGGGGTCCTCGGCTGTGTATTTCATGCTTAATGAGGTGCGTCTGTCCTCGCTCGGCATCCGTGAATTCCTGTAGGACGTCTAGGAGCTGTGCCATCTATCGGGAGTTTAGGTCAGGGGGTAGGGATGGGAGGGGGGGTCGGGGTGGACCATGGGGTGTCTGGACTGCTCTGTCTTGTTTTGTTATTTCGGTCGCCGAGGGGGGCCAGCTTAATGGAATGGCAATTGCCCAACATTTACCATTTATGCAGGCGTAGGAGTTCAGAGGTGACAATCGCAATAAATAATTTGGGTGTGCATTGTGGGAGAGTTGGAGGTGCTGGGTGGTGTGCGGGGAATTGTGAGTTCAGCTGCAAGCACGAATCTCTCAGGGGACATATATGTGGTTCCTGGAGGTAGGCGTGGTCAAGTTCGGGGGGCAGGGGGTGTTTTGCAGTGGCTGGGCAAGATCATGGGGTAGGTTCTGGTTCGGTGTGAGGGTGGGGCAATGCTCGTTGATGCTTTTTCGGGAGTCGTTGGCAACCAGGCCGTCCCATCTGAGGTATTCGCCAAAGAGGCGGGGTGGCATGCTTAATACTGTACATTAAATGCCGTCTGGACAGTGCCAGCATTTACATTCAGGGAGAGGGTCCCTGTGATTCCATACAACTGGATAGGGTCACCACCAGCATGCTGGAGGGCTACGGGCACCCACTGGAGTTGGCCAGGTTGCTCTTGCTGTTGCAGGTAGAAGCGGTGAGAAATGCAACTCCTATTGGCTCCAGTGTTTAACAGGAGTTGAAGGGATGTCCCCAGGATGTGGGCGAAGATGATGGCTCTCAGATACGTAGGTGTCTGAGAGCGAACTAAAAACCCTGAGGGCGTGAGCAGTTTCAGCTCACTTGTCACCTTCCCTCGAAATTGAAGCATCTAATGTTGGATAGATTTAGGCTCCGGTTGTTTGCATCAATGTTTTGGTTCCGGTACTCTGTGTGGTCAGTTGGGGCTGGGTTCCTAAGGACGATGGAAGGTCTTAAGGTCCCTGAGGTGTGGCTTCTCGGACGGCCTTCCTAATCATGGCCATCACGTTGGCATCTTTGGGAAGGGGTTTATATTTGTCTGGGTGCAATCAGAGTGTGGTGCCTCGATGGTCTCGGTGGTCCTGGTGGGGGCCTCCTGGTTTTGAGGTCACTCCACTGTCCTGCCTGGTTGGTTGGGTTAACTGGGTGAGGGGGTTGGGGGGGGGGGGGGGGGGGGGAGGACCTATTAATATAAGTCTTGAGCAGCTTGATATCCTATTCTAGGGTGGTCATGGGTCTACCCACAAATACAATTGTGGATAGCTGAGGGTGCACGTGCGATCATCGATCATCCCCCCCCCACCCCCCCACACACACACACACAACCCTATGCTAAATTATCCATGGCATTCCGGACTAGTTCAGGGTAGGCTACTCGGTACAGCTTTTGTATTTTTGTGTGGAATTCTTCTGTCATTCTAATACACACAATTATACATATTTATGCTGATGGAGGTATACTGTAGGTAGTTCTTAGTTATTAAAGGGGCTTGACTCTTGTCTCATTAAGGGTTTAGCATATTCATGATTTTCTGGACACACCTGTGATGATTTCACCACGTACACAGATGTACACCCAGAAGTGAAAGTCCTTGCCTAAGGGTTTCACCGTACTCCTAATACCCCAGAAGGTAGGAACTGGGTGGTGCCTGCCCGTTCTCCCTTACTAGTCCTACCCCAGACTGCAGGTACGGGGTGGTGCCTGTCCATCTCCCCTTCCTCCCCCTGGCACATAACCCCCAATTAACACAGTTTCTTTCAGAATAACGCGCAAAGAAGTATCAACGCATACCGCAATGTATATTGATATTCATACATCTGTTCCCTTTCAGAATTGTAGTAATAGAGATAGCTTAGATTACAAATCAACTTAATTTTCTCCCTGTCCTATCCAAATTTTCGTGTCAGTTTTTCCATACTACATGGTATTTTTCCTATCTGTTTCCATGCCAGCACTAGCTGGAGAGAATGGTGGGTGGGGAGGAGCCTTCTTCTTTGCTATCCTTTTCTCTACCTCGTAGTCAGTAGATTAGTAGTTTTAGATATCCAAATTGCCCCGTAAGGACCAATAGGTCTGTTGCAGTTTGTTCTCCTTTGTATTCCCTCCCATGAAGAGAACAAAGTAGGCTACCAGGCCCCCCACAAACATAGGTTATTCTTATTCACACAAAATCATATGGTTAGAGGTGCAATGGTACATACAGGCAGGTTCTGAAGATCTGTGAAGTCGTTGCTGCCTGGTATTCCCTACGACGTCCTGGTCCGTGGGTTGGTCTTGTCGTGTGATGGTGACAGAAGTTAGGGGAAAAGACTTCTTGAAGATCTCTGAAGACTGTAGAGGTGAGGGTCTTATATGAAAACGAGCCGTATCACCAGTGTCTTACGCTCTCGTATCATGGGATTAAAGTAAGGAGCCGTTTCACCTGTGTCTTACGCTCTCTCTTACAATCCAGACCTAGACTTCTATGTGAGTCTCTAGAGGAACTTATATGATGGAATCTTGGGATTATTACGAAGACGAGCCGTTACACCAGTGTCTTACGCTCTCGTATCCTAAGGAATAACTAGGGAGTTGTTACACCAGTGTCTTACACCCTCCATTACAAGTCCTAACTGAGAAGGAAGCCGTTACACCAGTGTCTTACACTTTTCCAACCAGCCTTTCTATGTTTTTTGGGTTTACTAGAACTATAGCGCTCACTCCATGTGGTAAACTATAATTGTAGTAAAGTCCCGTACCAAGGCAAAAGTAAGAATATTAGGAGGCCACCAGTGTGGTCTAACAAAGTTACGAAGGTAATCCAAGGTATCTTCGAGAAACTGCGTCAAGTAGTTCCACCAGTGTCTTACTCCCTCAAGGCAATTTTTCGGTATAGATAATCCCAAGTCTTCCAGATATCCTCAGCCAGTGCCTTTAGCTATCTTTCCAACTGTACTACTGCTGGATTTGGCTGGGGATGTCTTACCAATTCCGTCGTTCCATCCAGCTGCGCATCTCGGGTCTATAAGGGCGGTTGTGCTCAGAGGAGGGTGTGTGTCGACGGCTGTAGCCCTTCTCAGAATCCCCGCCACGGTGATGGTGAGTCTCCGGGCAAGATGGGCGCGTGGTGATTTTGGATTTATGGGAGGTTTTCTCCCCTGGGTGTTGTGGTTGGGCTTCCTTGGGTTTACTGGTGGTGTTGGAGGTTAGCCTTCTTGTTAAATCTTTTTCTGGTGTCGGGAGACGTGGCGAGGTGATGGTGGCGAACCGAGCCTGCCGGGGTGAGGAGGCTCTTGTGTCCTCATGTTTCGGCTGCGTGGTGACAGGAGTTGTTTCTATACTGGTGCTTCCAAATCCTTCTTTGTTTTTCTCCCCTATCTTACTTCCCTCTCCGGGGTAATAGCCATGACCTCGTGGCTGGATGGCGAAGCTCCAGACATTCCACTGGCTGGTAAATATGTGGGGAGCTCTCCAGATACGCCCACCAAGCTTGGGAGCGGGCGTCTGCAGGTCGAGAGGTGATAGCGTAGATGGTGAGGTAAGAGGTGGCGTGAGTGTAGTATGGTGGGCTGTCTTGAGGAGGTGTTGTGCTGGTGGTGGCTGGACAGGAAGTGATGTTCGTGTCTTTGACAGGTCCTGTTTTATGGTTGGTTGAGGACACAAAGGTAGCGCTTGACCTCACTCGTGAGTTGATCAGACAGGTGGCGATGGTATGGGAAGGTAAAGTTGTGTTAGTTGCACTCTCTATTCTGAGTGCTGAGGCTCGCCGCTCGTAGGAGTGCAGAAGATGATTTAAAAGAATGTGCAAGTAGAGGAGAAGGTGGACAGCTTGAAGATGGTGTAGGAGTTAGGGAAAAACGAGTAGGGTATTTTGAGACGGACAGATCTTGCGCGAACAGGTGAGGGGTGAAAAGAGGAGGCAGGTGATAACGGGACGGTAGGAAGGCGAGGCGGAGGTAGGGCGGGGAAGGGAAGGGTAGGAGGGGGGGTTGTGGGGGTAGGTCTAGGATTGGTAGTGCAGGGTGAGGGGGTTGGAGAGATAGAAGGTGAGAGGGAAATGGGGTCGGAAATGGAAGACTTTTGCGGGTTAGGAGACATGCTGGATGGATAGGGGCAGAGTGGAGGAACGAGAAGATGGGATAGCAAAGGGGGGAAGAGGTAAAGGGTGCTGACGAAGAAGGTGCGGAGACGACAGGAATTTGCCTGCAGGTGGAAGAAGGTGTAGAAGGTGGGGATGGAGAGGTGAGCAAGGTGGTACTGAAGAAGGGGGTGGCGAAGATGATGAGGGGGGGGTCTGCGGTTAGAGAAGGATTGAGGGTGTTTTGATCTGGGGGGTGTAGTGATTGAAGGGCATCGGCTTAGGGCTCGCCGAGTAAGTTGAGAGAGAGGGCGAAAAGAATACTTATGCCGTGTGGGAGCTGAAGAATGCGGAAGACATCGAGGAAGAGAGTAAGTGGAAGAGCATTGACAAGATTGAATGGAAGGAGGTAGGGGTGAAGGGGGTGAAATTGAGGGTAATAAAGGTGGTGAAGGAGGGGGCCGTGAAGGTTGAGATGATGATAGAGAAGGAGGTGCAATATGAAACTCACGGCGAGGGCGTTGACGAGATAGATCGAGCTGGGGCGTGGTTTTTGTGGGGGGCATCTCTGTGGGTGTGACCTTCTCCCCGTCCATAATCAGAGGACAGTGAATCCACACGTAACGATTTCGGTAAACCAGGAATTTGACGTGATAATTCACGATAATAATTATGATACGGATTGGGGACCTTGGTTATTTTGTAAGGTCCGACGTACCTGGGGCCCAGCTTGTTAGATATGGGTAATTTAGATACCATCACTTGGTTGCCCATGGCGTAAGGGTTCTGAGGAGGTGGTTGTGTCCTGGCAAACTTGGGCAGTATGTAGGATGTTCTTTAGGTGTTGTAGAGGGTCGGTGGAGATTGTGGAGGAGGTTGGTATGTTTGACAATTTCCGGAAGGGTAGCAGTAAGGGTGCTACACCATACAACCTCTCATGGGGTGTGATGCCGTCTTCTCGGGGGCAAGTGTTCATCCCCCACTGTATCATTTTTAGTTGGGCTGTCCAGTCTTGGGCTTGTAGAGCGATGGGGCGTGTCCGGATCTGGTTGTTTATAGTTTTGTAACTCCTCCTGCAAACCGAGTTCCATTGTGGCCAGTAGGGGGACAAGTGTGACACCTTGATGCCACAGAGTTGTGAAAATTGTTCCCACACTTTTCCAGAGAATTCAGGGTCGTTGTCGGAGAAGAGTACTGCGGGGAGACGGAAGTTGGCAAATACTTCGCTGGCGAGAACTTCTGCTACTGTAGAGGCACTGTTATTTTACAGGGCAGGCGATCACGAAGAGGAAGTATACGTCGACAAAACTGACGACGAATCTCTTGCCCTTTATGGGGGGAAAGGAACCCATCACGTCCAAGGACAGGATCTGCCATTATTGTATGGCGGTTAATTTTCCTGATGGTTCAGGGGTTCTGGTCCTGTCTTTACCCATGCTGTAGGGCCTGCAAGCTTCAGCAACTTTTTTGGCTATGGTGGAAGGGTTGGTGCTCCAATACACCTGTTGGAACACTTGTAGCATCTTTGTTTGCCCTAGGTGGATTCAGTATCCCTCGTGTATGATGAGGAAAATGTCTTGGGCGGTGTGGGGGTCGACAGCTATGTGGTCGGAATCAGTGTAGAGTTGTTCGCCTATTCGATGTAAATGATAGAAAACGTCTTTTGGGATCCATTTAGGTTTTATCTTAGTCAGCCATGATGTTAGGAGAGAAGGTGTGTTGATGTCTTTGCACAGGTCCGGTCACGTTTTCTGTGATGTAGTTGATGGGGTGACTATGCTATTTATTTCTGGTCCTGTTACTGGTTGGCAGGAGAGGGCATCGACGTTAGTATGCAACTTCCTGGGCCTGTAATGGATCAGGAAATCGAATTCGTCAAAGGTTTCCAGCCAGCAGACGAGGAGGGCACAGGTCGTTTCTGATCGCCGTAACCACTGAAGGGATTGATGATCAGTAATTATGTCAACCTTGGTTCCCATGAGAAAAGACCAGAAATTATTTAAGGCCCAGATGACCCCTAGGCACTCTCTTTTGGTGGCAGCATAGTTACGTTGGGCAGCGTTCAGAGTGGCACTGGCGCAGGCTATTATATGTTCCCGTTCGTCCTGTACCTGAGCGAGAACAGCACCTATTGCGTAGAGGGACACGTCGGTATACAGGCGGTAGGGTTGAGTATAATCCGGAAAGGCTACTGTAAGGGCTTAAATGAGGTGTTATTTGAGTGAATTTAAAGCTTGGTCCCTTTCCTTGGTCCCTTTGGACGGTTCGTCCTCGGTGAGTTCGTGAAGAGGGCGTGCGATGGCTTCAAAAATCTACACGAATCTCTGGTAGTATGTGGCGAGTCCCAGGAACAAACGGACCGCCCTTGACAGTGCGAGAGGGTGTTTGTGCTGCGATGATGGACTCTTTTTTTAGGGTTGGGTGAGATGCCTTCGGCCGAGATGACATGACCTAGGAACTCGACGGAGGTACTACCAAACATTTCGTGGGTTTTAGCTTAAGTTCGGCTGCTCATATCCATTCTAGCACCTGCCGTAGTCTTTGTAGGTGTTCCTCCCATGCTTTTCCGTAGACAATCACGTCATCCAGGTACGCCAGGCAGATCTCACAGATGAGAACTTTGAGGATGGACTCAATCAGGTGCGAAAATGTGGCTGGCCCAGTGCAGAGACCGAAGGGAAGTACGTTAATCTTGTACAGGTTTCCCCCACTGGTTGAGAACACCGTCTTTTATTGGTGTACTTTCTGGATGGGCACCTGCCAGTATCCAGCCTGCAGGTCCAGAGTGGTGAACCATTTAGAGCCATGTAAGGAGTCAAGGGAGTCGTCTATCTTGGGTAAGGGCATGGCGTCTTTTATTGTGGCGTTGTTAAGGTGACGATAGTCCACGCATAATCATGTGGACCCGTCCTTTTTCTTGACCAACACGACGGGGGATGACCATGAACTGACTGAAGGTCTGGCTATTCCTGAGTCCAACATTTCCTGCACTTGGCATTCCTCTTCTTGCCTTTGCAAGGGGTTCTTCCTTTTGGAGGGTTGACGGATGGGAGGAAGGTCCTGTGGTGTGGATCGAATTTTCCAACGCCCTCGTTTGTCCGATCTCAGCCGGGCTTTGGGCGAAGACGTCCGTGAAGTCATAGAGGATTTCCAGGAATTGTTGATGTTGGGTGCTGGTTAAGTCCTCAGGAATGGTGAGGAGTACAGGCTGATGCGTGATGGTAGGTGAAGGAGAGAGTTCAACGTCGAAGGTTTCTAGGTCGCCTATGATGAGGCCCTTGGGTAAGGTGAGGGGCTCATCAGTGATATTAGCAATCAGGGCACCGTGGTGATGAGGAGATATAAGGGCCAGTTGAACTCTGCATCTATTTGCCCTGGGTTGATCCATTTGTGGTGTGAAAATCATAGAAACGTCAGATGTGTGACATAATGGTACCCATTGTTGATGTTGAGCCGCCGGAATGTGCATGACCTGAGTTGTGACTGCTGGGGCCACTATGGTGAATGAAGCAGGTGAGCGTGATTTCTGTGATGTGATACATTAGGTGGTAGGTGAGCTGTGGCTTGATATCGTGGTGGCGGTTGTGAGGGGGCGTGTTTTGTCAGTATCCGGGCTCGGTTTGTTATTTATGTATTTACAGGACCATCCCCACGGACCAGGACGTCGTAGGGAATACGAGGCAGCAACTTCTTCACAGATCTTCAGAACCTGCCTATGTCTTCCCCTTGAGACACCTAGAGGATCCTCGATCGTGCTGCTAATTGAAACCTATCCCTGTCTTATGTACCATTACACCTCTAACCATATGATTTTGTGTGAATAAGAATAACCTTTGTTTGTACTCTGTGTTGTATTATCCTATATTACCTCTGTGTTTGTGTTCTTGTGTGTTCTCATCTTCTTCAGTCAAGTAGGAACCTACCTATAAAGTCAATACAACCCCAGTAAAAACCAGGTAGAACACTGGCGGCAGACGGTGGTTCTTGATTCGGGAGGAAGAGGCCATTAGGCACAAAATCAAAGGAAATAGAGCGTTTTTTTAATATAAAGTCATCATGTCTAATCATTCTCACATTCCCATACCTAAGTATGAGGCAGACACGTATGACATCAGGACATATTTGGATATGGTCAACCCAGTATTCAACCTGGCGTATCAAACAGACAGAGAAAAAAATGCTGTTCTGTTAACTCACCTGGGAAAGGCCATGTCCCTGGTAGCCGGACATAGTACCCCTGATCTCACATATATTTTTAGTTTTTCTATGTGAGTGAGGGTGGCAAAAGGCAGAACTGCCAGTAGCGAGTGCTTCCCCCAGAGTTGAAAGAGTGACAGGGCCAAAATCAAGGGACATTCGAGCCAAAATGCCTGGACACAAAGTTTGAAGCAATATAAATCATAGGAAAAGGGAAAGACTGATTCTAGGAGAGAGTTCCAGAGCTCAGCTGTTGAATAGAAGAATGTCTGAGAGTAACGTTTCCCTCTTTGGGTTGGAGAGTTGAACATAGTAGGGGTGGGATTGTGTTGCAAGACGGGTATCACATACCATACGTAGAGGAGATGGTATACACAGGGAGAGCTCTGAGGAACACTGATTATTATAATGGTGATAAAATAGCGAGAGAGATGCAACATTGCGGCGGACAGAGAGAGATTGCAGAGAGTTGGTGAGTGGACAGGAGTTAATGATACGAAAGGCCTTCATTTCTACTTTGTCTAGGAGTGCGGAGTGAGAGGATCCTCTCCACATATGTGAACAATACTCAATACAAGGACGCACCATGCCCCTGTAAAGTGCAAGATGCTGTGTAGGGGTAAATAACCCCTTGAGGCAGTTGAGCACACCCAGCTTCTGGGAGGCTGCCTTAGCAAGACTGGTATTATGATCCTTCTAAGTGAGAGCAAAAGAAAAATAGACACCAAGAATATTGAGAGAAGATGAAGGATTCATTTTTGTATTGTTGAAGAATAAGGGATAGTCCTCTGGGAGTTTCGGATACGTAGATAAATGGATTAATTGGGTTTTGGAAGCATTAAAAGCAACAAGGTTTTCTCTGCCCCAAGTGAAAATAGTAGTTAGATCAGAAGATAAGTGTTCTATGGCATCATTATGTTTGTTTTTGAGGGATTGCTGGCTGGGCCATTCTGGAAAACTAATTGATTAGTGCAAGGTAGAGTCATCTGCGTATGAATGGATGGGGCTGGAGGTACAGTTGTGACGCATGTCCAGTGTGAGCATGCTGTACAGAACGCCTAGTCATGCCCCACTCTCGCTAGGATCGTCAGGGCAGGAACTTTGGCTGTAGTCTATGTAGAGTTTCCTAACTTAGTTCATGTGAGCCGTTGTACTATAAGTAATATGAATATGTATTTTGTTTTCATCTGAGTCAACGAGTTCTATTTTATATCATTAGTTATAAGTATTGTGTGTAAAACTTATTTGTAATGATGGGAGAAGCAGCAGCCACAGTTGGGGGTCAGTGGGTGCGCCATGTGGGAGGTGGGCCTAACTCACTAGCACTCCCCCCTCCCCCTCCCCTCAGTGCTAGGGGAGCCTTTGTCTATCCCAGAGGAGAGAGAGAAATTACGTAATGATTGTCAGTGGGCGGTCCTTAGTAGTTCACGTTGGGCTCACTAGAGGGCCGGGTATAAAAAGGGAAGTCTAGCCATTTTTTCATCAGAACTCATTAGGCAGAGCGACTTCTCATTTCCCTTGCTAACTATATATATTCTTCTGACTGATGTGAACTTTCTCTACTACCTTACATTCTTATCTCCTCTTTTCCCTGCCTGTTTAACTTCCATGGTCCCGTTGGTGCAGAGCTAGTCAGCCAACGTATTATCGCTTGATTTCTCACTAGATACTTGCCTATTAGATAGCCTATTTTGGAAGGGTTAACTTAGAATAGGATTGATTTATGTTTGTTGCACTTGTATATGCATTTCCCTGTGTGTTATTATTATTATTCCTGTTTTCTGCTAGTCTAGGTAATGCTAGTCTGGGGTAAGGCTTTTCTGTGTTACGAGTTGTTGTTTGATGCAGTGGTTAAGCGATAAACCTGCATACTCGTTTCGGTTCAGTGAAGCCTAGGTTGTCTTCGCGGCTGACTGTGTTGAGTTAATAATTTACAGTGCGTGAGGGCAAGAGCCTAACCACCCTGTATTTTATTAACAGTTTGTTTTTACTTTGTCAAGGAGCCGGGAGAAAACCAGATACAAGGGATCTGGATTTCTCAAAGTGCACTTGTTAGTGTTAACGTAATACTTTAAACAGTTGTGAGGACTTCGCTAGGCTACGAGCCGTTTTTGCTCAGTCACTGCTACCTTTTGCCCACAGTACCCCAGCTAGACTTTACTCGATTAGTAGATACAGAATAGTATTGAAGCTTTCCTTATGTATGATATTGTTTATGCACTATTGATTTCATGTGTTGCACGCTTGGCTACTTTAGTGATTAGTGGCCCACGAGCACAATCCGAGTAGGCTATTGCCGTTGCATTTGCGGAGTACTTCTTTTTAATGTTTGCCATTTACTATTGCATATTCTTTTTAATTATTCTTATGCCAATTTAACCCTTAAAAAGCGGCCCACCACTTAAGTCGAGTTAAATAAAGCTGGACTATGTGGCGGCGCTCGACATAACTCGAGTGGCAATTTCAGCACGTAATGTGGCTGAGAGAGAGAGACAAGTGGTGGCAGGAGACTAGCGAGCGTATGACTGCTCCAGACCACCGCGGCGAACCTACTGACACAAATCTCAGCTCCCTCCTCCCTCTCTCACTCGCTACATACTCAATTATGTACCGAAAGTACCGAATTACCTGCTTTTTGCACTCACGTTGCACGGTTATTGCAAGAAAATTATCCATCATACAAGGATCGTTATGGTGTCATTCGAAAGCTCTGTTTATGCCCTTTCAGGGATAGGTACTTGTTTTACGTTCTGGGTCTTATTTAGGCATGAAAATGATCACGTAAACAGCCCTATTTTGGCTAAAAACACCCCGCTGTGCGGTACACATAAATAAACCGCATAGGCCGCTCGTAAGGTGTTAAACCTTTAACCCTTATTTAGCGGCGAGCAACATAAGTCGAGTTAAAAAAAGCTGGACTATGTGGCGGCGCTCGACATAACTCGAGTGGCAATTTCAGCACGTAATGTGGCTGAGAGAGAGAGACAAGTGGTGGCAGGAGACTAGCGAGCGTATGACTGCTCCAGACCACCGCGGCGAACCTACTGACACAAATCTCAGCTCCCTCCTCCCTCTCTCACTCGCTACATACTCAATTATGTACTGAAAGTACCGAATTACCTGCTTTTTGCACTCGCGTTGCACGGTTATTGCAAGAAAACTATCCATCATACAAGGATCGTTATGGTGTCATTCGAAAGCTCTGTTTATGCCCTTTCAGGGATAGGTACTTGTTTTACGTTCTGGGTCTTATTTAGGCATGAAAATGATCACGTAAACAGCCCTATTTTGGCTAAAAACACCCCGCTGTGCGGTACACATAAATAAACCGCATAGGCCGCTCGTAAGGTGTTAATAGGATTTAATTGCCAGTGTTTTTGCTTATTGAATTACTGTTCAAAATCCGATACGTACTTCTTACGAGCATCCGAGAAGCATCTAACTTTTTTCAGAAGATTCCTTGCTCGATGCTTAAGGACTATTAATTAACGTAACGTAATAGTGCCGATCCGAAGTAGAGGGTGGAGGACTTCTTAAGTTCTTAGTCAAGGGTGGATTACTTCGGCTTCGGCCAACACTATTCTTTGGTGTTGTTGTTTCTTACTTCTTTGTTTGATTGTTGACCAGACTAGATAATTCCTGTCTCTTTATTAGTCCGTTGTTGAACACTAGTACCTAGTTCTTGTATACCCCGGTATAGCAGATTGAACTCTGGAGGGTATTGGTGTTTTTTGTTCGGCTGGCAGTATCGTGTGTTTCCGTTGTGGCAGCGAGCCGTATTCGAGTCCTGATTGAGAGCCCTTGTGTACCCGAGTGCCAGTTCATAACAAATGGCGACCTTGCTTAGGATTTTGTGAACAGTATACATTTTTGCAGAGTTGTACAAGATTTGTTTGTTTGTATTTTAGCGTGCATATTGAAGAATATTTTTTTTGTATGGCAATTAGTAAAGCATTTAAGAGACTCCAGTTAATTTAGTAATTAGTGCTTGCATAGGAAGTTTAACACTTTTGTCTCGAGAATTTTTTTGTGGACTTCAGTATGTCGTGCATTAGCACTGACGATGAGCGAGAGATGCCATTTGAAGGTGTGCCGTTAGTAACCAGTGAGGAGGATGCTAGAGTTTTTGTGAGTAAGCGGTACCATGTGACTGAGGAGAGGCTGACTGGGGTGGATGTTTGTGGCTTGCACCTGATAGCCAAGGTTTTGGGCATTTCCAATGTAGTATGGATGTCCAAGTGGGAGCTGATTTCCTGGGTGTTGCGTGGGCGACATGGGGTTTCGGAGGAGAGGGCGTTTGGGGGGTTTCCTCCCCAGATCCCCTCTCACTCGACTCCCACAGTGCCGTCCACTCAGTTACCGGAGGTTAGCACTCTCCCACAGAGGGATGAGAATTGGCAGATAGGAGTGCCCTCGGGTGGTGCACATGGTGGTTCCCCAGTTTTTGCCCCCCCTCCTTCAGTAGTGGCAGCTCCCTCTTCCTGCCTGTCTCCAGATATGGTATTTAGACTTGAGCTTGCTAAGATTGAGGCTAGGAAGCAGGAGAATGAGACCAGGAGGCAGGAGATTGAGGTTAGGAGGCATGAGGCTGAGCTTAGGTACGACTCGGAGAAATATTGTGCTAAATTAGATTTAGATAAGACTCTTGCAGAGTCGACAGGGACTCGGATGGGCCGTGAGGGCCAAGTAAGAGAACAGTCCTTGGCCCAATTAGTCAAATTAGTGCCGGTATTTAGTGAAACTGAAGTCACAGAATTTTTTAATCGTTTTGAGAAGAAGTGTAGGGAGCATAATTGGCCTGAAGAGAAGTGGGCAGCTCTAGTCTCCTCAAGACTTACGGGTAAGGGTCTGAAGGCTTATGATGCACTGCCTTTAGAGTCTTGCATTGACTACCCAGAATTGAAGAGAGCTGTCCTACGGGCATACGAGTTGCAACCGGAAACATATCGATTGAAGTTTCGGGGTGTTACAAAGACTAGGGAGGCGACCTTTCTTGAACATGCCCGGGACTTAAAAGATGCACTTAAAAACTGGACACGTTCTGAGAAAGATGAGACGGCAGAACAGTTGACTGAGCTGTTTCTGCTCGAGCAGTTTTATAAGTCTACTGGTGCAGAAATGACTTTAACTATTAAAGAAAAGAACCCAAAAACTCTACAGGAGGCAGCTGAGATGGCTGACCTCCGGCTATCACTAATTCGTGGGTGCGGGTCTGCCCAGCATAGTGAGGCAGGTAACAAGGGGCGTGATGCCCCACCACCCCGAGTTAGTGATATACCTTATGCAAACAAGTACAAGAGCCATGATACCAAGACTGACCACAAGACTAGCACCGTCCCATTTAAGAAGGGGCCGGGCCCTTCCCAGTACCAAGGGAAGCCCAAAGGGGAGTTGGAGTGTTATCATTGTCATAAAAAGGGGCACTTTGCAAGAGTCTGTCCTACCAAACCACCTACAGCAGCTGTGTCTTCGGCCTGCAACATTGGTGTGTCTGCGAAGTCATCTGAGTTTGCCCGGGGCAGTTCGTCAGAGGCTGAGGCACAGCCAATGCAGAAGCACCTGGGAGGCTCGAACCCTGCTCAGGATGTTTTTTGCGACCATAGAGGGCGGGGTTGCGTGATGTGGGCGGGGCGCAAGCATGGAGTAGAGGTCTTGCGTGATACAGGTGCTTCCCAGACTCTGATGAAAAACTTGACTGGCTACCCTATAAACGCGGCTCGGGTGGTAGTGGTGCAGGGTATTAATGCAACTCGGTCATACCCGCTGGTGCGGTTGGAGTTGGAGGTGGATGGTGTGGCACGTGAATTGGATGTCGGGATTGTGGAGAAACTGCCAGTGGAGGGCGTCGACCTTCTTCTCGGCAACGACTTTGCAATGCCCGCTTCTGAGGTTCTACCCTTAGTCGTTGCCGAGAGGCCGGCCGACGTGAGTAGGGAAGAGCAAGAGTGGGTCGAGCGGTGCCAGACACAACCCATGGCGTGTGTTGTCACCCGAGCTCGGGCAGCTAAAGTGTCACAGCCTAGTCCTCCGTCTTCAGACCAGCGGAGGAACGATCAACAGGAGGAGGCTAAAGCTGGAGTTGGTTTTAAGAGTTTTGACTCGGCGGCTCTCCTGGGTGATTCAGTATTAGCAGCATTACTTTATTCTGGAGTAGCCCCTGGGCCTGTCATCGAGAGTGACGAGGCTGGGCATGACGAGTCTCCACGACAGCAACGTTATGTACATCGAGAGAGACAGAGGGAGCAGCCCAGTATCGGGGAAGGTCATGCATTGCTCCGGGAGCAGTTAGATCGCTTGGCACCCTCAGATATATGTCGGTTGCAACTAGAGGACCCTGAGCTCCAAACGTGTGCTAATGGAGCTGTAGAGCTCGACGAGGATGGCGATGCACAGCCAGGAGATTTGTTTTATTTAGAAGGCATCCTCTATAGGCGTTTTCAAGACCCTAAACGTAGTTGGCAAAATGGGGTCCGGAATAGTGGACCAGTTGGTGGTGCCACGGGAGTGCAGGGATAGCCTACTGAGGTTGGCGCATGACATACCACTGGCAGGACATCTAGGGGTGAGAAAAACGGTGGCGGCTTTGGGGTAATTGTTTTGGTGGCCGGGGATGAAGTCTCATGTGCAGTCATGGATAAACTCATGTGATATTTGTCAACGTGTCGGGAAACCGAACCAAGTTATTCCTAAGGCTCCGTTACACCCTATTCCTGTGATTGGGCCACCCTTTAGTAAAATTATTGTTGACATGGTTGGTCCACTCCCTGCCACTAAGGCTGGAAATAATTTTTGTTTAACCATAATGGATGTTGCCACTAGATACCCCGATGCATACCCTATGAAAAATGGAATGGCTAAGACGGTAGTCAGTAACTTGTTGTGGTACTTCTCAAGGTATGGGTACCTGGAGGAGATTCAGTCTGATCAGGGATCTAATTTCACCTCCAACATGTTCAAGCAACCAATGCAACAGCATGGGATACGAGCAGTAGTATCGTCAGCGTATCACCCTGAGAGTCAAGGGGTGCTTGAGCGGTGGCATGCTACACTTAAAAGCATGCTCAGGTGTTATTGTGCTGACAACGGTATGGATTGGGATCTTGGATTGCCTTATGTGCTGTTTGCTGCTCGGGAGGTACCGGGTGAGAGCCTGGGATTTAGTCCAAACAAGCTGATTTTTGGACACCGTGTCAGGGGCCCCCTTAACATGCTGAAAGAAATTTGGGAGGGGACTGTGCAGCCTTGTCCATTATAAAAGTATGTGCTTGAAAGCCGTGACCGCATGCTTAAGAGTCTGGAGATGGCAGGTAGAAATTTGACAGAATCACAAGCTTTGATGAAGGACAGGTATGATCGCAAAGTGAGGCTCCGGAAGTTCACTGTAGGACAAGAGGTATTAATTTTGTTGCCTTTGGTTGGTAACCCCCTCTCTGCGAAGTACACTGGACCTTATAAAATTGCAGAAAAAATGTCAGACTTAGATTACCTTGTTGCCACTCCAGACAGGAGGAAAAAGAACCAGTTATGTCACGTGAACCTTATTAAAGAGCATGTGAGGCGCCCCTCTGAGCCTCTCACTGTCCCTGTGTTGGCTTGTTGCGGCCGTGGTGGAGAAGGAGAGGGGAACAGTCAAGCTTCAGAAGAGGATAGCTGGGATCAACATGTTTCAGCGGATCAGTGGGCGGGGAACTCGAGCCTAAGGGCTGACGAGGCTATAGCTCATTTGCCTGAGCCGCAGTTTGATGCTATCCGTCAGTTGTTCGGTTCATACCCCACTGTATTTGCTGAACACCCAGGCCTCACTACTCAGGCTATGCATGATGTTGACGTGGGGGACCATCTACCCTTTAAGTCAATCCCGTACCGTGTGCCCCCCATAAAACTACCAGCTCTGAGGGATGAGTTGGAGTACATGCTCGGTAGAGGGTTGATAGAGAAAGGCACAGTTAAGTGGACTTGCCCCGTAACACTGCAGCCTAAGCCAGATGGCAAGGTACGCTTTTGTATTGATTTCCGTAGGTTAAACGGTTTGACTCCAACTAACCCATATCCTCTTCCTCGGGTTGATGATAGTGTTGACAAAATTGGTAATGCTCGTTTTTTGTCTAAAGTAGATTTAGTAAAAGGTTACTGGCAAGTACCTTTGTCCGAGCGTGCTAAAGGTATGTGGTTTTGTTGTGGACGGGAGTACCTACCGGTGCAATGTTATGCCTTACGGACTTAAGAATGCACCAGCAACGTTTCAGAACCTGATGAATGAAATTGTAAAGGACATTCCAAATTGCACCGTATATTTGGACGATGTAATCATTTATGATGACGACTTTGAGAGCCATTGTGAGCACCTTGAGACCTTGTTCCGGAAACTTAGTGAAGCAGGTCTGGTAGTAAATTTGGCAAAGTGTGACTTCGTAAAAGCCACTGTGCAGTACCTTGGGTTTGTAGTGGGAAGGGGACAGGTGTGCCCTCCTCAGAACAAGGTACAGGCTATCAATAAATTTCCGCACCCAACAACCAAGAAGCAGATTATGAGATTCTTGGGTATGATAGGCTACTACAGACGCTTCATAAAAGGTTACTCAACGGTGTTGGCACCTCTCACAGATTTGTTATCTAAAGACAAAAAGTTTTTGTGGGCACCTGAGTGTGAAAAGGCTTTCACTTTGGTGAAACATTTGCTATGTACTCACCCGATACTCAGGGCCCCAGACTTTAACAGGCCTTTTCAGCTGGCAACAGATGCTAGTGGTGTAGGGGCTGGTGCCGTCTTGCTACAGACAGACAATGAAGGTGTGGAACACCCAGTAAGTTTCTTTTCTGAGAAGTTCAATGCTGCACAAAAGAACTATTCTACAATAGAAAAGGAATTACTGGCGATTGTGCTGTCGCTCAGGCACTTCGAGGTGTATGTTCCAGCCTATGGCCCAGTCGTGGTTATCTACACTGATCATCACCCTCTTGAGATTCCTGAATCAATTTCACAATCGCAATATGAGACTGACCAGGTGGTCTTTGATGTTGCAGGAGTATAACCTGGACATCCGTCATATTGCTGGATGTGACAATGTGATCGCGGATTGTTTATCAAGGGTGGATGATCAGTCGTAGGCTATCACAGGTGTGTGGGTTTGAGTGGAGGAAAATAGGCTGCCCTTATAGTGCAGCCGGGAAAAACATATTAAAATATAAAAATCATATAAAAAACTCTTTCTTTTGATATAGATAATCGTATAAGTTTGTCATAGCCTATAGAGTTTGAGTAGTCCACGAACTATCAAACGGCTGAGCTGCTGTAAGCTCGCTCTGGGAGCATGATATTGTGTCTTTTTGCTATTGTTGGGAGGAGTTATAAAATGTGATTTTTTTTTTTAATAATAAGATGTGTTTTGGTGATAAACTCAGCTTTGTTTTAGTGCCATGCGGTCGCTGGGTGTGAGGGTCTTGATGGGGTTCTGTGTTTGTCAGATTTTAGCTCAGGGTTGAGCAAGTAAAATCTTGGGGGAGGTGTGACGCATGTCCAGGTGTGAGCATGCTGTACAGAACGCCTAGTCATGCCCCACTCTCGCTAGGATCGTCAGGGCAGGAACTTTGGCTGTAGTCTATGTAGAGTTTCCTAACTTAGTTCATGTGAGCCGTTGTACTATAAGTAATATGAATATGTATTTTGTTTTCATCTGAGTCAACGAGTTCTATTTTATATCATTAGTTATAAGTATTGTGTGTAAAACTTATTTGTAATGATGGGAGAAGCAGCAGCCACAGTTGGGGGTCAGTGGGTGCGCCATGCGGGAGGTGGGCCTAACTCACTAGCACTCCCCCCTCCCCCCTCCCCTCAGTGCTAGGGGAGCCTTTGTCTATCCCAGAGGAGAGAGAGAAATTACGTAATGATTGTCAGTGGGCGGTCCTTAGTAGTTCACGTTGGGCTCACTAGAGGGCCGGGTATAAAAAGGGAAGTCTAGCCATTTTTTCATCAGAACTCATTAGGCAGAGCGACTTCTCATTTCCCTTGCTAACTATATATATTCTTCTGACTGATGTGAACTTTCTCTACTACCTTACATTCTTATCTCCTCTTTTCCCTGCCTGTTTAACTTCCATGGTCCCGTTGGTGCAGAGCTAGTCAGCCAACGTATTATCGCTTGAGTTCTCACTAGATACTTGCCTATTAGATAGCCTATTTTGGAAGGGTTAACTTAGAATAGGATTGATTTATGTTTGTTGCACTTGTATATGCATTTCCCTGTGTGTTATTATTATTATTCCTGTTTTCTGCTAGTCTAGGTAATGCTAGTCTGGGGTAAGGCTTTTCTGTGTTACGAGTTGTTGTTTGATGCAGTGGTTAAGCGATAAACCTGCATACTCGTTTCGGTTCAGTGAAGCCTAGGTTGTCTTCGCGGCTGACTGTGTTGAGTTAATAATTTACAGTGCGTGAGGGCAAGAGCCTAACCACCCTGTATTTTATTAACAGTTTGTTTTTACTTTGTCAAGGAGCCGGGAGAAAACCAGATACAAGGGATCTGGATTTCTCAAAGTGCACTTGTTAGTGTTAACGTAATACTTTAAACAGTTGTGAGGACTTCGCTAGGCTACGAGCCGTTTTTGCTCAGTCACTGCTACCTTTTGCCCACAGTACCCCAGCTAGACTTTACTCGATTAGTAGATACAGAATAGTATTGAAGCTTTCCTTATGTATGATATTGTTTATGCACTATTGATTTCATGTGTTGCACGCTTGGCTACTTTAGTGATTAGTGGCCCACGAGCACAATCCGAGTAGGCTATTGCCGTTGCATTTGCGGAGTACTTCTTTTTAATGTTTGCCATTTACTATTGCATATTCTTTTTAATTATTCTTATGCCAATTTAAACCTTTCATAGTATTTAATTGCCAGTGTTTTTGCTTATTGAATTACTGTTCAAAATCCGATACGTACTTCTTACGAGCATCCGAGAAGCATCTAACTTTTTTCAGAAGATTCCTTGCTCGATGCTTAAGGACTATTAATTAACGTAACGTAATAGTGCCGATCCGAAGTAGAGGGTGGAGGACTTCTTAAGTTCTTAGTCAAGGGTGGATTACTTCGGCTTCGGCCAACACTATTCTTTGGTGTTGTTGTTTCTTACTTCTTTGTTTGATTGTTGACCAGACTAGATAATTCCTGTCTCTTTATTAGTCTGTTGTTGAACACTAGTACCGAGTTCTTGTATACCCCGGTATAGCAGATTGAACTCTGGAGGGTATTGGTGTTTTTTGTTCGGCTGGCAGTACTCAGGGGTTGGGATCGTGTGTTTCCGTTGTGGCAGCGAGCCGTATTCGAGTCCTGATTGAGAGCCCTTGTGTACCCGAGTGCCAGTTCGTAACACAGTTGAGAAGATAATTTATGAAAATTAGAAAGAGAATAGGAGATAGGACAGAGCCCTGAGGAGGCTGGACACTGGAGTTGATAGGATGAGGAAGTGAGCGATGGCCGTGACTGTGACAGAAGTTAGGGGAAGATTTCTGGAAGATCTCTGAAGACTGTAGTGGTGAGGGCCTTACATAAAAATGAGCCGTATCACCAGTGTCTTACGCTATTGTATTATTGGATAAAAGTAAGGAGCCGTTTCACCAGTGTCCTACGCTCTGTCTTACAATCCAGACCTTTACTTCAGTAGATGGTTGAGGACTTTCTTGAAGATTTCTGAAGACTGTAGAGGAGAGGGTCTTACATGAAAATGAGCCATTTCACCACTGTCTTACACTCTCTTATCATGGGATTAAAGTGAGGAGCCACTTCACCAGTGTCTTACGCTCTCTCTTACAATCCAGACCTAGACTTCTATATCAATCTCTAGAGGAACTAATATGATAGAATCTTGGGATTATTACGAAGACGAGCCGTTTCACCAGTGTCCTACGGTCTTGTATCGTAAGGACTAAGTAGGGAGTTGTTACACCAGTGTCTTACACCCTCCAGTACAAGTCCTGACTGAGAAGGAAACCGTTACACCAGTGTCTTACGCTTTTCCAACCAGCCTTACTATGTTTACGGGTACTAGAACTATAGCGCTCACCCGTGTGGTAAACTATAATTGTAGTAAAGTCCCATACCAAGGCAGAAGTAAAAATTATAGGGGGCCACCAGTGTGGTCTATCATAGATACAAAGCAAATCCAAGGTACCTTCGAGAAACTGCATTGGTCTAACAAAGATACAAAGCAAATCCAAGTTACCTTCAAGAAACTGCATTGAGTAGTTCCAGCAGCGTCTTTCTCCCTCAAGGCAATATCTCGGTATAGATATTCCCAAGTCTTCCAGATATCCTCAGCCAGTGCCTTTAGATATCTTTCCAACTGTACCACTTCTGGATTTGGCTGGGGATGTATTACTAATTCCGTTGTTCCTTCCGGCGGCGCATCTCGGCTCTATAAGGGCGGTTGTGAGCAGAGGAGGGTGTGTTTCGACGGTAGTAGCCCTTCTCAGAATCCACGCCACGGCATTGGTGAGTCTCCAGGCAAGATGGGCATGTGGTGGTTTTGAATTTATGGAAGGTTTTCTCCCCTGGGTGTTGTGGTTGGTCTTCCTTGGGTTTACTGGTGGTGTTGGAGGTTAGCCTTCTTGTTAAGTCTTTTCCTGGTGTCAGGGGACGTGGCGACGTGATGGTGGCGACCCAAACCTGCCGGGGTGAGGAGGCTCTTGTGTCCTCATGACTCGGCAGTGTGGTGACAGGAGTTGTTTCTATACTGGTGCTTCCATCTCCTCCTTTGTTTTTCTCCCCTATCTCAAATATTATGGATCATATTTGTCATTCTACGTTGTATTCTCTCCAAGGAATCTATGTAAATTCTGTAATAAGGACACCATAATTGAAAAACATGATCCATATGGGGTCTCACAAATGACAAATAAATTATTAAAATAATATCAGCAGTTCTGTTACTCACACTCCTAGAGATGAACCCGAGAATCCGGTTTGCCTTGTTACGAACGCTTATACTCTGTTTTCTAGGTTTCAAATCATTGCTAACAAACACACCCAGATCTTTCTCACAGTCTGAATTTTATAATTAAATATTAGCTAGTTTATGTTTTGCATTTGTATTCATCTTCCCTATCTTTAATACCTTGCATTGTCAATGTTAAAATTCATCTGCCAATTTACTGACCATTCGTGTAAGATATCTAGATCCCTTTGGAGGAACTTTATGTCGCTATCTGATCCTATTATTCTCCTCATTTTGGTATCGGCTGTGCATGTTCTTATACTACTAGTTATACATAAATCAAGGTCATTTATGTATATAACAAACAACAGAGGGCCTAATACAGATCCCTGTGGGACACCAATTTTTACTGCATCCCATTCTGACTTAATACCATTTATGCTGAATCTCTGTTTCCTACCAATTAGCTATGACCTAATCCATCCCAACAACGACCCACCAATACCATACGCCTCAAACTTTCTTATTATCTCTCATGAAGGACTGTCAAAAGCTTTACTGAAATCTAAATATATTATAGCATATGATTTGTCATTATCTACTGTTTCATATACCTTCAAGAAATAGCTAAGCAAATTCGTAAGGCAAGAACGTCCCTGAGTGAATCCATGCTGAGAAAAATTTATTAAGTTAAATGTTTCTAGGTATTTTCTAATTTTCCTAGCAATAATTGACTCTAGCAACTTTCCTATGATTGACGTGAGACTAATGAGATGGTAATTGGATGCTATTGATTCATCACCTTTTTTGAAGATCGGAACTATGATTGCAAGCTTCCAAGCTTCTGGAACTAAGCCTGTTTCTAATAACTTGTTAAATAGAAATGTTAATGGGTAACTTATCTCATCTCTGCATTTAATACTCTTGCATCAGGACCAGGCAATTTATGAGGTTTCAGTCTGTCAATTTCCTTAACCCTTAATTAGCGGCGAGCAACATAAGTCGAGTTAAAAAAAGCTGGACTATGTGGCGGCGCTCGACATAGGTCGAGTGGCAATTTCAGCACGTAATGTGGCTGAGAGAGAGAGACAAGTGGTGGCAGGAGACTAGCGAGCGTATGACTGCTCCAGACCACCGCGGCGAACCTACTGACACAAATCTCAGCTCCCTCCTCCCTCTCTCACTCGCTACATACTCAATTATGTACCGAAAGTACCGAATTACCTGCTTTTTGCACTCGCGTTGCACGGTTATTGCAAGAAAACTATCCATCATACAAGGATCGTTATGGTGTCATTCGAAAGCTCTGTTTATGCCCTTTCAGGGATAGGTACTTGTTTTACGTTCTGGGTCTTATTTAGGCATGAAAATGATCACGTAAACAGCCCTATTTTGGCTAAAAACACCCCGCTGTGCGGTACATATAAATAAACCGCATAGGCCGCTCGTAAGGTGTTAAGCACATAATTTTTACTAATAGTAACCGTAACATATTTTCTATGCTGTCGCTATAAACCTTACAGACTTCTGGAAACTGTGCCAAATTTTCATTACTGAAAATGGAAAGAATGTGACTATTTAATGTAATGCACATTTCTAAATCATTATCAGTTATTTCTCCTATCGAAGTTTTAAGGGGACCTATTACATCTCTAACATTAGATTTATATTGTTGGTAAAAAGTTTTAGGGCTATTTTTTGAGCTGTTGGCTGTCATGATTTCATAATTTCTTTTTACTTTCCTAATTTATTTTTTGACCTGTCTTGATAGAGTCTGATAGGCCGAGGACCCGAGGAGAGTGCTGAACGCATTACCGAGGTAATCCTCTCGGGCATGGAAGCGTACATTCCATTTTCTTTCTCTCAGTCTAATGAAAACTAATATTGGTTTACTCACGTTTGTTCTAGTGCTCTCCGCAACAAGGAGCAAGCATTCAAACGGTACCGACGCCTTAAAACTCAAGAATCTCATTCTTCCTATGTTTTTGCCCGGAATCATGCCAAATCTGTTCTTCGACTTGCCAAACACTCTTTCATCAATAATAAATGCACTGAACTATCTAACTCTAGCTCTTCCCAAGCTTTCTGGCATCTAGCCAAAAACCTCTCCGACAATTTTTCTTCCTCGTCTTTCTCTCCCCTTTTCCACTCTGATGGCACAACCATCATTTCTTCATTTGACAAAGCTGAACTCTTTGCTCAAACTTTTGCTAGAAACTCTACCTAGGATGATTCCGGTGCTATTCCTCGTTCTCCAACCCCCTCTCTCCTACTTATGCCTAATATTCTAATATCTTCTAATGATGTACTTTCTACTTTCTCTGGCCTTAATACTAAGAAGGCGTATGGTCTGGACGGTGTTCTTCCTGTTGTACTCAAAAACTGTTTCCGTGCTGACTCCCTGCCTAGGCAAACTCTTTCGTCTCTGTCTCTCCTCTAACATCTTCCCTTCATGCTAGAAGTTTGCTCTCATTCAATCTGCCCCAAAGAAGGGTCACCGCTCACAACCCTCCAACTATCGTCCAATTGCTCTCAACTCTTGTATCTCTAAAGTTTTTGAAACTATTCTTGCTTCCAAATTTCTTAAGCATTTCTCTTCTCATAATCTACTCTCAGATCGCCAGTAGGGCTACCTTAAGGTTTGCTCTACTAGTGATCTCCTTTCATATCTTACTAACTCTTGGTCATCCTCCTTTCGGGGCATTCTATGAAACTTTTTCTATTGCACTAGACATATCAAAGGCCTTCGATAGAGTGTGGCACAAATCTATAATTTCTAAACTACCCTCCTTCGGTTTCTATCCCTCCGTCTGTGCCTTTGTCTCTAATTTTCTTTCCGGCCGTTTCATAGCTGCGGTTGTGGATGGCTATCGCTCACTTCATCATCCTATCAACTCCAGTGTTCCTCAGGGCTCTGTCCTATCTCCTATTCTATTTCTAATTTTCATAAATGATCTTCTCAACTGTACCTCCAATCCCATCCATTCATACGCAGACGACTCTACCTTACACTATTCAACTAGTTTTCCAAAAGGACTCAGCCAGCAATCCCTCAAAGAGAAACGTAATGAAGCCATAGAACACTTATCTTCTGATCTAACTAGTATTTCCAATTGGGGCAGAGATAACCTTGTTACCTTTAATGCTTCCAAAACCCAATTTATCCATCTATCTCCCCATCCGGAACTCCCAGAGAACTATCCCTTATTCTTCAACAATACATAACAAAATCCTTCATCTTCTCTCAGTATTCTTGGTGTCTCTTTTTCTTCTGCTCTCACTTGGAAGGACCATATTACCAGTTTTGCTAAGGCAGCCTCCCAGAAGCTGGGTGTACTCAACCGCCTCAAGAGGTTCTTTACCACTGCACAGCTTCTTGCTCTGTAGAGGGGCACAGTGCGTCCTTATAATAATTATTATTCACATGTGTGGGGAGGATCGTCTCACACTGCACTCCTAGACAAAGTAGAAAGAAAAGCCTTTCGTATCATTAATTCCCACTCACTCACCAACTCTATGGAAACTCTCTCTCTTTGCCGCAATGTTGCATCTCTCTCACTATTCTATCGCAACTACAATAATCAGTTCTCCTCAGAGCTCTCCTAGTGTATACCACCTCCTCTACGTAGGGTACGTGGTACTTGTCATGCATCACAATCCCATCCCTACTCTGTGCAATTCTCCAACCCAAGAGTGAAACGTTACTCTCCGTCTTTCTTCTATTCAACAGCTGAGCTCTGGAACTCTCTCCCAGAATCAGTCTTTCCCTCCTCCTATGACTTAAATTGCTTCAAACTCCGTGAGTCCAGGCATTTAGGGTCGAACGTCCCTTTATTTTGGCCCTGTCACTCTTTCATCTGTGGGCAAGGCACTCGCTACAGGCAGTTCTGCCTGTCTCCCTCACTCACATTGAAAAAAAAAAAGTAGGTGATTTTCGCCTTTCTTAATTTTTCTATATATTCCTTTCTTTTTTTTCCTAGAAGATCTATTAGTTTATTATTCATCCCTTTTGGTTGGTTCTGTGTCGATCTAAATCTTCTTTTGGGGATATATTTATTTTGAGCATTGTGGAGTGACGCAATAAAAGCTTCATAATGTAGCTGTCAAGTTTAACTCTGGCTTATCCTGACTTAAGACGGGTATCTGAGAGGGAGTACGTTAATTAGAACACCTGGACCCACTTATTTGTTTAACCATTGGGTCCACTCTTAATGCTCTTCTTAGCCCACCATAATTGGATTTTCTGAAATCTGGAATAGGTGTCTTATTCTCTTTAGCATTTCCTGTTCATTGTATATTAAAATAGATTTATGATAACTATTTCCTAGTTGGTCCTCTATCTCTACATTATTTATCATATGTTCATTATTACTGAGAACTAAATTGAAGATATTATTACCTCTAGTCGGCGAGTCTATGAATTGAAATAAAAAAACTATCTTGTATCGCCTCAATAAACTCTTCAGAATCTGAGTCGTCGATTTGATGCAGCCAATCTATATTCGGGAAATTAATATCCCTCATAATGCTCACATTTCTAAACCTTGATGCAATGTTCAATTCCTTCCATAAAGATGTACCTTCATTTCTATTCATATTTGGTGGTCTATACATAACTCCAATAACTATGGTATCACTACCTTCGCTAAGCTAACCAAACAAGTAGGAGAGGCGGCGGAATAGCAGTGTTTGTCACGAGTTCATTAAAATGCTGTACTAAATCAGGCATTAGACTAAATAATGAAAACGAAAGTGTTTGTGTAGAGCTAATCGGTGCCACTTGCAGGTGGCGATCTTTAAATCAGATAACAGATCAGATTACAGAAAACCTCCACCCAAACACTTTCGTTATCATTATTTAGTCTAATAACTGATTTAGTAATGCATTTTAATGAACTCCAGACAAACACTGGTATTCCGCCGCCTCTCCTACCTGTTCGGTCATATTTAAACAAACTATATCCTGGTATATGAAATTCTAATAAAAAAACTGCCTTGATTTTGTATTAATCCATATTTCAGTTAGCGCTATTATGTATATACTTTCATTGCTAACAAGTGCTCTAAGTTCGTCCATTTTGTTACATAAACTCCTACAGTTTGTATAATATTATCTCAATGTATTTCTTTTATTGGTATCGGATTTACCTTTATTTCTAACTGATATTGCACAATGAAGACGAAAGGTGCAAAACACTAGGTTGCTGTAACTGAGATTATTTATAGCAAAGGGATAGCGTGGTCTCTTTATATTTGGAAAACAAAATTATTTTTTGTATTGAGCAAAGATTCAGCAACATCGATTATATCATATTTATCTAAATATGTACAGTAAGTGATTCTAGTTTTGCTGTCTGTTCACTCTTTCGTGTTTGAGACGCTACTTATTACAGTAATTATAGATAAGTCATTTATGATAATGCTTTGAGTGGTATTAGCTACATTTATTTTTGTCACAAGTGCATATTGTCCTGCACAACCAGGATAACTTGCGTTTTTTGCCCAGAATGAACTCACTGCATCATTCAGTAGCCGGCCAAGCCTAGCAGATCCAACAGTGTTTAGGCGAGACCATCACTTGCAAACCGATCTTCATTATCATACAAGTTGTTCCACAGGTTTACATATTAAAGAAGAACAGTAACGAGCATACTTGATCTACAAAAGAATGGGAAATCCAGTAATCCCTTAAGTCTTTTGACACCAATGTTGTAGGGGAGGTGTGGCGGAGTGGTCTTGCCACTGGACTGGTAAGCCAATGGACCCGGGTTCGAATCTCAATATGTCAATGGGAAGATATTATTGGGATGGAATTTGTGCTGTACCTAGTATCAGTGCATTACCACAGCACACCGAAATGCCAAATAAATACCCTCATTGTTCCCTGATTAAAATAGCATTGTATAAATATTCCCATATTAAAAAATATGCTACAGGGGAACAATGCATAGTGAGTTAATTGCTCAATAGGTGGCGTTCTGAGAGTGAGGGTCCGAGCCTGGGGGATGAGACTGTAAAGCACAGAGGCGGAGCAGCTTCAGAGATGAAGTTGCTTCGGGCCGTGAAGCTCCGCATGTCTCACTCCCTAGACTGGAGCAAGACCTCACGGGCCTCACCGTGTTCAGCGGTAAGTGTAAAGGCTATCAGCCTATGCTCGAGAGGGGGTAGTTGGAATATAGAAAAAAAAAAAAAAAATCCCTAGGCAGGGAAAGAGTAGAGTCAAAAGCATTTTGCGTCATCAACTCACCAATTTCTCTTACTAGTTCCCTACAATCTCTTTCTCACGCCGCAATGTTGCACTCTTTCACTCTTCTATTGCTATTGCCACAGTGTTTTTCAGAGCTCTCTTAGTGCATACCCCCTCCCTTGCGCCGAGTGTGCCGCACCCGCCTTTCAACACAGTCCCACTCTCAAGGGGTGTTCACACAGTCAGGAGTGCGAGCTAGAATCACTGCAAGTAGGGGATAATTTGGACTCGCGGTCCTATTCGCGGTGAAAATCGAGTACTCGCAGCGACTCTACCGACTCCCGTTAGACTCCCGCTGATGCGCGACCAGTCGCCGTGGGTTATCCTTGTCCGAAAAATATTTGCCCATGTTCAAAATTTGGGTCGCGAGTCGGACCATCTCATTGACTCTCATTGAGTCCCGTTGACTCGCGTTGACTCCCTTCTCGTCACAGTGACTCGCGTTGATTCGTAAATTATTCTAACATGATTCATGGACAATTTTCAGTGCAGGATTTAATGCGACTGAAAGGGAGTCAATGCGAGTCAACGCGAGTGGGATACGCACCAATTGGCAGAGGAAACAGAAGATGAGTACAATATGAGTCGACAAATGTCGTAGGGCATCAAGTGCGAGACAGGGGGACTGTAATGCGAGTCAGTGTGAGTACAATACAAACTGACCGTTAACTTCAAATATGTAAAGCGACTCAACGGCAGTCAGTGGGATATAGGTACGTAATACATGCGAGTCAATGAGGGTCACAGGGACTTTACGGGAGCCAACGGAAGGCACAGGGAGTCACCGCGCATGCTCTCCAAGCGGCTAGTGTACTGCGAGTGGGTGGCAACACGGGACCACAGGTTGGCAGCTATGCGACAAGCACATGCTTGCTCCACCCGCTATAAATACCACCCACGCTGGTCATTCAGTCCCACTCTCACCTCCAACGAGCAACAACCAACACCTCCACTTAGTTCAACACCTGACCTGCCCCACGCATTCAACCATGCCTCAATCTGCCGCTGCCCGCAAAACAATACGCCATAGGAAGACCCCTAAACCTAGGCAGGTCCATAGGGCTGTGGTGAAGAAGATCGTTGAGCAACCTATTCCGTCTGACAATGAGGTAGTTCCCGACAGACAAGCCCCACCCTCCACCAGCCACAACGTGACACACGCCGCTGCCGCCAACATAGACGCCGGGATACATGAGGATATGGAGGCTGCCACGTCCGAGGAAAGCGAGGACAGCGAAACCCAGCAGGACATCGACACCGAGGACATCAACGTGGACGCCACCCAGGAACCCGACGACACCCAGGACCCAGATGACACCCAGGCCAACGCCAGCCAGACCACCACCATGAAACCACCAAAGAGGCCCTTGGGAGCTACCAAGAAGCTGAAACTCACAAGGGTCCTCTTTGACGACGAGACGGAGGCTGACCTGGTGGAATGGGTGAAGGAGCACCCCTTCATCTTCACAAAGCGCCTGAAGGACTTCAAGGATACGGCCAAAAAAAATAGGCTCTTCGAGGAGAAGGGGCAGTGTCTCACCCAGTAAGCAAAACTTTGTTCATAATAAAATAAGATTGTGTACTGTATGTGTTGACCGTGGTTCAATTCCACGTGTATCACCAGGTTACCTTCCTTATTTATATTTCAAGTGTATGGCAATAATTACTGTATTAGTGTTGAAATGGCGTCTGTCGTGAGCGTGGTTTAAGTCCACGTGTATGACACGGTTACATGCCTTAATTATCATTGATACTGTTTCATGTCACTGTAATATATTATGTGAATATTGTACACAACCCGTACCTACAGCGCAGTATATTTAAGTGATAATTAATTATGCTCTTTTATTCCTACCATTCTCTAATAGGCGCCCAGTTGCTCCTCTGGTACCAAGGGATGAAGTCCAGGTAAGGCAAAATGACCAAAGACAGGAGCAGGTCTGGGACACCTGGTACGGCCGAGGGCAAGACACTGTCGCAGAGGGATGAGTGGATTCTGACGCGGTTTGCGTTCATCAGGGACCACATAGCGCGGACCAAAACCCGTGTTACAGCCACGGTATATATATTTAATATTACCTTTCTCAATATCTATGAGTCTTTTGTATATGAAATTATATATGGACTGCTTTTATATAATAATAACTTGTATTAACTAATCTATATATTGCTGTTCATACAATGCCGTCGTCTAGATATATAGGTATCTAACTATAATATATCTATAAAATGTCTGATTCAGTAGAAAATATTTGGGTGCAAAGAAACATTAAAGTATGCTTTAATTGTCATTAAATTGTAAACTTAGTTAAGTCAGATACATGAGTTAATTGTAGAATCATACATGTATAATATCTCTCAATGTATTTCTTATTATAACATCAAACATAGGCCACTTGTATAATCATGTAATACATGTATTATGCTAATATATACTTCATATAAAATAAACCATAATATCTTAATATACATTTTGATATCTCCATTAGGTACATAACTACATATCGTAACACATGTTTCAATAATTCAATAGTAATCCATCCACAATAATTCCCCAAAACATATCACAATATACAAATACTATCACACACTTATACTTAATAGGTTGTAATGAAATGTTACATGATTTTAGTATTTTCCTCATGAACAAAGTACCACAACATGTTTCATAACAGACAGATAATGACTTAACATAAATTTAGACAGACATATATTCAATTCATTATCACCAAATAGTTCATACTCCGTTCTAATCTAAATATATCCCTGCAGTTCCCTGCACAATCTAGCCACACCCCTCCTGGCGCCCTGCCCGCACAGGAAACTCGGCCATCCACCTCTCGCACGCCGTCTCCGGAGGAACCTCAGGTAGTTGATGTGGAGAGTGGCACCGAGGACGACCCCCCTGTCCCAGCTACTGGCGTCCCGTTCCAGGGCTCCTCTGTCCGGCGTCGTCGCAGGACCTCCGAATCGAATCGGCTCCAGCTAACGAGGTAATACAAAATAATATTATATTAAACTCTAAATAGTTGTATATAATAGAAACTCTCAGACGGTTCAAATTAAATAATGGGTTTTTTAGAGTGGACTGCACATCGGTTGTTAACGTTACACAAATCCATGTAATATTTTACCTCTTATTAGTTTCATATTGTACATAACATAATCTGATGAAAAGCAATCACGTTCTCTGTACATGTAAATATATGTGAAAGGGAAATATAAATAACAGATAGTTGTAATACCTATTATGAGCATATACATAATATTGTCATATACAAATTAATGCCAAAGTTTATACAAACATTTAATAATGTGAGTATGTAGAAAGGCCACACAAGGCAGATCCCGGTCACACACAACCCCAATTACAAGGCCTAATTATTGGCCCAACTCACTAATACCTTGGGGACCGACCACACCAATAGGGCCGGAGATCAACACAAGATTACGGAGGCCCACACCCTGCATATCCCCCCTCATACCCAACTCATTATAAAAAACATATACCCTAATGTTGTACTCGTTTTGTTTCGGCAGGCTTCTGAGCATCAGGAGGCCCTGCTGAAGGAGATCGGCACGCTGAGGGACAGGCTGGATGTTAGGTCCTCGAAGTTGGGAAACTTTGTGGCCTTCCTGGAGGCCGAGATGGGCGGCCTGCCTGAAGAGATGAGCGAGGACCTCCAGAATTCTTTCCTGCGCCATGACATAGCAGCAACAGGGCATCCAGCAGCAAACCCTCCAACAGCCCCATAAGCCACCCATGGAACAGCAGCCAACACTCCAACTCCAACAGCATCCAACTATGCAACAGCAGAAACTCCAACAGCAGCCAACTATGCAACAACAACAGCAGGATATGTTGCAAGCCAAGCACGTGCGGCAGCAAACCCCCCTCCACCAGGTAGTCCATCCCACGCAGCGACCTATCGTGCCGCAGGTGCCATGCTACCTCCCACCACACCTACTCTGATGACAACTAGCCGACAGGGTATCGACTCCTCCTTCTGGGCTGGGTCATTAACACCAACCCTTGGGAGCAACATAGCCCTGCCGGTGAGCCCCAGCAGGAGCATCGCCTCGCCATTCTTCAACCTGTCCCTGCCATCCTCCAGTTCCTTCCCACCATCACCAACTCTGCACACTTCTCGACGTCCCCGCCCCTCGACCCCTAAGGACCCAACTCTCGATTAAAATGTTCCACAATGCTATATCACATAAGAATATATATCTTTATAAACAAATACTTATGTTATGATCTTAATAACATATTATGCAAAGAAAATATATCCCATTGTATTAATACCCCATCCTTGACTTAAATATATTAACATGAAATTAATTGACAGTAGAATATCATAATAATAGATGTTTCACATACGTACAGTTGGCCAACTTAGTCCTTCGCAAAAATGTTGTGGTGTGTGGAGGTGTGTGGCATTTCATCCGTAGTAAACAATGTAGTTTTATGAATGAATCCCTCAAACCGAAAGGCGTGTGAAAGGAGGGACATGATTGGTCGAGGTGAGGAATATCGTGAAGTTCAATTTTCTTTCATTTTTGCATTATTGCAGGTTAGTATAATTTCCAGAAAGTCGTTGAGTATTAAGGAAAATTAAATACAGACGTTTCTAATTAACATCAATACATAACTTTATATATATATATATATATATATATAGCAGGAAGGTTAGTGTGGTGGCGGCAGGAGGGAGATAATTCGAATCAGTTCAATCGAGACGGTGCGGCGGGACGACATAACTAGCAAGTGAATGGTTGTTTTCAAGATGCCTGTATACTGATTACAATAATTTAGTCTAAAAAGTCTGTAGAAAGTAAAATGCTTAGTAATATTTTATTGTACGGACTTATTACCAATAGTATTGAAATTTGAACTTAAGTCTGTATGAATTTATAGTTTCTGAAATATCTTAATTACCGTCTTAAGCTTTATTGTATATACCTTGCAAATAACCTATAACAAAAGCTCCCTGGTAAAGTATGGATTTGTCCTCTGTGTATGAGAGGTCCTTCTTAACCTATGCAATATGATGACGCCAATAGCAATTGAGCAATCCTAGCAATTACCAGAAGATTGTAAGAAATATCTAATGGATTGTCACGCAAATTCGCTATACCGTACTTGTTACAGTCTTTTTTAAAGGCCCTTAAATTGCACAATCTTTACCAATCCCCAAAATGAACCCCTTTCGTCCTTCCACTGCATAGAATTTCCTAACACACGGTAAAAATAGACATTCGATTCATACTTTGTTCATCTTTATATTGATAATACAAAAATTAGAATCCTTGAAATTTTCCGTTAACTTATGACTATTAGAGGCCCTTTCTAAACTTAATGCAATACAATAAAGCAACTGGAGCAATAAATAAGTGATCATAGTCTTGAAGAGGGTTATTGAGTATTATAATACTCTTGTTAAGAGAGATCCTTTTGAAACTAAATGTCATATGCTGGCGATAACTGGGAACACATACATGTAGATATAGTTTGCTAGAGATTATGGTCTTAATAAACAGTTACCGATAATTAGGATATGCATATTTCTGAAGGGGTTATCCTAGTATGCATTGCGTAACTTTGTGCACACATATCAAGTGATTATATTGGTACACGTTTAGAGTGTTAAGATGCCCCCTGTTAATTATATCTCTCTCTCTCTCTCTCGAATGATATGGAAAACTCCTTGTTGCTGACGGTAGGGCGCTCAACAGGTCAGCGTCACTCCAACCCCTAACATGACTTAGATCACCGTATTATGAGTTCTGTATATCATTACCTCTACCTGCTACATTAGCGTTTTAAACCATAGCAGCAATAAGAAACCCTTTGGTAAAATAGGTAGCAAATATTCAATTTACATGCTTATATCATTCACAATACCTAGTCATAATTATTAACAATACTAACACCACAAACATTCAATAGCTTTCGCCAAATTTTGAATACCTTCTTCCAACCCTAGCTCATCCCTGCTCCACCTTTACACCCCCAGGATTCCAGAGAATGGAAGGGGAAAACATATCTTTGATAAACACCATCCAGTGTAGGGATGCAACTAGCGCGGTTTTATAATGGTGATGATAATGTTGGTGTTTTATGCTCGTATTATTTGGGTTTAATTTAAAAGAAATATTCTAAGTCTATATGCATGTTCTGTAGTATGTTACACATAATATATGAAACATAAACATCCATCACATTAAATATTTATTGGCGTCTCGGTTGCAGCCCTACAAAGGATAACTTATTTAGTGGAAATTATAAATGTTAACCCTTATACGGCTAATCAGACGACAATTATTTGTTAATACAACTACAACATTTCCATACTCGACTTCTGAAGGACTTCTAGGAATCAAAAGATTCATAACAATATTAGTTAACTATTTAACTGGCTAACTAATTTGTATATGTATTACAAGACTATATAATCTTTCAATATTCGTTTGGACTAATTCACGCAATCATACCCTAATCAACTTCGCTCCATTGCTCAATATGTGAAGTAAAATAAACCGAGTTACTTCTACCTCTTCGTTTTCTTAAAAAGTAACAGCCTTTCGGTTGTTTTTCACATTCCTTTGTGGATATATATTTATATAAGAGAGAGAGAGAGAGAGAGACGCAACATGGATAACATAAAACAAGTGGGTACTGGTATCATAAGTTATCTTATGTTCAATATCACCTTATAGGAATATAAAGAAAAACTTAACAGAATAACCCCTCGACTAAATCATACTTCCTTATAAGGCCTATCAATAAATATGTATAAATACCTAATTACTCTCTTACAGTATATATATATATATATATATATATATATATATATATATATATATATATATATATATATATATTATATGTGTGTGTGTGTGTTTTTTCAGTTACCGCCAACATATTAGTTTAAGTTTTAGAAACACCTATAGTAAAAGGAGAAATAATAAAGACATTCAATAAACCTCTTCACTAGAGTACCACTTACCGGTATTTATAGTTGCAGTTACTTCTATAGTACTGCATTCGGTTTAGGCGTCTATTATTCAGAGATTAAAGTAATATAATCAAGTTCTTAATTTACCTTTCAACAATATATATATTATAATTCAATGTTTTTACGAACAGTACATTTCTACTGGTTCCATGGAAAAACAATACGGTGGCGGCATTGTAGGATATATTATATATAAAATTAATGTAGTGACTGTAGAGTATGCTAGGTATTCGAATGAAAGTGATGACATCGAAGTTCCCTAGAGTGTGTGTGTGTGTGTGTTTTTTTTTTTTTTTTGAGGGCATCATCTGAAGTTGTTGTGCTACAATGTAATGCAACAATCCTATCCTCATCCTTTCCACAAAAGCCATGCACATCACGATACCAGACAAATGTTCGCCAATGCCCGAACTAATGTTGTTGTTCATATGACTGATAGAAACCTCTGTTGTTCTCTATCAACAAATGTGATCCGGTATGCACTAAATAAGGTATTGATAAACAAGCCCTGTCATTCCATATAGCACAATCCTATAAACATAGTGTAATGAAATGGCTCCAGTTATTTAAATGTGACAACCCTTTACTGGACTATTTGCTCGTTTGCCCTCCCCACACCTCCACCACCACCACAACCATATGTCTGTGTGGAATGACGGGCAGGGTTCTTTTTGGGCTTGATGAAGTCGATTTAATTCATGATATATTTACTATGCGCCATCGTATGCACTTAACTACTATGCAAACATGTTTCTATAGCAACTAGAGGTGATAGGAGTGTGCAAAATGCACATACACTAACAAACACAACTATTTCTGGCCTGTAACCGTCATTATTTTAATCACTTGTCTACATTAATTTGTTCATAATTATTAATATATTGACGCACTGTATTAATAATATAATTATTTTAGTATGACAAACATTAGGCGTCTTTATTCAGATTTGGAAACGAATATCATAGTAGGAAGGTTAAACACAATAAGCCAACCCTTTTGAACCCGATGATTACTTTGTAATTCCAGCTACAACCAATATATTTTGACCACCTTTTTAACCCTTCAATCAGACAACATTTTTGTTTTGTTATTAATGTTACTGCTAACTGTTCTTGCTAACATTAGAAAGGACCTCTAAGGATCAAAGGGTTAATTAAAATTTCAGTTAATCATTTAACTGACTGGTTGAATAAAATTGTGTGAAGATTGCTAGGATATACTGTACACACATATTTACATACTCTATTTGAAAAGATTAATAAGGATCTCTCACTTTCTGAGGAGAAAGCCATTCATAACCAGGGCGCTTGTTGAGTCTTGGGTTCCAAGAGAATAATAACTCGGTAATAAATAGCCACCACATAACTCTTAAAGTATAACTAAGGTATAATAAAAAGCAAGTTCAGACACTTGCACTACAAACTTCATGTTATAACAAATTATAAATATTACTGTCCATAATAGTTATATGGCAAACAACCAATATGCAGGCATCCTAAATACAACCATTCACCTGCGAGTCATTAATACCAGCCGTGCCGTCTCAATTAACCCTCTCCGACATATGACGCGATTATGAGCCTATTAGGGATACTTTAAGGCCTTTGTTACCATCAGGGGTATTTAGAAACCTTTAGTTTAGTTACTTCAACCTCTGCAGTTGTCTTTGAGTTAGCTGTGGGCAGAAAACTAATTTTGGAGAGGCAATTATAGGAGTGAAAGAACTCTATTTCTTATTGCTAATCTGGCAACCTCTGCGTGATATGTGCTTGAAAGGGTTAAAGTGAAACGAAGCCCCAGCCACCTGCCACCGACACGCTCACCTTTTCTGCCATGCCTAAACAATTGAGTAAGAATAGGTTATGTATTAATAATAACTGTAAGCTTCTTCATTTCATATCCATTTATTATTTAACATCATTCTGGAACATCTACTAACCCTCCAGTAATGCAAATAATGAAGAAAATAGAGTTTCCCGATATTTCTCGTCTCGCCCAATCACGTCCCGTCTTTCACATGCTATGGGATTTGAGGGATTCATTCATAAAACTACGTCGTTTACTACGGATACAATGCCACACACCTCAACACACCACAACATTTTTGCGCAGGACTAAGTTGGCCAACTATACATGTAACGTTAAAAAGGTAAAATTGTAATACAGACATATAGATATATAATACAACATTATATACATACAGGTAAATAGTATAATACAATACAATTAGGATATATACTTGGTCAAAACCATCTTTATGGATTATTGCTATCACAATATATAATTGATAATGAACCACAATAGAAACATATGAACGTGGATATAAAATACCATGAGGTACAGGAATAATTATAATAATAACCTAATGTTATTGCTGAAACATAATATATTACAATTGGACATCGAATATAAACTAGATCGAAATTTAAGGGTATAATGTGTACAATAAACATATGAAATTGGTTAAACTACATACAGTATATATCAATATTTAATATAATGTAAGTTGTCATGAAAATAATGCATTATAATTGCAATGAAGAGTAATATAATATAAATTTAACACATCACATGCCAGACCTTTATGACTGACAATAAATACTTACCAGGCAGGCCAGAATAATATACATAATTAGGAGCTGCAGGTTCAATATATATTAGTTTATAAACACAATTCATATTAATAATCTGAAAGAAAGGATGGGAGGGAGTGACAACTTAGAATATTACCTCAAATTATGCCATCCTGCAAGGAAACACTACCACTAGGTGAGGAATAGTAGCTGGTGAGGTGTGCACGCTGCTGCTTTGCCTGGGTTGTAACCCTGTTCAAGGCCAATGGCTGTAGGGCGGCTATCACATCACCCTCCCTCCAGGCCCCGGGGATGACGTCGTGGGTGTCAGGGTTTTCCTTGTCAATGAGAGCTGCATGGTGGGAGGGGTACCTTACCCTCATTAGGTTATGCATGCAGCAAAATGCGAGGACCACTGACTCCACACGCCGGGGGTGAAGGAGGATGGTGGTGAGGAGACACCGGAACCTGGTAGAGGAAGAGAAACGATATTAACAAGTATATAATAGTAAAATATAGTTAAATGCATTGATATGGATAGGGTTTATATATTTAGTGTTGATGCAGGTCGATCAATGTTCTGTGGGGATCAAAATTGGTTTACACATTATTGATGATTACATACTGGTTGTGGTAAATATCATGCCTTTCACACATAATTTATGCTTACCTTGATGACATTATAGGTTTGATTCCCAGAGGGAACTAGAGGAAACCTAATATTTAGTAGGGCCCCGTAATCATTGACGATATTGCCTATTAGTATAATAGTCTCCATTCAACATCCCGCGTCAGCATTTTGAATCTACCGCCGCGGACGTATCATGGAGTACTCATTATAAGTGCACCCTCAATTCCCTTATGGAATCGTCATTATGATCGGGTACCCTACAGAAAAAACTCTGTAAAAAAGAAAAAAGAAAAATTAACTTAATATTTGTTATCATATGACTTACCATATGTGGATTTCTAGCGTTTTGCATCCCTGACTCCAGGCCCCCTAGCGGCCATCCTCGTCCTTCACTGATATATCAAGAAACAACTCTCGAAATCAACAAATGGGAAGTGGGATGGATGGGAGGGTCATTTCATCGTCAAAAATTACGGGGCCCTACTAAATATTAGGTTTTCTCTACTTCCCTCCGGGAATCAAACCTATAATTTAATAGTGGCCCCTCCATCATTGACGATATTGTCTGAATACCAAGTCTGGAGGGGGACATTCGTGACAATATCCTAACCTCAGGGGACAAAATAATCCGTATACATTTTCTTAAGTTTTATTGTATGCAAACAATATATAAAATATATTAAAATATTGTAAGGGGTGCGTGACATCAAGAAAGTCTGCTTACTCATGACAAGATCTTTTCCTTAAGATTCTTGCATGATACTTTTGGGGACATGCATGTGTTCCCTTAAATAGAACTATAACTCTGTAGAATTTAATTCTAACCTTAAAAATATTTGTACAGTATAATTAATGTTTGTACATTCTGATAATACTACATAGTTGCAACTATGTTAGATTTCTTCTTAAATTTAACAAAATATGAAAATCTTTTGAACTTTATAACCAGTTCGATCACAGCTCCTGATTTATCACAGTTCTCCGGCGGACAGGGACTTAGTGAGGTCAAAACATTGGTTTACACATTATTGATGATTACATACTGGTTGTGGTAAATAGCATGCCTTTCACACATAATTTATGCTTACCTTGATGACATTATAGGTTTGATTTCCAGAGGGAAGTAGAGAAAACCTAATATTTAGTAGGGCCCCGTAATCATTGACGATATTGCCTATTAGTATAATAGTCTCCATTCAACATTCCGCGTCAGCATTTTGAATGTACCGCCGCGGAAGTATCATGGAGTACTCATTATAAGTGCACCCTCAATTCCCTTATGGAATCGTCATTATGATCGGGTACCCTACAGAAAAAACTCTGTAAAAAAGAAAAAAGAAAAATTAACTTAATATTTGTTATCATATGACTTACCATATGTGGATTTCTCGCGATTTGCATCCCTGACTCCAGGCCCCCTAGCGGCCATCCTCGTCCTTCACTGATATATCAAGAAACAACTCTCGAAATCAACAAATGGGAAGTGGGATGGATGGGAGGGTCATTTCATCGTAAAAAATTACGGGCCCCTACTAAATATTAGGTTTTCTCTACTTCCCTCCGGGAATCAAACCTATAATTTAATAGTGGCCCCTCCATCATTGACGATATTGTCTGAATACCAAGTCTGGAGGGGGACATTCGTGACAATATCCTAACCTCAGGGGACAAAATAATCTGTATAAATTTTCTTAAGTTTTATTGTATGCATACAATATATAAAATATATTAAAAGATTGTAAGCGGTGCGTGACATCAAGAAAGTCTGCTTACTCATGACAAGATCTTTTCCTTAAGATTCTTGCATGATACTTTTAGGGACACGCTTGTGTTCCCTTAAATAGAACTATAACTCTGTAGAATTTAATTCTAACCTTAAAAATATTTGTACAGTATAATTAATGTTTGTACATTCTGATAATACTACATAGTTGCAACTATGTTAGATTTCTTCATAAATTTAACATAAAATAAAAATCTGTTGAACTTTATAACCAGTTCGATCACAGCTCCTGATTTATCACAGTTCTCCGGCGGACAGGGACTTAGTGAGGTATGGGCTATTCCGCACCCCCCCCCCCCTTTCTCTTAAAATAAATCTTACACAATAGAACATAACCTACTGGACCCGTTGTCGTAAAGCTACACAGGTACGCTTTGGTTTATCAAGAGCGACTGACAGGTAACGTGTTACGAAAGTATGATTGGACGCCCATAATTGAGTATTAGCAATGTCTTCTATCGAAAAGTTTTGTAAGAAACAAAGAGAGACTGCCCATTTCCTGATGTCGTGAGCCCTGCCCACCATGTCGGGGTTACTCTCTTTAATGACGTCGACTAACAGAGAAGCTAACTTTCTCCTCGTAACACGATTACCTGCCTGGTTCACCCATAGAGCACCTGATTGGTGAGGAGGCGCAGCCCTCATAAACTTAGTTAAGGCCTGCACTGGGCATAAAATATGATGAGAGTGTCCGCGTTTCAACGCCGGAACAGAAAACTCAGAAAACACATGATCAGAATGCTAATTTTTTGCTATGAATGTGGGAGACGGCGCGATTTGTACATGATCGTGCAGTCTCCCAAACCTAAGGCAATTAGGTTCGTTGCTCATCGCCGCCAGCTCAGACACCCTATTCCCGTGGCGAGAGCCATCAGGAAAACAGCCTTCTTTAAGAGTGAATCAAAATCCGGCGCGTTATTGTATTTATGCGATTGAAGCAATGATAAGGCTTTGTCTAGTGACCAGGTGGGCATGAGCTGACGCGGTGGAGGGCGCAGCTTAAAACACGCCCTCATAAACCCTTTCTCCTCCGCCTGCGGTATGGAAAGACCTGTGAGTTCAAAGAAGTGAGTTCTGATGGCTGATAAATTATTTTTTAATGTGACTACTGAAAAAAGTTTTTGCTCAAATAGATAATCTAGGTATTTGAAAATCAAGGCTCCCAAGGCATCCGTTTGCCCTGACTCTACAATCCAGGTTGTAAAAGTTTTCCAATGTGATTGAAATTTTCTCCTGGTAGACATAGTATAGGCCTAACCGTTACGTCCCAAAAGCAAAGTGTTAGCTATATAGTCCTATGAAATCAAACAGGGCTATGGGAAAATAGGAAGCCTAAGTTAAAAAAGTTATAGTGAACATCGTATATCACGTAAATAAACTAGGAAAGTATAATACAGAGAATTAAAGTCAGGGGAACTTTTAACTTTTAGCTTGGGAACAGGACGTATGCTGTAAACAAAATACCCTCAGTGACCGCAAAGACCATAAACACATATATCCCCTCGCTCTCCTGGACACGTCCCCTCCCCTCCCCCTATACGATTTTATCAAAAGCGAAACTTAACCTCGACAGGAAAGGGTACCGACAAAACAAATATCGTAAATAATAGCAAACAGAGAAAAACAATATTTAAACAAATTAATCAGTGCAGATTATTTCTCGACCATATCGCAGGTTAGTAGTGACGTTATTGGAGAGAAAGATCTCCCACGCAACCAAATGTGGTGAAAATTCGAACCTGAGCAGTGTTGAATCAAGTTGATAGGTAAAATATGAAAATTAAAATAGATACTATATACAGGTATAGGTAGCCTGGAAAGTTCGATATTTTTCTAGAGTGCCGTATATTCCGTTAAACAGTCGACCAAAAACGGGAAAAGTGGTTAGGGCAGTGAGAATTCTGTTTCATAAGATAATTATTGAAAGTGTTACTTAAAGTTACTTAAAGTTTAAACATAACGAGTGTAAACGAGTGGCACTCCCCCCCCCCCCCCCCCTCCCACACTCCCCACAAACCGCGTAACAAACACCTCCTTGTCCTCCAAGCCCCTTGTCCCCCCCCTCCTTCTCTCTCTCTCTCTCTCTACAAACTAGAACTATCACAAGACCCAACTCTAGAGAAAATTAAGGAATATTATGCACAACAACCAAATTTAAGACTCAACAACATGTTTAAAAGCAGTCTAAATAAAATAAACACAGAAGATGAACCACAGCCAATTTATTAAAGGAAAAAAAGAGGAAAAAAGAACAGGGAGGGAAAATAAACAAACAAACACACAGTTTATGTTCAGCATATTAAGTGTTGGTTGACGACCGTTTGACTTCAATGTTCTCTCCGAGTGGTAGTCCCTGGAAACGAGTGCATTATTTGAAGCTTCATTCGGTGTTTAATCAATTCTTGACAATAATTGTATTCAGCTAACTATGATCTCAATAACCATTGATGTAATGAAAATATGAATAGTCTCCTCATACGATTGCACTAGTTCTGTAGTGCTATTATTTACAACCTGTCAATTAATAATTCAGTCACTACAAGCTTGCTTGCTTTTTTTTTTTTTTTTTTTTTTTTTTTTTTTTTTAGAGATACGTATATACAGACCATGTGACAATTAAATGAGGAAACTATAATAACACATCTGAATAATGCCAACCTGATTTATAAACACAAATATGAATGTAACCAGACGACGATGCTGTTGTTTCAGTGGAATAATGGCTCTTTGAGCAGTATGTATCGCCTTACTAGTGGTTGTCCCCTCACAGGATGGGGGGCGCTGCTCAATAAACTCGCCCCTCGGGGCAAAATCAAATCAAATCTCTCTCTCTCCCCCATGTAAGGGCGGGTGGAAAAAGAAAAAGAAAAGATTTTTTTTTTTTTTTACCAGAGACAACTGTACGAGTTGTAAGATGAATATACACATGCATAATGGCACCGCATGTCGGATATGCAAGCAACCATACCACTGGATTTGCATAGGATTGACACCAATAAATGAGGCGTACAATACAAGAGGGAAGAACCTCCATTTCTGCGATAGTTGTTTCGATATCACATGGCAAGTCATACAGACTGTAGAAAATACAGAAGTACAAGATAGACTGAAATATAGCCAAGACATAGCTACCTTTCACAGAAAATGGGGAACTATTAGGGCCTCAGGGCCCATACTAATATCACAACCCACACACGCACACCTTCCCATGAAAATGCCCACATTGCCTCCTGCACATCAACACACATCGCCTGCCGAACAACAACCTTTCGCACCCTACATATCCACAAACCCTGCCGCACATCTCCCCACACCTCCCCAGACCCAGAAAACACCCACATTAATCCCATCCATGGCCATTGACCACCCTACTGCTGTTGATCAAATACATTTGCAGGATGAACATAGGATGCAACAAGCCCCCATATCAGGCTCCCCTTCCACATCGTCTCCCCCCTCACCACTGCCACCTGCCCACCTACAACCGACCCGTAACTCCACCCCCCTGCAGGCCTCACCCACCCATACACCAAGCCCACTATCACCCACAACCACACGCAGCTCACCACATAACCCCTTGCAGCCCCAGCCACACCTACTGGGGTTGTCTACACCAGTGTGCAGATATTATCTGGAAAGAAGGTGCTACTCTGGTCAAAAGGGCGAATATAATGGGAATGCATGTAGATTTGCTCATCCCAAAATTTGCAACAACATAACCAGTCATGGAAAATGTAGATTTGGTGAAACCTGCAAATACCACCACCCATCCCTTTGCAAGACATCACTTGAGAACAAGACTTGCTACAATATGAAATGCCCAGCTTTTCATATTAAAGGGACTTGGAGATATGCTAGACCTAACACGAATGGTAGCCCAAAAAACTCTCTAGCTATGCGAGGACGAGACAGAGGAAAAAGGCAAGGAGGGAAAGGGCAGATGAAGATGAAGAGACTGAGGGAGATGGAAGAGCACATAGAACACCTCGAGCACCTCCTGGCCTCCCAAGAGTGGCCAATACATCCCGAAGACTATTAGGTATACATAGTACTCCAAACAATCCCTCCCCAATCTTGTTTGCAAATATCCAAGGCCTAAAAAGTAGAACCACGAACAAAGTACCATTTATTAGAGGCCTGCTAGAAGAAGGAAACGCTATATTTGCGGCTCTCACAGAAACTCACATTAAAGATCAGGAAGATAGTGAGGTATGGATTCCTGGTTACAACCTACATAGGGCGGACAGAACGCATAGATCACATGGAGGTGTAGCCTTGTACATACATGACTCACTGATATGTACTGAATTCCTAAATAACAGTAATGAAGTGGTGGAAATACTTGGAGTTAAAATAGAATCCCTAAATTTAGCAGTTATTGTTACATACAGGCCTCCAGACTCATCCCGAGAAGAATTCAAAACCCAGCTCAACAAAATAAAATCAGAAGTGGAAACCCTGGGGAACCCAACACCAAATATTATATGGCTAGGAGACTTTAACCTACCAAACATTAAATGGAGACAACTAGAAAACCAGTTAGTGGCAAATAACACCGGAGAAGCAAATACTAATACGAGAGAGCTTTTTGAACTTTGTTATTTTTTTAGTCTTACCCAACATATTGCTGAACCCACACGGGAAAACAATATCTTAGACCTGGTCTTCACTAACAACGACTCTCTAGTACACAGCATTAACATATCGGACACAACATACTCAGATCATAAATTAATTGAGATCAAAACAACCTTAGAAAGTGTACAGACAACCTCAGAATCGAGAACAAAAACCGGCCCCTTCAGTAAATTTAACTTCAATAACAAAAACATTAGATGGGAAGAAGTAAATCAAGAAATGGAGGAAATAGACTGGGAAGATTTAATGGATAACCTGACACCAGCAGAATGTCTAGCCTTAATAACAGAAACCATGACCCAAATCTGTAGCCACCATATACCTGCAAGACAAACAAAACGAAGAAGCAAATAAGATCGGGAAAGGAGGAGGCTGTACAGAAGAAGAAAATTACTCACACAAAGATGCACACATTCAAAATCTACAGGATAGGCAAAAGGTCGAAATAGATAGAGAAATTGTGGAAATTGAACAAAGGCTAAGAATATCATATGAACTACAACATATGGAAGAGGAGAGGAAAGCAATATGCAGGTATAAAGGAACATTCCAAATACTTCTTTTCATACGCCAAACAAAAGGCTAAAACAACATCAAACATCGGCCCACTGAGCAAAGGGGACGGCTCTTTCACAGGGGACAAAAAGGAAATGAGCGAACTCTTAAGCAGGCAGTATGAAATGGCATTCAGTGAGCCTGATGAAACAAAAGTCATCAGAGACCAAAATATATTTTTCATGGAAACCTCCCCCACGGAAACCCCTCAGATGCTGGATATTGATTTCGGTCCAAAAGACATAGAAGAGGCCATTTCCGACATGCCATCCCACTCGGCACCAGGCCCGGACTCATGGAATTCGATCCTAATGAAAAAATGTAAGGAAAACCTCTCAAAACCCCTGGCTATAATGTGGAGAAGGAGTCTAGACACTGGTGACATACCAGATAGCTTGAAAAACGCAATAATTGCCCCACTGCATAAAGGAGGGACTAAAGCACTACCAAAAAACTACCGCCCGGTAGCTCTAACCTCTCACATCATTAAAGTTTTCGAGCAATTCCTGCGAAGCAAAATTTCAACATTCATGGAGACAAATGAACTACACAACACCGGTCAACATGGGTTCAGAGCGGGAAGATCATGTCTCTCACAACTTTTGGAACACTATGACAAAATTCTTAAAGCGCTAGAAGAAAAGAAAAACGTGGATGTCATTTACACCGATTTTGCTAAGGCATTTGATAAATGTGACCATGGTATAATAGCCCACAAACTGAAAGCAAAAGGTATAACTGGGAAAATCGGACGGTGGATGTACAATTTCCTCGTAAACCGAAAACAATCGGTAGCAGTAAACCAAGTCACTTCTGAGCCTTCGGATGTCAAAAGCTCAGTGCCCCAAGGAACAGTGCTAGTGCCCCACCTGTTCCTCATACTAATTTGCGACATAGATACCAACACCAGACACAGTACGGTGTCGTCTTTTGCTGATGACACAAAATTAAGCAAGATAGTAAACACACAAGAGGACACGGGCCGACTGCAGGAAGACATGAATGCAGTGTTCCAGTGGACCAGGGAAAACAACATGCAATTCAATGAGGAAAAATTCCAACTAATACGGTACGGAGATAATAATGGTGTTAAAGAAATTACAAATTACTTAACAGAATCTAACCACATAATAGAACGGAAAGACAGTGTGAAAGACCTTGGGGTATTAATGTCTGAAAATATGGGTTTCAAAGTACATAACCAGGTCAAAGTGGCGGCTGCGAAACGTCTAACGGGTTAGATTCTGCGTACTTTTAAAACACGCGGTGAATTGCCTATGATAACGCTCTTCAAATTTCTAGTGCTACCGCGGCTTGAATACTGTAGCGTATTAACATCCCCATACAAAGCAGGTGAAATAAATGACGTAGAGAGTGTACAAAGAAATTTCACTTCGCATATAAGTTCGATAAAACATCTACACTATTGGGAGCGTTTAAGAGCACTGAATCTGTACTCACTGGAACGTAGAAGAGAACGTTTCCTAATAATATACACATGGAAAATCGCAGAGGGTTTAGTACCAAACCTACATACTCCGATAGTCATGAAATTCAGTGATAGGAGAGGCTGGGAATGCGAAATCCCCCGGATGAATAACAGGGGTGCTATGGGCTCTCTGCGAGAGGGCTGGTTATCACACAGAGGCCCACATCTCTTCAACAAACTCCCACGGCGAGTAAGAGACATGAGGGACATCTCGCTAGACAACTTCAAGAGAGCCCTAGATGTCGAACTGCAAAAAGTGCCAGACGAGCCCATCCTCGCAAGGGAGCGAGCTGTCGCTTCAAACAGTCTACTGCACCAAATCACCACCCATAACGAGGGGCGTCGCGCTCCTTGGTGCCGCTAGAAGAGCGGCGAACACATCTAAAGGTATCTAAAGGTAAGGTTCACAAGTTTATTTGTGACACTTTCCCCAAATTGAGCTAACCATTTTGCGTTGCAGAAGGCAAAACTCAGCGAGGTCCGAAGGTTGCCAATCGTCTCTAAGTGGAATGCGGAGACCGGGAGCGTCACCGGGGTCCTGCACCATTCTTGCAACTAATGGTACCACGCCTGAGACGGCCATAACGGCGCGATCATCGAGACTAAGCCCCGGTAACTTCTTAGTATGTGAATTACCAGGCACATTAGCACAGAATCTGGTGGCGGAAAAAGATAAATTGAGGGCCACCTGTTCCAGTCCTCTAACAATGCATCCGGTCCCCCCGCCGGGGTCACCCCTGGCGAGTTACGAAGAGAAGGAGTCTGTGATTCTCTTTGGATGCGAACAGATCCACTTGTGGACGGTAAGGCCTCGCAATCATTTTGTCGAAGACGGGTTGTTTGATAGCCCATTCTACTAAGGTGCTCCGCCTCCGGGATAGAGCGTCTGCCCAGACGTTCGACACGCCGGGGAGATATGCTGCATGTAGGTGAATTCCCAGCGATTCTGCTAGGGCAAAGACCTGTTCTGACACTTTGAGCAACTCTCGGGACCTCACCGAGCCTTGTTTCTGAATACAATGGACTGCGGTTAGGTTGTCCATATGGAACGCCATTGATTTTGCATGTAACGACATGCCGTGATCTTGGAGGAAAAAGAGAGGAACTAAAAGCTCTTGCTTGTTGATATGAAACTGATTGTCTTGGGGCCAAGTGCCCTGTCATTGATGGCCTAGATCCGACTGATACCCCCCACCAAGTGCCCCTGAAGCGTCTGTGTCTACCCATACCGTAGGTGGGGGAGAAACCCATGTTGTTACGGAGTATAGTGTCTCGGGCTTGGCCCAGACCGATAGTATGCTGTGGATTAATGGAGGAATTGGCCATAATTTCTTCTCCGGCGAGAGAGGAAAAACTTTGTTGCCTTCCAAGATTAATCTCTTCACTTTCAACCGGCCCAACTTCACAGTTAATTGGATCCAGTTGAGAGAGCCGATCAGAGAATCCAACGTTTTCCTGGTCGTATTCAGACTGTGGAGAAAACGAAACAGTTTCCGGCTAAATCTGTCGCGACTGTCCACACTCTGAGTAAGCGTCAGATTGGTGGTGTCCCAGACCAGCTCTATCCACTGAATATTCCTTGTGGGAACCAGGCGAGACTTCGCCAAGTTCACCTTGAACCCTAGGTTTTGCACATGATTTAATACTTGGTTTGCATGAATGTGACATAACTCCTCTGACTCTGCCACCACTAGCCAGTCGTCTAGGTACCAAAACACCTTTATGCCCTGGATCAACAGTGGCAAAAAGGCTTGCCGGACTAATTTTGTGAAAATTCTCGGTGCCAGGTGTGACGCCTACCAGCGTTGGCAGAATCGCCTCCCGTTAGCCACTAGCGCTCGCCAGGGCAGTGAAATGGGCTACAGTTATCAGAGAAGGTTGTTCTTTCTTTCATAGTACTTGCATTGTTACAGACAGTCCTGTGGTGGTCTTTGTTTTCGTCTGTGACAGCGGGAAACATTTTATATCATGAGTAGAACATAAGATGCATTGTAGTGTAGTTGAGAGAGAGAGAGCGAGCGGGCAGCGAGGGGGTAGTGAGTGTTGCTTCCCTCCTCCCTCCTCCCTCCCGGAGGACTTTCCTGCCCGTGCGGCCTTTCTCTCGGTTTTGATTGGCTGGTGGTTCCTGGCTCCTTCTGCAGGCCTGCTGCCTGGTGACGTAGCGGCCTGTGATTGGCTGACCACCATGCCTTTGTGTGATCCTGGGGGTCTCGAGGAGCTACTCTCTTTAGAGCAGGCTAGGGGCGCACATGACTAACATCCTTTTTACCACTGTCTCCCATATCTCCACCATTCTGATACTGTCTCTCTTTCTCAACTTCTTCTCTTTCATTCCTCTTATCTTTTAACGTCACAACACTCCCTTTGGGTTCTGCATACGATTTCATATCGGCCCATCGTATTATGTGCGTCGCTCTCTGAGATATTTACATGTACTTAGAATACGTTTTGAGGGTTCTTAGTTAGTAGAGGTTAAGAACTCGGTGTGTGTCTCCATTATTGATTTAGTGCTCTGCTGGGTTATTTAATGCTAGACTGGGATAAGGCTTCTGTTGTCGTTGTCAGCGATGTGTGTACGGTTCGCTTATACCTACACGACTTCGACGGTTTCTGTGGTAGCCTAGGTTATCTTTTTGGTTGTGCCTTTTGCGAGTGCAGCATCGTGTGGTAAGAGGGCATTAGCCTACTACCTTGTCACACAGTGCTGCCGCTTTGCTTGACTTTAGAGGGATCGCGAGGGTAGAACCAGATACTTGAGATCTGGATCTGCCAAGAGAGCATCCGTCATTAACGTAACTTTAACTATACTGCCTTAAGGACAACGCTAGGCTATGAGCCCGTCTTGCTCAGCCACCGTTTCCTAACCTTGATATCCCAGCTAGACTTTATTCGCCTAGCAGACACTAGTTAGGACATGAGCTCTTTATGATATGTATGCATTATTATTTACGGCATTTATGAGTCTAGGTTGTTGTTGAGTTGCACAACCATAGTAGACTGTTTCGTTGATGAGGAAGCATTTCTTTTAGTGTCGAACATTACTGCCGTTGCGCATTTATAATATTCTCGTGTCAGTTAACATTATATGTCCTATCTTTTTGTGTACTCTGTATACACGTTGGGTGTCCTGCCTCCTGACTTTCTATAATTTAATATATGAGCATCTTATGAGCATCAGACTTTTTTCAGAAGTTTCCAGGTCTATGCTGTAGGACTATACTTCACTTTCTTTCAGATAGGAGTGAAGAGTTTATTGTTGTTTAGAGTAACTATATTGAAGCATCTTTTCATTGTATTAAATCTTGCATTGATTTAATTGATCTTTCCATAGCTTCCCTTTTGTGCATTTTAACGTTACTTGCATCTTGCATAGTTATCAGGCTATACCAGTGTGGGTTAGCCTGAAGTAGAGTACATTTATGCCCAGTTAAGCATACCCCGTTATCGCAGATTAACTCTGGAGGGTATAGGTGTTTTTGTTAGCCGGCATATAAGTTCAAGGGTTTGGATCTAGTGTACCATTGTTGCATAGTGCCCTATTACTAGTCCAATCTTTAAGTGCCCTTGTTTTATTCGTAGCCCCGGTCGTAACACCACTTTTTTAACCCAAAAGGCATTTTTCGAAAGACATAAGTCTCTTGCCTGACCCTCAGAGCGGGGAATTTCTGGAACCTTTTGTTTATAGGGACATGCCAATAGGCGTCTTTGAGATCTATTGAGCACATCCAACCTTGCGGCAGAAGAGTGAGCCTTATACGATTGACTGTAAGCATCCTGAAGGGTGAATTCTTGGTAAAAGTGTTCAGATGCGAGAGATCCAACACTGGTCGCATTTGCACACTGTCCCTTTTCGGCACTAAGAAAAGTCTGGAGGTGAATACTGGGCAAGTTGGTTTTACTGGTGTGATGACCTTTTTGGAGATCATTTCCTGGACCAGGGCCTCCACCTCCTGTGACACATTGTTGCCTTCTAGCGCCTGATGCAGTCGAGGTCGCTGGAGCCACCGCCAGGTGATCCCTTTGCTCACAACTTTCCTGGCCCAAGTTTTCTTGGGCCAGGCCGAACAACTGGGCCTGTTCGGAGAAGCAACTCTCGAATCCGGCGCGTATTGCGCCGGGAAACTGAGAGTTTGGGTGGCTAGTTTTTTGGAGGGGGACGTGGGTTAGTATCAGATGACTGGCTAGTTTTGGCTGACGTCTCCCCCTGATTTGACTTCTGGTGTGGCTTACCTCTATACCCTGAATATTTACCTTGTTTAGGTTTGGGCTGAGTACTTCTCTGCTGAGGAGGAGTTCTGGGATCTCGAGAGGACTGTTTAGCATGCGGTTGGTTAGGCTTACCTCCGCTCTTTGGTTTCTGAAAGGGATTCTTATATGGTTCTCTCCTAGCTTGGGAGGTAACCTGCTTCCACCCATTGACCATATTAAAGACTACACTCCATGTTTCTGAGTTAAGAAGGGAGGCAGTGAGTATCAGCGAAAGAGTTACCCGGCGCCCAATGTCATCCGGTAACTTTTTTACTAGATGCACTCTTAGATCTTGGCGGGCTCGAACCGCTTCCATGATCGCTATTCTGATGTCTCCCAAGGTTTGAATAGAATTCTGCAATAAAATTCTTCGTGACAAGTCAGTGGCCTTCCTAACATTTGGGTCAGCATTGGCCGAGATAGTTCTGGTAAGAGAGACAGCAACCTAGCGTTAACTAAATACTGAGAGAACATCCGGTATGTTTTGTTTCGTAATTTAAAATCCCTTTCCAAATGAGCCGCCGGAGGAGTGCAAAAGGGTTCATCTAGAGTATGGAGGGATACTTTGGGTGCCGCTAAAAAGGCCAACAAATCCGGCGACACCCCATCAGCCGTCTGTACAGATAACGAGAAATAATTATGAGATTCATGTGGCACCTGATGAGAGGACTTAGACGTAATGGTTGATGCAAAAACCTGAGCCTCTAACTCCCAATCTACCCAGGGACCCACCCCTATACGCCCCATTTGCAGGACTGGTGTATGCGACTGATCCAGTACCGGAATTGTATTCAGTTCCGGCGTGAGAGCATTCAAAGCCTTGACATCATTAACGCCATCGGCTTTAGACCAATCCGCAAAGAGTCGTGCAGATGAGGCGGTGGGAACTGCCGGGGCAGCTGTGTGAACAAAGAAGTCTGGATTAAAAGTACTAGGTATAGCTTTGATTGATACATCCAGTAATCTCCCTGCTTCGTCCTTCACCCTGAATTTTCCGTTTTTGTTTATCTCAATTGTCCATTCACTAGGGACCGGAAGGTCCCCTGTAATGGTGGGTTATGTTAATTGTGGGTTTAGTGGCGTTGCCGGGACCCATGAACAGTCAGGTCCATAGAGGAGAGGCATAGGGCCTTTCCTCTGAGGAACCTTATCTAAGGGAGGAGGAGTAATATCCGAGATCACTCTAACATTAGTGGTAATCAGCGTGGCTGGTACTGTAGTGCCGGAAGCCGCGGTTACTGACGGAGACAAGGACATAGGAGGCACAGAGGCTTGGGGGGAAAAAACCCCCGAAGGTTGTAGAGGTCTTATCATGAAGTGACTCGTGGAAACTACAGGTAGACTGGCAGGGGGGTCAGAGGAGGCAGGGAGATTATACTGTTGCATTACTTTATGTAAGATATCAGTTATTTCATCTGAGGTAACGCACTTACTGTGGGATCCCTTAGAAGATTGGGAGCTAGCTTCAGACTCCTCACCCATTAGACCTGGTGGAGCTGAGGATAAAGGCACTTCCTCCGGCTCAACCTCTTCAGAAATGTCCTGTTGTGCCTCCGGCGTCAGATCCGCCGGTGGCCACACCAAATCCAGGACAGACGAAGATAACATATCAATATTACTCTCAATCAATAGTTCCTGACTTACTCTAACCCTGTCATGAGATGGCTCCGATTGACACCAGCACCCCCGCGCCGCGGGTGGCTGTGAGTCTTGGATGATTTGGGAGCTATCAAAAAATTGTGAACCCTTATATTGCTCGTCCAGGACTCGTCTAGGTCCGGCGAAGAAGCTAGTACGTGGCACATAATTCAACTTAGGAATAGCAAAGGTGAAATCAGGTGGTAGGCTACACTTAAAGATTGTTCATGACCTGGTTGGGACTCTATGTCTTCTGACCCCACTTCCGAGCCGCCGGCATCATCTTTGGGCGTGTCGGAGATAGGGGAAGAGGGAGGTGGTTGTGGGGTCTCATTCCGGCTACCACTGCGTGACTGAGAGTCCTTCTTCCGGCGCTTGTGAGACCGGGAAGACTCAGCCGAAGAGTGTCTTCTTCGGGGAGACCTCGACCTCGACCTCGACTTACGCTTTGGCAAGGGTGAAAGTTTCCTCTTTGGTTGGTCGGGTGGGGGCAACCTCGGTAATTTCACTGTCAGTGCCACTGCTGCTACTCACTACCTCTTTGGAAAGAGTTTTAGATTTCACTTTAGGTCTGACAGATTTATGGGAGGCTGGTTTGACCAGAGGTGACTTTATTATTAATTGTTCCCAGAGGGCCTCGTCTTCACAGTGAAGAGCCTTATGGGCAGTGTCTTTGGCATAAGTGTTAAAAATGGCTTTTATTTCTTGCAAAGCTGCCAAGCACGACAAGTCTTTCTTGGAGAACAAAGCTGTTTTCAAGTCGGCACAGACAGAACAACACTTTGACATACACAAGCCTCTAAAGCGGTCTAAACACTTAACCCTTTGGCGCACCTATAGTTTCCAATCAAAGTTTTTCCCACTCCCAAAGTATATCTCAGCTCACTTAGAGCCAGTTTTGTGCCCGGCGATAATTTGTTTCTGTGACTTTTTTATCCACCAAAAAATCCTTGTATTTGGATTAATGAGGTACCATCGGCTTCGTTATTGATTGAACTTGAAGATAAGCGAATAAAAACATAGAATAAATACAAAACAACCACATTGGGGCACTCCGAAATAAGAATTGTAAAAAAATAAGTAAATATTTTATCTCCAACTCGCGCTAGCTCAAAATTTTGCCCGCAACATTTTTGATTTGCATACATAAATGGAAGCGAAATTTAATAAGGATTCCACTGGTAACTTCAGAATTACTTTAAACCAAATAGTTACTGAGATACACGAATAAACGTGAAAGTATCGAAACACAGACTGAGCTGTACTCTGCTCCCTTCCCAGCCAGACGTGATTAAACGGTTAAACTGAGGGCGTTGCCAATTGTATCCATTGAACTAGACGTAATACTTAATATCTATGCCAAATATGACGCGCGTCAGACGAAAACTTAATTTTTGGCGAATATTTTTAAGTTTAATGACTCTTAACGAGTCATCGTGCGCCTAGGAACAAAATACCTAATGACTCTGAACGAGTCATCGTGCGCCAAAAGGTTAACACATCTTAAACGTGGTGATGGGCTGGTCTATCAGAGTGAGACTGAGCGATCTCTGCCATACCCATAGCTTACTCTGACTGTTCCTTTTACTTATATATCTTCTAGATCTCAAGTGACGGCGTCTTTTCCGTGGATTGACCTCCCTACTGCCAACCTAGAAGTTGGCAGATTGGGAGCCAAAGCGTCACATTTTTCCCTTGCCCCTCAACTTTCTCTTCAAAATTGCTGAGGGGCACAGGGCCTTGGGTGGGGCTTTGGTTTCCCGGGCATTTCTGCACCCTCCTCAGCTCCCTGCCTTGGAGTGGCTTCGGTCACCCGGGCTTTGTTAGTGGTAAGCAGGGAGGGTTTTGTGGGGGGCGCTCGTTTATGGCCTTGCTCGAGACCTTGGGGCTGTTCGGCCAGACAGCCTGGGGAACAACAACAACAACAACAACAACACATCTTAAACAGAGTTTATGAGCGAATATAGGTTACAGTGAACAGTGAGGAGTAGCGCATAACTCAAACCGAGGCATGATGGATTACGAGAGCCCCCACTCCGCCGGAATCAGCAGCCACCACCCACCGGTCCTGTAGTCACTAAGGTGCCGGGAATTCTGGAAATAGAACATTTCCAGGAATCAATGCTCATAAGGATAACCTGCGAGGTGTTAATACATCCTACCTTGAGTCCGCCGGAAAATTAGCTATAGTCACAACTAATCTAACCTTCCGCTGGACTCGCCGCGAAAAACCTGGGGCTTTTCCGTCTAAGCTGATTGGAACTGCTTACCTATGACCAGCGTCACAGGCCCTAATAGACCGGTAGTGTATGACTATCCGCCGCATGACGTATCTAAACACTTGCACGCTTGACTGGGGCGCCGCAGGGGGAGGAAGTCTTTACCGCGTGACAATTGGGGTCAGGGCGAGTTAACTCGGCGGGCCGAGTTCAGAGCTCCCGTAGGAATCCGCATTTCCGCCGGAAGGCCTGTGGTTCAGCTAACCACGCCGGGGCATTTGGTTGTTCCCTACCCATTTTGAAAACGGGTAACCAGGGCCCTGCTGCACGGGGCCGCTGGAGACAAAATAACCAAAATTTCAAAGAGGGGAGGCAAAGCACAGCTCCTCTCTCCGAAACCCTCACATAAATAAAGGGACGTCTCCCAAACCCCCAAATAACATGCAAAGCACGCTTGTAAAAACACCAGGGGCACACATAGGCTTAAAGCTAAACAGAAAATTCAGAATCCTAAATTACCTGCAGCCTACACTGGAGACCCCTAACCAGGCTGGCCACATGGCTCGACGAGACATCACAGGCAGACGACGTTCTGAAGACCCAGCAACCGCAACCAGATGAGGGAGGACCACGACAGGGTCCCGCAAGCAAATACGAACTCTAGAAGGTGTAGCACCATGTGCAGTCACCCTTAGACTAGAGCATCTGCTAAAAAACACAATTACTATATGCAAACGCCTCTTAGTGACTGCCTGAAGCATAATCTTGAAGAGTGGTAGCCTGCTAGCTATGAAATCAAAAGCTAAAGGCGCAACACAACATAATAATAACACACGTGGCGCGACGATCCTGGGATACGTAGGCGCCTGTTACAATAGTACCCTAATTTACACACTTCCTGCGGACATACCAATGGGGCAGCCGTTGCTAGCTAATCTAAACCTGTTCACTACAACGCAGGTGTATACAGATGAGCAAGGACTCACTAGAAGCGCTGGAAACATCGAATGAAGCGAGAGCGACGGCGGCACCCCACTGGCTTGTGTGGCCACGGAAGTAGGAAGGACGAGGATGGCCGCTAGGGGGCCTGGAGTCTGGGATGCAAAACGCAAGATATCCACATATGGTAAGTCATATGATAACAAATATTAAGTTAACTTTTATTTTTTATTTTTTACAGAGGTTTTTCTGTAGGGTACCCGATCATAATGACGATTCCATAAGGGAATTATGCGTGCACTTATGATGAGTACTCCATGATACTTCCGTGGCGGTAGATTCAAAATGCTGACGCGGGATGTTGAATGGAGACTATTATACTAATAGACAATATCGTCAATGATGGAGGGGCCACTATTAAATAATTCCCAAAAAGCGTTCTCCACAAGCCGACGAGCCTGTGACAGCCTGTAGTTGAATATCCGCTCTGGGACTGTCAACCTGCGGATAGAGTGTGGCTTCATTAGCAAGCTCCTTAATTGGGAAGGCGTCGTCGCCTATCAAGAAGTATGGCACAGGCAGGTCATCGTTGGGGAGGGGTTCAGGTGGTGGGAGGCTGATCCTGTTGTCCTCGAGCGCCGGTCGAAGCTCCGTCCTTCCGAAGACCCCACCATCCGAGCAGCTACATGGGATCCGACGTCACAGTACAGGAACTTGTAGTCTGCGTCGACGACTGCCATGAAGACGATGGAGTGGAAGCTCTTGTAGTTGTAGTACTCTGAGCCTTCCTTGGGTGGACATCGGATGGCCACATGCTTCCTGTCGATGGCTCCGACTGCGTGTTGAAAGTCCCAGCGTTTAGTGAACAGGTTAGCCACCTCCCTCCACTCTGCAGGTGATGTGGGGCACCGTAACACCTCGGACTGGTACTCAGCGATGATGGCCTCGCAGGTTTCCGGGACGATCAGTGAGATGGTGTTGCGGGCCACACAGAAGGAAAACATGAGGTTGGCATACGTATCACCTGTAGCAAGGTAGCGGAGTGTTTTGGCGATACGTATGCCAGGTGACAGAGTCTCACGCCAAAATGTGTCCTGTCGCTGAATCCGGGGACCAACACGAGCCACCAACTCCCGGAACATGGCACAGTCGACGCGCAGCAAGTTCCTGAACCCACTGACATCCTCGAGCTCCAGCTCCCCCATCAGCTGCTCGTACATCCCGTACTCGGGCCGTCGCATCAGCCACTTCCACGCCCACACTGTCCTCGGTCTCCTTGCTCGCTGGTGCTCGATGGCCTGCCGTTGCACCCCTTCCTCCTCTTCCAGGTCCCCCAATTGCACCTCGAGTTGCAGTAGATGCACCCTCACCAGGTCCTGATGCCTCCTCTTGGAGATGTTGCATGGGCGCTGTGGTGGCTGGTGGGTGGTGGTGGTGAGTGTCCATGTGGCAGGGGAGAGCTTGGGGGCCCCTTATATATCCGCCCAGTGCACAATGGGGGCCATCCATGGCATACTCGCATCTCAATCCATACACTTCGCACTGATTCTCGGAGACTCACATTGACTCACATATAACTCGTCCTGACTAACAGTGACCTGTGTCTTACTCGTATCAAGCACTAATCCGAAAATGACCGTTAATTTTCAAATTTTCAATAACTCGCACTTCATTCGCGCTTTTATCCCGTTGACTCCCCGTACCTCGCACTGACACACACTGACTCGCGTTGACTCCCTCTGACTCGCATGTACACTCCAGCTGACACCCACTGTGTCCTTGTGCAACGTGGAATTTTGGACACTCGCGGTCATTTTTGCGCGAATTGACGCAAGTCATTACTCGTGCCGATTAGCGCTCACACTCCTGACTGTGTGAACACCCCTTTATTCAGTCGAGCTCTCCAACCCCAGAATTAGCAAATTTTATCAGTCTATATTCTAGTCAACAACTGAACTCTGGAACTCTCTCTCTCAATCAATCATTCCTTCATCCTATGACTTAGACTGCTTTAAACTTTGTGTGTATTGGCCTTTTGACCCCAACGTCCCTTTAATTTGGCTCTGTCACTCTTCGGGCTTGTGGGGGAGATACTCGTTACAGGCAGCCTTCCTGTTGTCTCCTTCATACACATACACAAACAAATACATTTTACCCATATATAGATACTACTCTTTTTTTATCATAAAGATATAGTGAACTAATGTGAACTACCTTTAAAAATTGTGAATTGCACTGCAATTACAATGCATAAGCGTGGTAATGTAAATAAATATGCTGCTATCGCATAATGATCTATCATTGTGGATGCATACTATACATATAAATGACTTTGTGAACTATTGTACATCTACAATGAACTTCAATGTAGCTATTCCGATTGTCTGTACGAGACCACTGGAGACTGGTTTGAAACTGCTATGAGCTTATGTGTAATTTTATAACAAAATTTAATAAATATGAACTATTCTTCAGCTACTAAGGAATAGTGAATAGTTATTGTAAACCATTGTGAAGATAGTGAGAACTAGTGTCTAAGAAGCCAACTTTGGAGCTACTCTAACCTATTGTGAAATCATGAGGGGATACGGTGACCTACTAACCAACTTTGGTAACTGTTTACAACTACTAATAATTATATGTGGTTATTAATTATATTATATGTGGTGATGGGCTGGTCTATCAGAGTGAGAACTGAGCAATCTCTGCCATACCCATAGCTTACTCTGACTGTTCCTTTTACTTATATATTTTCTAGATCTCAAGTGACGGCATCTCTAACGTGGATTGACCTCCCAATCTACCAAGATTGGAAGCCAAAGCGTCACATTTTTCCCTTGCCCCTCAACTTTCTCTTCATAATTGCTGAGGGACACAGGGCCCTGGGTGGGGCTTTGGTTTCCCGGGCATTTCCGCACCCTCCTCAGCTCCCCGCCATGGAGTGGCTTCGGTCACCCAAGCTTTATTGTGGTCGGTGGGGAGGGTTCTGTGGGGGCGCTCGGTTATGGCCTTGGCCTTGCTCGGGGCCTTGGGGCTGTTCGGCCAGGCAGCTTGGGGAACAACAACAACAACAACAACTAATAATTATTACTATTATGTCGTGAACTGTTGATACCATTGATGCAATGACTAATTAAGTATAAGGCAAGAGATCGTATGGTTATTATTAACATGGAGATGGAATGCCTGCCTCCAGTATTTTCTTCCTCATGTCTACTGGAGTAGGGAGCAGGGAGCGTTCTATACTAGTATATACACTCGACCCAACCTGGATAATACAGTATCAAATAATATTCCAAAAGTGTTGTCCTTTCTCCTTAATTTTAACTCTGTCTAAAATATATATGTCCTTAGCAAAAAATATAAAAATTTATTTTATTCAGGGTGGTGCGAGAGTGTATAGTGTTACAACCGGGGCTCGTATAAAACAAGGGCTCTTAATCATTGGACTAGAAAGGCACACAGCCACAACGGTAACACTAGATCCAAACCTTGAACTTATAATGCCGGCGCACAAAAAACACCTATACCCTCCAGAGTTAAATCTGCGATAACGGGGTATCCTATAACTCGGTATAAATGCACTACTACTACAGGCTGATGATCTCTGATACAGCCTGATCACAACAACATACAATTACGTTAATAATGTATACAAGGAAAAGATAGAGATCTTAATTAAATCACTGCAATGATTTAATGCAAACAAGAAGAAGGTATAATTAAAGTTACTCTAAACAATAGTAAACTGTCACTCCTATATTAAAGAAAATGAACGAAAGTCCTAAAGCATCGAGCAGGAATCTTCTGAAGAAAGTCTGATGCTGCTTAAGATGATCGAATCGGATTTTGAACTGTTATATAAAGCAGGAACAAGATATCGCAAGTGTAGGGACATACAGGGTTAACTGGCACGGGAATAATAATAAATGCGCAATAGTATTATCTCCAACAACAAAAGAAGTACTTCCTCAGGCAACTCAAAAGGCCTGCTTGGGTTGTGCAACTCAACAACAACCAAGGCTTACAGTCAACGTGAATGAAAATGCTGCATACATAACATAAGAGCTTGTAATCCTAATCGGGTGTCTGCTAGGCTAATAAAGTCTAGCTGGGATGTCATAGGCTAGGAAACAATGGCTGAGCAAGCGGATCGTAGCCTAGCGAGGTCCTTAAGACTGTGCGGCCAAATTACGTTAAATGACGGGGTGCTCTCTTGAGAGATCCAGATCGCTAGTATCTGGTTCTCTCCTGGCGACCCTCTCAAAGTCAAAGCAAAACGAGTTAGCACAGTGTTGGGTGGCAGAGGAAAAAGCCCTCACTCGCAACACTGTGCTAAACTCACAAGGTACACAGTCAGAAAGACCACCTAGGCTTCCCACGTATCCGTTGCGATTGTACAAGTTCAACAAAACCTGGTACACATCGGAAATCACAACACAAGTAGCCTTACCCCAGTCTAGCATTAAATAGCCCAGCAGACAGCCAAGGAATAGGTAGGGAGACACCGTGAGTGTGTCGAACCTCTACAGACAAAATGGTAACCCCTCCAATATGCCTAACTAAACATGTAATATCTGAAAGCTTCAGCATATAATACGATGGCCGATATATGAAATCGTGCAGAACCAAAGGGGAGTTATGATATTAAATAGAGTGGAGGAATGAGAGGTAAGAAGTTGAGAGAGAGAGAAAGTGCTCTATAGGTAGAAGTCGGGGGACAGGTGGCAAGGGAGATGTTAAGGGTATGCTGGTCAGGCAAGTTCTGAAGAGAGTAGCTCCTCGGGACCCCAGGATCACACAAAGGCATGGTGGACAGCCAATCACAGGCCGCTACGTCACCAGACAGCAGGCCTGCAGAAGGCGCCAGGAACCACCAGCCAATCAAAACCAAGAGAAAGCCACGCGGGCGAGGGACTCCTCCGGGAGGGAGGAAGGAGGAGGGAAAGCAACACTCTCCTCCCACGCTGCTCGCTCGCTCTCTCTCTCCTTCACTACAATGCATCTTATGTTCAACTCATGATATAAAATATAATGCATTGTCACAGGCGAAAATAAAGACCACTTCTATACTGCCTGTGACATGACGATTCGCAAGAAAGAAAGTACAACATTGTAGATAGACTGTAGCCCATTTCACTGCCCTGGCGAGCGCTAGTGGCTACGGGGAGGCGATTCTGCCAACGCTGGCAGGCGTCACACCCCGCCCAAGATATAGGACGCTCAACATTAGGCGAGCATGATATCTGACAAGGCAGAATGCCGACAAGACCCGTCACACATAGCCACTCCGCCAGAAATGAAATGCAAAGCTCAATCTTACATAAAACAACATATCAACATAAAGAAAATCTTATAACCCCTCCCAAACATAATAGTATAATTCAGCCTACTATGCTCCCTGAGCGAGCTTCACAGAGCCCAGCCTCCTAAGTGAAAGACAGGTTCAACTCAGGACTTCAGCTATAATATTAGCAACTTACAATTAACTATCAAAAGAAAGAGTTTTTTTGTGATTTTTTTTATTTAATTTTAATGTTGTTTTTGGCGGCTGCTCTACAGGGGCAAGCATAGTTTTTCTCCACTCTCAACACACACTGACTGAACGGCGAGGGTTCTCCTGCAAACAAACTCTCCCGTGACAAACAATCAGCCAAAACATTATCAGTGCCCTTAGCATGCCACACATCCAACTTGTGTTCCGGCAGCAATACAACACCTGACACTGATAAACTGCCCAGTTCATCACAAGATTGGCACTTCTCTTCGCTCTTTCCGGCACCGGGGCCTGCCAATAACCTTTCACTAGTTCTACCTTCGCAATAGGTGATGCAGCCCCGATGCGGTCTATGGTGTCGTCAACTCTCGATAAGGTATAGGCGTCTGTCAGGGATAATTCTCACCCACTCTTGCAATCAACACACACACTGATCTTGCCACTTAACACAGGTTGTAAAGTTACAGGCAACGACCACTCATGACATTCCTTATCCCTCAGACCCATCGTCAACACGTAATCCAGCTCTGCTTGCACCACAGGCTGTCGAGCAGGATTTATACGGTAGGGAATTAAACTGAGCCTTGCACTGTCTCCCGCCTCCATGTCGGCTTCTACCCCGTACATCAGGCCTGGAGAAGCAACAAACATGCGGATACACTGCCACAGCCTAGTAAACAACTTATCTCGCAGAACAACATGCCTAGTGCCCTCCCACAACCCAGCCGAGACCGCAGCTTCTAACCTGTAGTCTCCCTCCTTCTCCAACTTCGTCCCTAGAACAGCCAGGTCATGAGAGGGACAATCAGTACCACCTGTGCAGTCACTCCCATAGTTTATTATTGCTAAGGCTTCCCCGCCTATACCGTACATGCGCACCCCCGCATTCCTTGCAACTAAAATCTGCCTGCGCAGCATCACCGCTTTTAGCGACATGGCCAGAAACAGTCGGTCTATGGTAGGGCTGTTGTATTCGACTAGAGCAGCATTGGGAGGCTATACGACGACCGGGCACATCCACTCCACAGCCAACCTCACCAATCTGCTCAATGTCCTCCTGACCACCACCCTTGGCAGCCATGGGTCGACCTTGACCTGACAACCATGTCCAAGCCTCGTCGCCCACCTTGAACCACCGAACCAACGAGGCTAACGGTCTCCCAACATTCATGTGACCTGCCCGCGGAACATCTTGCACCGCCTGAGTTGTGAGGCTCGGGTGCCCGGCACGACCAGTGGGGTATGAACCGAGCTGGTGCTGGAGCACTGCACACTGCTGCTCAGGCAGGTGCTCTAGCGCTTCCACAGCCACCAGACTCGTGTCCCCCGCCCACTGCTCCGCCGAGACATGACAATCCCTACTCTCCTCCACCTGTGCCCTACTGCCCCCCTCTCCTTCTCCACCTTGGCCGCTGCAGACCAACGCAGGGACAGTAGGCTGCTCAGGTGGTTGCCTCACAAACTCCTCCAACAGGTTCACATGACATGTTTCCCCGTCCTCGTGTTTGATCTCGAAGCACCATTACCACACTTCTGAACTTCCGGATCCTCCAACTGCAGTTTACAAATATCTGAGGGAACCAACCTGTCTAAGTGCTTCCGAAGCAACCCAAGTCCTCCCCCAATATCAAACTGAGCAACCCTTTTTTCTCTCTGTGTGTAACGTTGCTGCCTCGGAGTCTGTTCCTGCTCTACCTCCTCACTAGCTGTGACAGGTCCTGGGGCTTCTCCAGACTCCAACAATGGTGCCAATACTGAGTCGCCAAGAAGAGCTGCTGGTACTAAACTCTCCAAACTTTTACCAACATTAGCCATATTCTTCCAACCGTTCCTCCGTTGATCAGAAGACTGAGGAATAGGCTGTGACACTTTGGATGCAAGAGGTCTTGTAACAACGCACGCCATAGGTTGTACTTGACACTTCTCTACCCACTCCTGTTCCTCCCTACTCACGTCGGCCGGCTTCTCGGCAACGACTAAGGGGGAAACCTTGGAAGTAGGCACCGCAAAGTCGTTGCCGAGAAGGAGGTCGACGCCCCCAACAGGCAAGTTCTCCACAATTCCCAAATCAAACTCTCGTGTCACACCATCTACCTCCAGTTCCATCCTGACCAACGGGTATGACCTGATAGCATTGATACCTTGCACCACAACTACCCGTGCCGCGTTTATTGGTCTACCAGTAAAGTTCTTCATCAAAGTCTGAGAGGCACCCGTGTCTCGCAACAGCTCAACTCCATGCTTCTTACCAGCCCACTTCACGCAGCCACGCCCTCGATGGTCGCAAAAGACATCACGGACAGGGTTCGAGCCTTCCGGATTCTTCTCCACTGGCTGTGTCCCAGCCTCTGACGTTATACCCCGGGCAAACTCAGACGACTTCGGGGACACCCCATTGTTGCGAGCCAAAGACCTCTGCATTAGGAAGCTTGCTTGGACAGGCTCTTGCAAAATGCCCCTTCTCATGACAATGAAAACACTCTAACTACCCCTTGGGCTTCCCTTGAGGTGGGGAAGGGCCCTGACCCTTCTTAAATGGGACGGTATTAGGTTTATGGTCAGAATTAATATCATTGCTCTTGTAGTTATTGTTATATGGTGTATCACTGACTCGGGGGGGTGGAGTGTTGCGCCCCTTGTTACCTGCATCATTCCGTTGTGCAGACCCGCACCCACGAATCAGCGATAGCCTACGGTCAGCCATCTCAGCTGCCTCCTGAAGAGTTTTCGGGTTCTTTTCTTTAAGATTCAACGTCAGATCACTGCCCGTACACTTAAAGAACTGCTCGAGAAGCATCAACTGTTTTATCTCATCAAACGTCGTTGACTTCTCCGATCTCAGCCAATTCCCAAATGCATCGGACAGATCCCGGGCATGCTCAAGAAAGGTGCACTCCCGACCCTTCGTTACACCCCGGAACTTCAATATGTACGTCTCTGGTTGTAACTCATATGCCCTCAGGACAGCCTCCTTCAATACCTCATAATCGATGCACGACTTCAAGGGCAACGCATCATATGCCTTGAGTCCTTTGCCAATCAACCTAGAGGAAACAAGGGCTGCCCACTTAACCTTGGGCCATTGGTGCTCCCGGCACTTCTTCTCAAAACGCATGAAAAATTCAGTGACACCCGACTCATCAAATACAGGGACTAACTTAAGAAGGTGCGATAAAGACTGATCAAGACCTCGATTCCCAGAACCGAGACGATGCCCTGTCGACTCCACCCGAGACTTCTCAAGATCTATGTCTGCACATTACTTCGTAGTCTCAACCCGAAGCTCAGCCTCACGTATGGCCTTTCTCTCCTCAGCCTCAACCTCTCGCTACCGTTGCTGAATCTTAGCCATCTCAAGCTGGAAGAGCATATCTGCAGTTAAACCTTGAGGAGGAGGAGATGCAACAATTGGAGACTCACCCAAGTGCAAACCACGCTGCCAGTGACTATCGGCCTGCGGGAACGTACCCGGCTCCGGAGCCCGAAGGGGCGCCATGGTAGGAGTTGAGTGGAATGGGGGCTGGGCCGAAGGCGCCCAAGCTCCCGCTCCACCCGAAGCCCCACGCACCCCGCCGAGCACACAGGCCACCAGGTCACCTCTCGACATGCTGCTAGTGCCCACATGCCCCATGACCGTGGCCAAACACTGGAGACCAAACCGATCAATCCCCGACACCCGGTCAACAGTAATAGGTATCTCCAAAAACTTCCTTGCATCCTCCTCACTAGTTATAACTCTAATGCCTTCGGACAAACCCCGCTGCTGCACCTCAGAGTCTGTTTCCCGTACTGTGTCCCCACTGTACACTGATCCGTCGTCCGACATATTGTCCACCGAAAATTCTCAACGTTTATAAAAAAAAAAGAGAAGTACCTAAACTCTTATGTAGCACTATTCACTCAAAAATGCTTGAAGACTCATAAGTGTTATACTACTTGCCAAAAAAAATCCACGTGTCCACTATATTCCTTTAAACAAAAACAAATGACCACAACACTCCTGTAATATTTCTCTAAGTTCACAAAATCTTAAGCAAGGTCGCCATTTGTTACGACCGGGGCTCGTATAAAACAAGGGCTCTTAATCATTGGACAAGAAAGGCACACAGTCACAACGGTAACACTAGATCCAACCCTTGAATTTATAATGCCGGCGCACAAAAAACACCTATACCCTCCAGAGTTAAATCTGCGATAACGGGGTATCCTATAACTCGGTATAAATGCACTACTACTACAGGCTGATGATCTCTGATACAGCCTGATCACAACAACATACAATTACGTTAATAATATATACAAGGAAAAGATAGAGATCTTAATTAAATCACTGCAATGATTTAATGCAAACAAGAAGAAGGTATAATTAAAGTTACTCTAAACAATAATAAACTGTCACTCCTATATTAAAGAAAGTGAACGAAAGTCCTAAAGCATCGAGCAGGAATCTTCTGAAGAAAGTCTGATGCTGCTTAAGATGATCGAATCGGATTTTGAACTGTTATATAAAGCAGGAACAAGATATGGCAAGTGTAGGGACATACAGGGTTAACTGGCACGGGAATAATAATAAATGTGCAATAGTATTATATCCAACAACAAAAGAAGTACTTCCTCAGGCAACTCAAAAGGCCTGCTCAGGTTGTGCAACTCAACAACAACCGAGGCTTACAGTCAACGTGAATGAAAATGCTGCATACATAACATAAGAGCTTATAATCCTAATCGGGTGTCTGCTAGGCTAATAAAGTCTAGCTGGGATGTCGTAGGCTAGGAAACAATGGCTGAGCAAGCGGCTCGTAGCCTAGCGAGGTCCTTAACCCTTATTTAGCGGCGAGCAACATAAGTCGAGTTAAAAAAAGCTGGACTATGTGGCGGCGCTCGACATAACTCGAGTGGCAATTTCAGCACGTAATGTGGCTGAGAGAGAGACAAGTGGCAGGACTAGCGAGCGTATGACTGCTCCAGACCACCGCGGCGAACCTACTGACACAAATCTCAGCTCCCTCCTCCCTCTCTCACTCGCTACATACTCAATTATGTACTGAAAGTACCGAATTACCTGCTTTTTGCACTCGCGTTGCACGGTTATTGCAAGAAAACTATCCATCATACAAGGATCGTTATGGTGTCATTCGAAAGCTCTGTTTATGCCCTTTCAGGGATAGGTACTTGTTTTACGTTCTGGGTCTTATTTAGGCATGAAAATGATCACGTAAACAGCCCTATTTTGGCTAAAAACACCCCGCTGTGCGGTACACATAAATAAACCGCATAGGCCGCTCGTAAGGTGTTAAGACTGTGCGGCCAAATTACGTTAAATGACGGGGTGCTCTCTTGAGAGATCCAGATCGCTAGTATCTGGTTCTCTCCTGGCGACCCTCTCAAAGTCAAAGCAAAACGAGTTAGCACAGTGTTGGGTGACAGAGGCAAAAGCCCTCACTCACAACACAGTGCTAAACTCACAAGGTACACAGTCAGAAAGACCACCTAGGCTTCCCACTTATCCGTTGCGATTGTACAAGTTCAACAAAACCTGGTACACATCGGAAATCACAACACAAGTAGCCTTACCCCAGTCTAGCATTAAATAGCACAGCAGACAGCCAAGGAATAGGTAGGGAGACACCGTGAGTGTGTCGAACCTCTACAGACAAAATGGTAACCCCTCCAAAATGCCTAACTAAACATATAATATCTGAGAGCTTCAGCATATAATACGATGGCCGATATATGAAATCGTGCAGAACCAAAGGGGAGTTATGCTATTAAATAGAGTGGAAGAATGAGAGGTAAGAAGTTGAGAGAGAGAGAAAGTGCTCTATAGGTAGAAGTCGGGGGACAGGTGGCAAGGGAGATGTTAAGGCAAGCTCTGAAGAGAGTAGCTCCTTGGGACCCCAGGATCACACAAATGCATGGTGGACAGCCAATCACAGGCCACTACGTCACCAGGCAGCAGGCCTGCAGAAGGCGCCAGGAACCACCAGCCAATCAAAACCGAGAGAAAGCCACGCGGGCGAGGGACTCCTCCGGGAGGGAGGAAGGAGGAGGGAAAGCAACACTCTCCTCCCACGCTGCTCACTCGCTCTCTCTCCTTCACTACAATGCATCTTATGTTCAACTCATGATATAAAATGTAATGCATTGTCACAGGCGAAAATAAAGACCACTTCTATACTGCCTGTGACATGACGATTCGCAAGAAAGAAAGTACAACATTGTAGATAGACTGTAGCCCATTTCACTGCCCTGACAAGCGCTAGTGGCTACCGGGAGGCGATTCTGCCAACGCTGGCAGGCGTCACAATAGTATAAATCCAATAGAAGAAAACCAATTTGAAGCTATAAAGATTCGGTTTAGTCAGTAGATACTACTATAAACTTCTACTTCTAAAACATCAAACATTGTATCTCTACGTGGGCTTCATAGTTACGCACCAATAAACCTTAATATTCTCCAATCTTCCTTGTATTTCTAAAGTGTGCTAACTAGAGTGGGCATATTAGAATAAAGGAGAATACTAAGACCATTGTGTAAATGACTTTATGTGACTATCATTCGTGACTACATGGTAGTGGGGTGAATGACGGGCAGGTTTATGATGGCTCTTCCCTGGCATGACTGGCGGGAGTTGCTGTATAAAGAGTGAGGGGGGGGGGGGGGGTTAAGGATACTGGGTAAACGAATAGTGTTTATTTTACCCTCACGGTATTTGGGGAAAGGTTTGGTTGTACGGTAATCTGAAGCTTATACAATTTACTTACATAATATCAGGCGATATGATTAGTTTATAGATTTTATAGTAACCTCAGAGCCGCGGTGGTCTAGTGGATAGCACGCTTACGTGTGAATCTGCTTGACCTTGGTTCGATCCCAGCCAAGACAGACATATTTAGTGGGTGTGATAGTACATCTAGCGTGTTTCACATGCTCGCACCTAGTCGGAGGACACCTCGACGATGTATACAGACTAATATCACACATAACAAAGCCACTCCAACAGTTTACTCTCCCTCCCAAACCCTGTCTCCCCTCTCAACACTTTAAAAAGTAGATACAAGGTGCCGTTGTAAAGGCTTATCCCTCATTACCTTCACCTGACCTGACCTGACAGTTCTTAATTTAATGCTGTTTACTGTACATGGAAGACAAATGTCATTGTTCTTCACTAGACAATGTAAATTACAATATATAGAAATGGACGTAGTGTTGCATAAAGCGTAATTAAACAACAAACATATACGGAATTAGGAAATGTGCTTTAATCTTCAACTCGCGGTGTCTATCATATGACGGGAAAGAGAATATTGGCCACACCTGCAGCACCCGTCATATAACGGGTGCCATTTTGAGGCCATTATGAGCTATGAGAGAGAAACCGAGCGTTGGGGGTACAATAGGCGACCTCGGACCGCTCGCCACCGCTATGTGGCTGTCACTGAGACATACTGTATCTCATCACCGCCTCCCTACTGCTCTCAACAAGGATAAAATCGGGAAAAATACCGCATTTTAGGGTATTTTCGGCTCCGGTTGCACAATTGTTGCAAGAGAACCAGTTGTCGTACAAGGATGATTAAGGTGTCATTGAAAAGCTCTATTATCGCCCTTTCACGGATATATAATTGTATTACACTCTGGCTCTTGCTTCTGCATAACAAAGAGCATGGAATGAAGCTCATTATCTGTAAATATACCCGTCAGGCGCTACGGTGTTGTAAACAACACTGCCTGCTCGTTGGTAGTTAATATATGTGATAGAAGTACATGATCGATAGGTGATATATTGAATAACTGTGATTTGTTCAATAAATTTTACTACCATTCAGATATTGGATCAAATTGGTTAATGTTTAAATATGACAATTTAACCCTTATTTAGCGGGTGGTAAGGTATTTTACACCGTGCCGCCCAGCGGGCATAATCCCGAAATATTCGCTCACTTTCACTCGCCCTACCGCCGTTAGGGGGTTCGCCAATGCGAACGAAACGATGATTTTTGGAAAGAGCAACTCTTCGTCATCTCCCCATATAATTCTATTATGGATGTTATGAGCGAGTGTGGAGGGTAGGAAGAGGTGAGGAAGAGGAGGTACTTTTTGGTCTATTTCCCGGGCGCGATCGGATACGTTCGCTTTGCCCTGACTTCGGCCTCCCGCGCGTCTACTATTCCTTCGGTAATCGGTCTTATTTTTCTCTTATTTCTCCTTATTTCTGTATTCTCTGGATTATCTCTCTCTCTCTCTTTCTTTCTCTCTCTCTCACTCCTGTCTGTCTGTCTCTCTCTCTCTCGATCAGAACCAAAAATTTGATTAAAGAACTTTCTGTGAGTTCTAAAACCGCAACTTTAAAGGTTTTCTATGCAAACACTCGTAGCATACGCAATAAATTTTCAGATTTAGAGGAACTAGTGTTTACTGAAAATTATGATGTGATTGGTATAACAGAATCTTGGTTCAATACAGTAGATAGAGACTTTTTAGCAGAGTATTCACTTCCCGGTTATGTAATGTTTGAGAAAAGCCGAATAAATAAAAATGGAGGTGGCGTTTTATTTTATATCAAAGAAAGTCTTAACCCGACCCTCTTGTCAAAACCTCAAATTGTGAACGTCGACACATTTTTTGTGCTAATAAAGAATAATAAAGGTACAAAAATAATACTTGCATTAATATACAGACCTCCAGCTCAATCAGTGCAAACAGATCGAGAAATTTATGAACAAATTGCAGATGTAAGTAACTCACAAGATACCATATTTTTTGGCGACTTTAATTTACCTGTGACCAAGTGGGGCGATACTCTTACTTCACACTCCGGACAAGACTTGTATACGAACTTGCAAGAGAGTTCGCTTTATCAATTTGTTCGAACACCGACCCGTGGTAATAACGTTCTTGACATTGTACTTGCAACAAAAGAAGAATTAATAGAGAATTTGAATGTTGGTGATGAATTCAGTAACAACGACCATCGTACGATAACTTTCACTTTAAACTTTACTAGTAACGAACCAAATAGTAGCATCGAAAAAGTCCCTAACTTCAAGAAAGCAAACTTTCATAAACTTAGAGCTATGTTTAAAGAAACTGACTGGAGCTTTTTAATTAACAATAACGACATAAATACATCTTGGAAGTTATTCGAAACCACTTACCTAAAAGCAGTGCAAGACTGCATACCATCGAAAATACGGCGTCCAGGCCATAATAATAAGCCCAAATGGTGGAATAAAGATATTTCAAACTGCCTGCTTGCTAAAAAATGTGCTAATGATAGATTAAAATCCTCACAAAATGACGAAGAACGGGTGAAATTTGTAGAGCTACGACGTAAAGCCAAAAAGTTAATAAAGCAAAGTAAAATGACCCTAGAGTTACATATTGCAAATCAAAGTAAAACAAACCCGAAAGAATTCTATAGTTATATCAGAAAGAAAAAATGAGTTACTTCAACTGTTGGACCGTTAGTCGATGAAAATGGAGAATACACCAAAGACGAAGTACAAATGAGTAATGCCCTCAATATCTTCTTTGCATCAGTTTTTACAACAGAAGACCTCAGTGATATCCCTACACCATCGCCGATTCAGATGTTCTAAGCAATATCACCGTTACAGAGAGAGAAGTATTGAATTGTTTAGATAAACTCAAGGTAAATAAAACGCCTGGACCTGATACAATCTCGCCTAGAGTTCTAAAGGAAGCTAAGGATGAGCTCTCCAAACCACTGACATTACTATTCAATAAATCCTTGCAGTCTGGAACTATGCCTGATCAGTGGAAGATAGCCAACGTAACACCGATATTCAAAAAAGGCAGCAAATCCCTACCCAGTTACTATCGTCCAATTAGCTTAACCTCAGTTGTACGTAAAATGCTAGAAACGGTCATAAGAGACAGACTCGTAAATCACTTAGAGGAAAATAACATACTTAAAGATACTCAACACGGCTTTCATAAAAAACGTTCCTGTTTAACAAACCTCTTAGACTTCTTCCACGATATCCTCAACCTCTACGATGAGAGTAAAGCTGTAGATATTATATACCTTGATTTTCAAAAGGCCTTTGACAAAGTTCCCCACAAACGTTTACTGCTAAAACTAAAAGCGCATGGAATAAAAGACGGTGTGTTGAAATTGATAGAAAATTGGCTCAGCGACAGAAAGCAAAGAGTAGTCATAAACGGTAAGGCATCTAAATGGACCAATGTAAGTAGCGGGGTACCCCAGGGATCGGTACTAGGACCAATTCTCTTTCTAATTTACATCAACGACATAGATGAGGGTCTCACCTGTACAATCTCAAAATTTGCTGACGATACAAAAATTGCAAATAGCGTACTCTCAAAAGATCAAGTTGACGATATGCAACACAATCTAGATAAATTGTCACATTGGGCCCAAATTTGGCAAATGAGTTTCAATGCAGATAAATGTAAAGTACTACATATCGGATACCTAAATGAGAAAGCAAACTATTCGATGAATGGCACTCAGCTTAAGAATGTAAACAGAGAAACCGAGCTGGGAGTAACAATATCGAGTAACTTAAAACCGAGTCAACAATGTTCAGAAGTTGTTAACTCCCTCCGACATATTATGTTCCAATAAGTCCGAGGAGGCGGGAGCCCCGGGATCATTGCCACTGCCCCGCACTACACTCACAACAACACTGCGGCCGTTAGAATTATCGGAGGTGAATGAGGTTGCCACCAACGGTTTTATCGTATGGTAACTTATCGGACTTACTGAGCTCATATGACGCAAAATCGCGTCATAAACTTATTGGAGAGGTATAGAGATAAGTCCATATGACGCGATCGTCATATGAATTTTTGGTTCACTAATCCATATGACGCGATCGCGTCATATACGTCTGGGGGAGAGAAGGCAAACAAAATAATTGGCTTTATAGGCAGGTCATTTGAGCATAAATCCAAAGACGTTATCCTAACCCTTTACAATTCCTTAGTCCGCCCTCTTCTGGAATACTGCGTTCAATGCTGGTGCCCTTATTACCAAAAAGACATAAACAAGCTAGAACGAGTTCAACGTAGAGTTACCAAAATGATACCTAGCCTAAAGAACAAACCATACGAAGAGCGTCTTAGAGAATTAAATCTATTTCCTTTAGCCCAGCGCAGATTAAGAGGTGACTTAATTCAAGTGTTCAAAATCATCAAAGGCATCGACAATATGAACTGTAGTAAGTACTTCACTATCGACCAATCTAACTTCCTCAGACATATTATGTTCCAGTAAGTCCGAGGAGGCGGGAGCCCCAGGATCATTGCCACAGCCTCGCACTACACCCACAACAACACTGCGGCCGTTAGAATTATCGCAGGAGGCTGAGGTTGCCACCAACAGTTTTATCGTATGGTAACTTATCGGACTTACTGAGCTCATATGACGCAAAATCGCGTCATAAACTTATTGGAGAGGTATAGAGATAAGTCCATATGACGCGATCTCGTCATATGAGTTTTTGGTGGACTTATTCATATGACGCGATCGCGTCATATATGTCGCAAGGAGTTAATTACACGCGGGGAAACGGTTGCAAAATTATTGGTAAATCTTTTAACTCACACGAATCTAAGAATTTCTTCTTCAATCGAGTTGTCAACTTGTGGAATGGGCTTCCCCGAGACGTTATAGACTGCAGCACCGTTGATTCATTTAAATTCCGCCTAGACAAATATCTCGCATCAAACCCGCGACTGACTGCGTTTGTAAATGAATAACTTTATTTTATCCTCCCCTCAGTTACTAACCCATATGTCCCCTACTAACTTCCTAGTCCTGCCACGGACATTAGTTCCAGGGCAGTAGTTCCCTTTCCAATGTTCCCTTACCCACTCTAAACCACTGTTTGGACACTTGATCCTCAGTGTTTTGGAGGACAAGCAGCCTAGAAGGGTCACTAGATATGTTGTTGCTTGATTTCCTTTGTACTCCTTTGTACTCTCTCTCTATCTCTCTCTCTGGCTCGCTCGCTTTCCCTCTCTCGCGCGCTCTGTCTCTCTCTCTCTCCCTTTCTCTCTTCCTCATCCGTATATGTAATTCTCATTATTATTTTCTCTAATCTCTCTCACTCGTCCTGTCTGTCTGTCTGTCTCTCTCTCTCTCTCTCTCTCTCTCTGGCTCGCTCGCTTTCCCTCTCTCGCGCTCTCTGTCTCTCTTTCTCTCCCTTTCTCTCTTCCTCATCCGTATATGTAATTCTCATTATTATTTTCTCTAACTAATCCCTCTATTTCATTTATTTGCTTGTAATATTTCTGTATTATTATATCTTTTTCACTCTCTTTCTTCAGTTCAGTTTCTGTATTCTCTCTCTTTCTCTCTCTCTCTCTCTTCCTCATCCGTATATGTAATTCTCATTATTATTTTCTCTAGTCCCTCTTTCTTTATTTGCTTGTAATATTTCTGTATTATTATATCTTTTTCACTCTTTCTTCAGTTCAGTTTCTGCATTCTCTCTCTCTCTCTCTCTCTCTCTCTCTCTCTCTCTCTCTCTCTCTCTCTCTCTCTCTCTCTCTATCTATCTCTCTATCTCTCTCTCTCTCTCTCTCTCTGTTTCGCTTGCTTTGAGGAATTTTTTGTTTGTTTTATATATAATATTATTTCAACACATTTCCAAATCACCCTATGGGGTAGTGTTGACGACTCTTTTTTTTTGTGTGGTGTTCCCAGGAGGTGTAATCCACATGTGATTGAGGTAGGCAAAAGGCAGTTATGTGATTGAGGTAGGTAAAAGGCAGTTATGTGATTGAGGTAGGGAAAAGGCAGAACTGCCTATAGCGAGTGTATGAATGTGATTGAGGTAGACAAAAGGCAGAACTGCCTATAGCGAGTGTATGAATGTGATTGAGGTAGACAAAAGGCAGAACTGCCTATAGCGAGTGAATGAATGTGATTGAGGTAGACAAAAGGCAGAACTGCCTATAGCGAGTGTATGAATGTATGTATGAATGAATGACATGGATGTATGAGGTGGACCAAGAACCAGATGGATGGATGAGATTCGAAACTTATGGATGTAATGGGTGATGTTGCTGATGATGATGAATGCACTTGTGTTTGGGTAGTGTGCTATTCCACCATATGAATGATTGAATGACATGAATTCATGAGGTACTTTGAAATAGATGAATGAATGATTGAATGAAGTTATGAATGACATGAATTCATGAGGTACTTTGAAATAGATGAATGAATGATTGAATGAAGTTATTTATGAATGATTGGCAAGAAGGGAGGAGGTTAGAAGTGTTCCAGTGTGTGGTACTCAGTGTAGCAAGGAATAGGATCGAGTCCCACATCACACCGACAACACTTGGACGCGACTTCCCTCCTATGTCGGGGCCTCCTTGTCGTGGGACTGCAGACGTGGCACACCTTCTTTCCGGCCACCCGGCCAGCAGCAAGTTGGTTAGGGTTGGGAGGTACAGTCACAAGCCTGTGGGTCAAGAGGTAGTCCCGGCACTCAAGGCTGCTGGGCAAATCCACGATCGCCCTCGGAACTGGTGCCGCACGTGTGGTTCCGTGCTTACGGAGGATGGCCTCGATGATGTCCTTGGAGAACAGCCTTACAGAGGTCTTCTTTCCTGTGTGCGTCATCCACAGGTTGTATGCGTTGAGGACAGTGACATCAAGAAGATGGAGTACGACCTTCTTGTACCATTTTCAGGTCTTCCTCAGGCACTCAACAGCAGTGATCTGCATATCACTTTTGTCCACCAACCGCATGTTCACATTATACTCCAGGACAGCATCAGGTTTGGAGATAACAACTACAGTCCTGTTGCCTGTGACACAGTCCTGCAGGTATCTCCTCTTCCCGCTATCTAGCAATGCGGACTTGTGGTAGGTGGAGAGGAAGAGACAGAGAGAGAGAGAGAGAGAGTGTGTCGTGATAATATAACAATTTTACATATGTATCATATATATGATAAAATAATATATACGGTACATATGTTCCCCACAATCATATAATGCCAAGCACAAATATTCAATCTTTCGTTGTTTGTATTACCGTAAGAAATTTACTGAACGCCTGATAATAATACGCTATAAAATGCTTGCAATCAAACTTTCAAGGAATTACAAGGTCACATGCAATTATAAAAAGGTATATTGTAGACCACAATCTTCGCCAAGCTTCGTTGTTGCTTGTATTTTCGTGAGAAATGTACCGTACACCCTGGTTATCGTGAGAAATTTACCGAACGCCTGCAAATAATACGCTATAAAATGCTTGCAATCAAACTCTCAAGCAATTTCAAGGTCACATGCAATTATAAATGTATAGGTAGACCCAGAGAGGAAGAGAGAGAGAGAGAGAGAGAGTGTCGTGATAATATAACTATTTTACATATGTATCATATACTGTATATGATAAAATAATATATACGGTACATATATTCCCCACAATCATATAATGCCAAGCACAAATATTCAATCTTTCGTTGCTTGTATTACCGTAAGAAATTTACCGAACGCCTGAAAATAATACGCTATAAAATGCTTGCAATCAAACTTTCAAGCAATTACAAGGTCACATGCAATTATAAAAAGGTATATTGTAGACCACAATCTTCGCCAAGCTTCGTTGTTGCTTGTATTATCGTGAGAAATGTACCGTACACCCTGGTTATCGTGAGAAATTTACCAAACGCCTGCAAATAATACGCTATAAAATGCTTGCAATCAAACTTTCAAGCAATTACAAGGTCACATGCAATTATAAAAAGGTATATTGTAGACCAGAATCTTCTCATGACCGCTCGCCACGGCCAACTGAGATGTACTCCACTTACATCCACCCTCACTCCCTCGCTACATACGTAATTATATAAAGAAATTACCGTATTTTAGCGATTTTGCCCTTCGGTTGCACGATCGTTGCAAGACAACCAGTGATCGTAGAAGGATGGTTCGGGTGTTATTGGAAAGCCCAATTTACCCCCTTTCAGGGATACATACTTGTATTATGCTCTGGGTCTTGTTTATGCATGAAAAAGAGCACGGAAACAACCCCATTTATGGTAAAAAAAAAAAAACGCTAGGCGGCACAGTGAAATATACTCCACCACCCCGCTCGTAAGGTGATAAAATGCTTGTAATCAAACTTTCAAGCAATTATAAAATGTAAATTGTACTTACCAACACCCACACCAGTATGTTCTTCGTCAGGAACGTCTCCATTTTGCTCAACGGTCTGTGCAACATCAACCACAACATCCACCCCACGCAAATTATGCTTGGGGTGAAAGCCTATGATCGGCATATTTTCGTCTTCCGATTCATCCACACTACCAAAACTCTCACCCAGACCTTCGATGGTTTCATCCAACAGCCTATTAGAAAGTTCTGAAGAGTTCAGCATGATAATATCTAGTTCCTGGGTGGTGAGCCGGGCGTGATGAGTAGGGTGGCGCGACGCACTAGGGGTGGCTGCCACCGAATCGGACACGGGCAAATCTTGACCTTGCATTACGGCTGCTTGAAGGTTACTGAGTCACGGTCACACAGTGGGGATGTGTGGGTGGGACCTTGTAGTACACCGCCTGACCATCAGGTTTCGCTTTCCACCTAAATTAGGGCGGCAATACGCCCACAGAATTTAGTCGGGCCCCGCCATTTAGTCCAATTTTCTCGATTCAGACTTAAGTCGGACCCCGATCTTTAAGGGTTAAGTATGACGATTATAATAATTCAAAGACTCACTTGTTCATATTGTTAATCTTCTTAGATCGTTTACAAGTAAACAACAACAAAGGCATACTTGTGTTTGTTTTTATAATATTCAAAGACTGTTCATAATATTTGAGTATTCGTTTCTTTACCACCAATCTGCCTATGCCTTAATGTTTATGGTAGAAAAAATAACAAGGTTAACCCAGCAAATGTTCAAAGTTTCATACAACAGTCTATCAGGAAACAAATAACTAAAATAGTATACATTTATAAATAAAGTACTATAATTTTAGTATAAAATTATAAATAGTATAAATTCATAAATAGTATAATTTTAGTATAAATTTATAAATAGTATAAATAAACAAACAAAGCATCAATAATGCAGTTAGAACACCATCATTTATCACACAGCTTTTTGTTTTAAAATGTATCACACCCCATTGTTCTTCACTAGTAGATTTTTTTTTTTTTTTTTTTGAAGGAAATGGTTTAGGAAAACCGTCTGTTCCCTCTTAGAAATATTAAGTTGTTGGATCTATGATTCAGAGGGTGTTGATAATAAGACAGTATTATAGAATCATTATAATTATTATAATGTAAACTACCGAAGCCTCCCAACAGGGTAGAGAAACAACAGTACAAATTGAATCCACACACACACACACGAAGGCACTGGAGAAAAGAAACGGCAACTAAGATTAAAACAAAAAAGAGCGTAGATAGATACCCAGAAGGAGAAATTAGGTACTCGAGTCGGATGGTAACATTATTGCAAACAAAAATCAAAAATATCCAATAAAAACCATCTTGTCGAATAACAGGTGAATTAAATATATAAAAAGAGCACTTGAAATATACTTACTGCTGCAAAAAACATCAAGTCTAGAAACATTATCCGACTGCACAATCTCATTAGGTAAGATTCCACAACTCAATCAAAGATGGATAAAACACCTAGAAAACTTAGTCATAGAAACATTTACATGATATGGCAAAATCATAAAATTGAAAGTAGACCTTGGTATAATTATGTGCTGGAACAAAAGGTTTCGGTAAAACAACATGCAAAGTAGAGATGGAACGAATGTCAATTTTTTCATATTTGCGAATGCGAATGCAAATTTTAAATTGTAAAATTCGCGAATACGAACGCGAATTGCGAATATTTCAATCCTTATTCCATCCTTCAATAAAATAGTCAATATCTGGTGCTAAATACTAAATCAGTTAGAAAATATGATGGAATAATCTTTATTGACATGCTATTACATTGGATATGTCTGAAATGGCAATATTGTGATGGTTCAACTGTCCAGGTTGACACACACTTCGTTTACCGGGTAGTGATGCCATTTTAGCTATTTTTCCTCTAAATCCAGCATCTCTAAACAGCAATATAGCGGAAGATGTTTTACAATTTTGTTTCTATTAACCCGTGGAGCCCCGGCTAGTTTTGTAATGTTTGCGCACCAGAACCCGGCCGGTTTTCAAAAAATGGTTTTATTCCAGAAACAATAGCGAATGGGTTAGGAATGAAGGAAAAACCACGAAGAATCGCTCAAAAAGCTTAAAAAATGGTCCTACAGAGCCCCCGAAAATGGATTTTACAAGAGTAAAAAATTGAAGGCAATTATCCCAAAAAACCAGGTTATTGCGCGCTCGCGCGCACGCACGTGGACTTTGAGAGTTTTCAACCATCGGCACGGTTGCGTGGGATACGTACACAGTTCCCATACAAATCTGAGCCCTCTTGAGTGGCTACACCTGAGGTCACGGTCGGCGCAATTAGGGTGACGCGCCAGGCGCGTCTCTGGGGCTGTGCGTTACATACATCGCCGACGCGTCAGGCGCGTCGCTGGGGCTGTACGGGTTAACCAAATTTCTTATCAACCACCAATCACATTTACAAATTTGAAATTTATCGTATAACGTCAATAATAATTGTCCCTGTTGGGTTTTCAAATCCAAACTAATGGGATATATGGAATATATCCCAGTGTAAGGGTTTGGAGAGATCAGATAAATTAATTTAGCAGGAGTGTAAATGACAACACTGTCGCTTAATCATCTCCATTACGGTGACCGTCAAGAAGTATCTAATAAGGAGAAGTGACTCGCTTCTTTTGGTTGTAGGCCTTTGATACTTACCCCATCTAACGACAAGCACCCCCAATAGAGAACGGTTAATTTCGAACAGTAACTATACAGTTTATACCGCTCATTAGAAATTGTACCCTTCTTTAGAAAACGGTTATATTCGAGCTACAACTATATAGTTTCTAATATCTATAGGCTACTGCTTGCAGTCCTCAATATCTCTTCATTTTTCACAATTCATTATAGCTTCTGTAGGTCTATATCTAAAACGTAGGCTACTGTACAAGTCACTCATGTTTTAATTGTGATCCCCATGTTGTCATTATCATTATTGTCCTATCTCGGTCCATATACTACTACAACTAAATATATTGTGCTACATTCCATGTATACAATCTAGTATTTGTGCAGCAACTTTACCTTTTTCTGTATGAAATACTTGATCTAATATAATACCTTTGTTATATGTGTAGGTTACTCATCGTCTATATCTTATACTGGCTTTGTTCCTTACATTTAAATTTGTTTCAGTACCTGTATGGATTTTGGCCATATGTTCCCCATAGTGTTCGTACGTTTACTGAAAAGTAAATAAACAAACACACACACGCTGAATCATTCAGTTCCTCATATTACTTGCACTACTTAATTGGGGAGGTGTGGTGGAGTGGTCATGCCACTGGATTGGTAATCCAATGGACCCGGGTTCAAATCCCGATATGTCAATGGGAAGATATTATTGGGATTGCATTTGTGCTGTACCTAGTATCAGTGCATTACCACAAAGCCCACCGAAATGCCAAAAAAATACCCTCATTGTTCCCTGATTAAATAACACTGTACGAATATTCCCATATTCACAATATGTTACAGGGGGACAATGCCTAGTGAGTTCACTGCTCAATAGGTGGCGTTCTGAGAGTGAGGGTCTGAGTCTGGAGGGTGAGACGGTGAAGTACTTGAACGAAGCAACCAGCCGCTCCAGAGATGGAGCTGCTTCGAGCCATGAATGGATGCTTCACATGTCTCACTCCCCAGACTGGAACAAGACCTCACGGGCTTCACTGTGTTTAGCGGTGGAATGTACAGGCTCTCAGCCTATGCCCGAGAGGGAGTAGTTGGAATATAGAAAAAAATAAAAAAATAAAAAAATAAAGACATACCGATACGCAATTATCTCTCACGAAGGAATATGCGAGACAACCACAGCAATAATCCCAGTGACTGTCTCTCCAGTAATTTATGTTTCTGCAGCTCTACCCCTACACGTAATACACTAATAAATACACATCCCTTCAGCAGTAACATTTCCAAAAGTGTGGAACACATCTTTTGCCTCATTTTGTACGTGTTTTTAAATATATTTTCTCTCGATGTTACGTGTTTACTATTCAGGTCGACTACTGCAGCACAATTCAATGCTAGGGAAATTTCTCCACTACTGTTTATTGCTTTTCTGTGTATTCATGAATAATATTCTATAAGCAAGTAGTTCCAACCTCACACTCCACAAAAACTAAAAACATAATCTTGAGGGTATGTCTTACATTAAAGATAACCGATCAGGTGAATGGCATATAATACAACGTGAGTAGATTACGCTATATATTAATATTATTTAAACCAACTGTAAATTGTGGAGCATCAGACGTCAGACGGCCAACCCCGCTATACTCGTCATCTTAAAAGTGGCTGCTGCACAAAACACAGGACTTGTTCAGCTGATAAGGTGTTTTCGTCTTCAGATTGATGTCAAGGTTCTTGAGCCATAACAAACATCTGTAATGATACAAATGCCAGCATTTATGGGTCAGCTATTTACTGAGATGATGTCTCTGGAATATTTATTCAGTCAGCCATGATTATTTACTCGTATGTGAGTATACTACTATACTATATACTGTATACTTGTAGATACACCCTACTTATGACTAAGCACTTCACCTTACCTTTGGGAAAGAAGTAATATATGAAATAATTTTGCTTCCGCTTGCATTTTCCACAAACAACACAGCTGTGACCGTGTTGTTTTGGTGCCATGTTTGTATCTACCGTCACGCCATCTGGCAGCTCCCAGTGACATTTGTAAGTGTGCAGACGACGTACCACCGATGGCATAGCCATCTTCATGGTGCTTGGTCAAAACTAGGGATCAATTGGGTGCTCGTTTATGACCTTCCTCCTTATTAGATCCTACTTGGTGACCGTGCTCCTTCCTGGTTTCTTCTGCACGTTGGATTAATCTTTGGCTAGACAAAATGGGTGATGAAGAGAAGGTGAACTCTTCAGAAAGTGGCAGTAGTGATGAAAGTAGCAGGGAGTGTCACACTACTCGAGCAATAGTATAACTGGAAAAAACTTTAACATTTTGAAATCTAGTCATTTAACCCTTAAAGAGCGGCGCCCGGCTATTGCCGGGCACCAATTTGCAGCAAGTTAGGAGCATTGTTATGGCTTGTAAAGGGTTAAAATAAAGTGCAAATGGCCGGGAGTGCAGCGGGCCACACGTCCGACTCCCAGGGCCTATCGCCGCCCACTGACTCACCCTCCCTGTGTTCTCGAGAGGCCGGCAGTGTAGCCAGTAGTGAGCGTAGCTGGGATAAATATACCGCTATACGCTAAACTCCCATGTTACTGGTACCACTGTATGAGAACCACGAGTGCTACGTAGCTCGTTCTGATCTCATTTTGAAGCTTTTAGCGCCTAGTTTTTTGCTGAATACATTTATTATCATGCAGATACTTGATTTCTCATTCAGGAGGGCCTCAATATTCCCAAATAAGCCCAAAACCCCCCGCTAGACGAGGGTTAATATAAGGTAAGATATATATTCACTGTATATGGTACGTTTTCATATAATTTGTTACTTTTCACTAGTTTGATCTGGTATATACTATTAACCCTTAAAGAGCGGCACGCAACATAAGTCGAGTTAAAAAAACCTATCAAAAAACGGGTGAAAAAAGGGTGGAAATCGAGTGAAAATTGGTGGGATAGTAATGATCCATACGTCCGACATCTGTGGCCTCCCGGCCCACACTAACTCCAGTTCCCCCACCACGCGTGAGGATGAAAGTGTAACCAATAGTTCGCTAAAAGTGAGCAATGTAGCAAAATCAGCTAAACTTCCATCTTCGAGGTAACACTGTCAGTGCTCCACGAGTGCTACGTAGCTGTATGTGGCGTCATTGTGTAGCGATTTCCACCTAGTTTTCGGCGCAATACAGTTCCTTTCATACTGATGGTTGATATAGCAGTCAGAATGGCCTGAAAAGGCCCAAAACGGCCACAGAGCACCCGCTAGACAAGGGTTAAATAAAGTTAAGAGGCAACACTGCTCAGTCCTCCTTTATTCCACTCTAGCAGCCACAACACACATCTACAATTTTATGAATTCGTTTGTGTTTTTATATTTGTTTCTATTTTTCATTGGTTTCGTGAAAATATTCGCATACTCACAGATAGGTATGAATGGAAATGCGGATGCGAATATTGAAAAACATAGTGAATATTCGCACATGCGAATGCGGAAGCGAATATTCGGTCCATCTCTAATGCAAAGCATGCTGAGCACTATTAACAAACATTAAATATAATGTTGAGGGCCCCAACCTGACGCCGATGATTCAAGTCCAGAGACAACGTAGGAAGAATTTATTTTATTGAATTAATAGCTTTCTTAAGTAAATTTAGAGCACAGTTGGTAACTGACATCCAACCAGATGAACAATATTCAAAATGTGGCAAAATAAACGAATACAATTATTTTCCCAGCCTTTATCTCTTCCCTCATCGCGACCAACGACCTTGTAGTGTCCATCCTTTCTTCTCAACCCGGAATGACACTTAATGGGGATGTAACAGCAGCGATTAACACCTGGAAGGGAAGTACAGGAGTAGAGGAGGAGCCTCAGGGTACCTCCAGGAGCAAGCAGAAAGCGTGGGATACCATCTCGGCGAAGAAAACTCAAGAAAATCTCCTAACCAATGCAGACCAGGTTGCAAAAGCACGCCTTCAGGCAGCCGCCCGTTCGGAGAGTGGCTTGTGGTTACACGCGATCCCCATCCCACCTCTTGGAACTCACTTGGATGCTGAAGCGCTCCGGGTTGCCATCGCGCTCAGAGTGGGTGCGGCAGTTTGTCACCCACACACTTGCAAGTGTGGTGGGGGGATGGATGCTCAAGGTCACCATGCCTTGTCATATAATTACAACGCAGGCCGCCTGCCAAGACACTCTGCACTAAATGATGTCATAAAACGGGCCCTGCAGAGTGCTAACCGTGCATCAATCCTCGAACCACATGGACTTCACAGAGAAGACGGCAAACGGCCAGATGGGAAGACCACTTTCCCTTACAAGAATGGCCGGTGCCCCGTGTGGGATGCCACATGTGTTGACACTTTCTCCACAACCAACATCGCCAGAAACGCCAACGAAGCAGGTGAAGCCGCCCGGATAGCAGAAAATAAAAAGCGAGAAAAATATCAAGCCATCGCCAGAAATCATCAGTTCGAGCCCCTGGCATTCGAAACTTCAGGAGTCTTCGGCCCTACCACCCTTAATTTAAGATGGTGAATGAAATAGGCCGTAAAATCAGAGAAGTTTCAGGAGAACCCCAGGAAACCCTCTGGCTCAAGCAAAGACTAGGGATGGCTATCTTCCGGGGCAATGCCCACCAGCGTCATGAGCTCAGTTCGACAGGACTGGGTCATGCCACTGTGTGAGGCCCGGGCAGGAGTGGTGTATCCGTAGTCTTTCCACAGTAGGGTAAAACAAAACATAAACTTTATTTGTATGTAACATGTGTGATGCACATAAATAAAAGGGGATGTTTCGGATGGTTGAAAGCCACAGTTGCTCGCGCGTTTGGGGCTAGCAACACGTATTATGAAAAACATGTATCCTCCTTCATTCACTGTCCCCCCCTTCACTCACTCAACCCCACAATTTGCCGGAGGATAACAGGTTTTTCACAAAACGTAGACGGAGGTCTTTAAAAAAAAAAAAAAAAAAAAAAAAATTGATAACAGTGGTGTCACAAGCAAATTTGTTATAACACTTGCGAAGCACGTGCACCTTTTGAGCAATTGAAGTAGACAAGGAGCGGAGATGCTTATCGAAAGTCAATTTAGAATTGAGATTAACATTTAGCAAACACAAACTTGTCACACTAATAATTTGTTCAACAGAAATTTAATGCCGACGTTAAAAATTTCAGGAGTACAGACCATCCCAGATACTGCGACAGAAGGACACAAAGAGTAAAATAATGGAATTACAGAAGTTACCCGCAAGCAGAGAATGAAAAACTTCTGAAGGGCCAAGGACAGTAGAAGCGGGAAGACAAAAGGAGAGAGGAGAGACATAAGTAAAACAAACAACGAAAACAGATAAAGGAAACACAAGAAAGACGAACTCCAGACACTACACTCCAGACCCCAGAAACAACAACAGAATTAACGACATGATTAAGAAGGAAAAGAACAAGGAAGCAGAGAAGGAGAAGAAGACAAGAAAGAAACATCAGATGAACGAAAACAAGAGAGAAGAACAAGAAGGCTGCCACCAAACAAGACGACTTCCGGTAACGAGTAAAGGAGAAACAAACCTAGAAAAAGAAACACCAGAACCAACAAACACAACACAACAAGGGATATTCGCCCTACCACGCATTCACAAATTAACCGACAACAACAACAAGATGGAAGAAGTAAATAACAATAAAGACGAGAAGGCAAGGAAGGATAAGACACCCAACGAAGACATCTAGCGAGAGGACCAAGGAAAACACGAAGATGTTTACAAAGACAACGAACCGCGGAAGAATACTTATGCAAATACCGCCCCAGTTTTCCAGCCAGAATATCCGAGCCAGCATCCCTGCAAATACTTCACAAACATATAAGAAGACAACTACTCATCAAGACGAGAAGGCGAAGAAAAGCAAGAAGGCATCTACGAAGACAAGTAACAAGACACCAACGAAGACATCTAAACACGAAGGAATATCACACGTGCAAATACAGCCTCAGTTTTCCTGCGAGAATATCCGAGCCAGCAGTTATGCAAATACCACCAACACATCCATCATTTCCAACCGTAGAGAAACTAGGGTAGCCACCATTACATCGGAATGTCCTGTTTCCCCCGGAAAAACCATCAAAATATCCTTTGACTCCCAACAGCAAGTGAAACGGAAAATCCTGTTCAGTCAGGATGAGAAGGACTCCTATCTCCACCATCAGAGAAAACACCTACGCCCCTGTTCCATGCAAAGGTCAAAGCACTTACCTTCCAGCTTTTAGAGGGTCCTCCTTATCCCCTCAATTAACCCCTGACCACACTTGTGACCTTTTGCCTCCCACACATCCACCCCGGGACATCTCAGCAAATGTCAACACTATGCTGGAGAAAACTGAACAGGGCAAGCAATTATATGGCTTCAAATAACACTGGCATACTAGTGGTTTGTAGTCCTATAATTACCCTCCCATTCAGTTGGAATAAAAGGCATGCCTAATATCCCACAGGTCTGAGGAGTTACTTTACCTATTGAGGAATCTTTGTTGTTGACGTGTCATGACACAGTATCAACATCAAAATCATTAATAGGCATACACCTTTAACCCGGCAGCTGCGGGAAGACTCTTAAAATCCTAGGCCTAAAAAAAAACATTTAACCCTCCTCTAGCGGGTGCTCTGTGGCCGTTTTGGGCCTTTCCGGGCCGTTCTGACTGCTATATCAACCATCAGTATGAAAGGAACTGTATTGCGCCGAAAACTAGGTGGAAATCGCTACACAATGACGCCACATACAGCTACGTAGCACTCGTGGAGCACTGACAGTGTTACCTCGAAGATGGAAGTTTAGCTGATTTTGCTACCTTGCTCACTTTTAGCGAACTATTGGTTACACTGTCATCCTCACGCGCGGTGGGGGAACTGGAGTTAGTGTGGGCCGGGAGGCCACGGATGTCGGACATATGGATCATTACTATCCCACCCATTTTCACTCGATTTCCACCCTTTTTTCACCCGTTTTTTGCCAGTTTTTTTAACTCGACTTATGTTGCGCGCCGATCTTTAAGGGTTAAAACATCCCAGTGGCACTTTAAAAAAAATAAAATAAATTGTGTTTAGGTGAGATAATTTCTCTCCATTATTTTCTACCACTCCTACACATGTGTCCCAACCCCCCATTTCCCCCCCTCCTCAATTATCAGGTATTTTCTCTACTCCGATAATTATCGAGTATTTTCGTGGGAGAACGGATGGGAGAGAGGGAGGAGGGTGGAGGAGTGTAACTCCGACCCTCCAAGCCAGTCTGAAAGCTCCCCTGGTCTCTCAGTCCCACACAACACACTAAAGAGTGAGAGTGTAAAGCCTGGTTCACACATAGCCGAGTCAGGGCGCGAGTCCAACACGAGTCACACTCGTCGATTATCGCCGTCGCTGGAGGCCGAGTCGGCCGCGAGTAGCAATTGATCCCGAGTCAACGAGAGTGTAACACGAGTTAACTCGAGTCAATACGAGTCAACACGTGTGAATGCAAGAGTCTGTACGAGTAACTGAGAGTCAAAACGAGTGTAACACGAACCCAAGACGAGTGTCAAAAATTTGAAAAATAACGGTCAAATTCCAGGGCACGTAAACAAAGAGTAGGTATGAGTCACGACGAGTGTAACACGGATCAACAAGAGTGTAACACGGGTCAAAAAGAGTGTAACACGGGTCAACACGAGTGTAACACGGGTCAACACGAGTGTCAATATTAACAATCCTCGTACATGATTATTTATTTTCTATATTTATTTCAGCGATAATATTCATTACTATGATTTTATTTATATTTTTCTCATATATTTGGGTAATGTTCACCAGAGAAATTGAGATAACTTTTTGTTTTTTGTTTTTTCTGTCTATTTAATGCATCTATCTCCCTACATATATATAACTATGTCTTATTTGGTCTTTTTTTAATCTATGAATCATTTCTAATATGATGGAATTTGAAAATAATATTACCCTTCTAACACAAATAATAACATGAAAAAGAGTCAATAAAAATGTCTCCTTTGTCTTTTCAGAACCAATAAAGTCCATCTGTCTCATAATAGTTGTGTTTATCGCTCACTTCCCCCTCTGCAGCTCTCTTTATATCTCTCTATCTCTCTAATGCATCTACCTAACTCCCTTATACATTAACATAACTATGTCTTATTTGGACTTTTTGTAATCTTTGAATCATTTCTAATGCGATGGAATTGAAAAATATAATATCCTTCCAGCACATACAGTAAATAAACAATAAATAAGATAGTCTACAAAATATTTCAACCCTCCCCTCCGTCTTGCTGTGCGAGGCCCGAGCTTCGGAGACAGAAAATTTACGTTTGATAGATTTATTATTATTTTTTCTTTTCCCCACGGTATACACAAAATGATGGGGAAATATTGTAACATGTTTTTAATTGACATTGTCGTTTTTGCTGATTATGAGTTGGTGGATTTTTTTTTTAATTCCATCATATCGGAAATGATGCACAGATTATATAGAAAACAAATAACATACACTTTTAAGTATGTTCAATAGTTTTGCATTATCAATAGGGTGTAGCACAAGGTTTATCAACATCATCACAGTAACGGGGTCGGGGTTGAGGCCAGGACGGGGAGGGGAGCGAGTATGCGGGGAGGGGAGTGAGTATGCCTAAAGCGCCGGGGATATATAATTTATATATATATATATATTTTGTTTTTCATGTGAAATTTATCATATTAATGACAAATACGACCCTTATTATGTTTTCAGGGACAGTACAGCACATAGTATTATGTTCTTATATCCATAACAGTATTATAATAATGTTCAGCATATTTCCCTTATACAGTATGTTCTACCATGAACTATGTCCTTCAAATTGCTTAATCATCATAATTATTTAATATATTCTTTCAAAAAGTATTTAATTCATATTACTTATTTGTTTCTCTGTTAACAAGTCATTTAACACTTGAGTAAAGGAAAATTGTAAATTAAACTTATTATTTTATGTGAATAAAGTAACTATAAATATTAATTGGATGCAAAACAACACCTGGAGTCACATACATTTGATTTTGACATACAAAATACAAAGTCGAAATGATGACGATAATCGACGAATCAGCAAAGAGTGTTACACGGGTTTACACGAGTCAACACGAGTTAACACGAATAATGAAGTTATTCAGAGTTCAACACGAGTTAACACGTATGTACACGAGTCTACACGTATGTAGGCCACACTCGTGGGTATTTGCCAAAATTTCATGCATGCATGACATTTTTGGACCCCGTGGCGAGTACCCACGAGTGTGTTGAGTAAGCAAAGAGTATACACGAGTCTAACACGAGTGTTGAGGAGTCTCGACGAGTCATTGCCGAATAGCAAAATTTCATCACTCGTGTTGGACTCGCGCACCGACTCGGCTATGTGTGAACCAGGCTTAATTAAGTGTCTCACTGCTCAAGGCCAGATTACGACCGCGGGGCTAAAATATACAATTTTCACCAGCCAATTGCTGTTACCAATTGTTTTATTGCTTTCCCATGTTCATATGTTCATATTAAAAGTAAAATAGGCGCATATGGATAAGTATTAATTATATATATGGTAAATTAACGATTTTAGTGGGGAATGAATCAGAATACCTTTGCACCGCGGGCACATTTAAATACCATAGCTGCGCAGTTAAGAGGTTAATAAAGGAAGTCTAAGCTCGCAGGACATGCCCAAATTGACTTCTCTTATTAAAACCGTATTTCCACAACTACCAAAGTATACTTGGCATGCTAATATTCTTTAAGTAGTTCAGGGCTCTGCGAGATACCTTAACAGGCACTCGGCATGAATAAGTCCTTTTTACTTTTGTCAACTGACATGTTGGTTGGCAATAGTAAGCAAAAGGTTTAAACACAGCCTCGAGTTCTTTGAACCTCTTATAAAGGTCAGTGGTAGTCAAGGAACATAGTATTGGTCATGATCATATTATCTACTTGCGTTAGCCTAGCTGATATCTTGTCACTGTGTCATGACACAGGCATTATATTAAAGACTCCAAGTCAAGAGTACCTGAACAGAACTTCATCACCGAGTAATATAACGATCAGGATAGTCGAGTACTTAAAATATACTCCCGTTAGTCCGATGAGGTGCCCAGTGTCATGATACCAAGGAACCTCATTTAAGATCTTATACCCATTACTCCATCTGTAACTAAACAACTGATTCACACGACAGGCCACCCTGGACGGCCCAAAGGAGACCCAGACGACTACAAGCTGCTACCTCAACTTTTGCTCCAAGTGTTAATTCTGGAGATAGAAGATAAATCTGAACTAAGTCGATACCAGTGACGGGTATCTTAGAGGCAGAGTCCCAACGTATTGACTCTGTCTGCATTACCACAAGTGTTCTAAAGTTAGAGTACCAACCTAGTGACTATTAAATTCTTCACAAGTGTAATAAAGTTAGAGTCCCTCAAATACTGACTCTGCCTAATCTCACCAGTGCGCAAAGTTATTTATAAAAGTAGAGTCCGGACCCATCTAGCGACTCAGTTAAATTCTTCACAAGTGTTAATAAGTTGGAGTCCCGAAAATATCGACTCTGCCTTAATCTCATCAGTTCGCAAGGTGACTTATTAAGTTAGAGTCCTATTATATTGACTCTGTCTAATCTTCCATCAGTGCTTTAAGGAAATTAAATTTCATGATATTAACTCAGTGTAAAACCTTGTCTATTGTATATTAATAGTGACCATATGTGTATGTAAACTATATACTGGTATTATCCGACTCTTCAGTATCTCAAGAAGCTATTATTATTGTGTATTATATTAGAAGAATGCTAAACTTATTATATATTCCTGAGCTCCTTCTAGATCCTTGATCGTGCTTGAATACAGTATTTTCATGTTGTATTAACTGATACCATTGATCATAAGTATATATATTTGTTATTAAATGTATGTAGAGCATAAGATAATTAAACTTGGTCTTTAACCCTTAAAAAGCGACTCACCACATAAGTCGAGTTGAAAAAACTGGCAAAAAACGGGTGAAAAAAGGGTGGAAATCGAGTGAAAATGGGTGGGATAGTAATGATCCATACGTCCGACATCTGTGGCCTCCCGGCCCACACTAACTCCAGTTCCCCCACCGCGCGGGAGGATGACAGTGTAACCAGTAGTTCGCTAAAAGTGAGCAAGGTAGCAAAATCAGCTAAACTTCCATCTTCGAGGTAACACTGTCAGTGCTCCACGAGTGCTACGTAGCTGTATGTGGCGTCATTGTGTAGCGATTTCCACCTAGTTTTCGGCGCAATACAGTTCCTTTCATACTGATGGTTGATATAGCAGTCAGAATGGCCTGAAAAGGCCCAAAACGGCCACAGAGGACCCGCTAGACTAGGGTTAAACCATATCTCAGCATTATATGTATCCTCTATTTGATTCTTTGCATGTATTGTATGAACTCTGAATTCCCCAGTCTTGATAGAACTCACTATAACCAATATACAAACCTGGTAAAAACCCTGGTATAACAAAGAGCAACACGAGAGAGTACCTGCGCGTCCTTCCCGTGCGCAGATGCCCCTGCGCCAGCCAACATCAAACAATCATGCCGCCGGAAGCTGCCAAGACAACCAAAACACCAGAGTGTGCCCTTCTAGCCTGCACATTGCAGAAACCAAACGCAGATATAGGGCAAACTATTCAACCAACCTGGCAGCAGTAATTCTGCTAGGTACGATACTAGCCCATCGAAGCTTAGAGACTGGTCCACTACTAGGTTCGAGACTAGTATAGCTAGGTTCGATACTACCCTGTCTGGTCTTACTCTACCAAGTGTTCTGGTAAAACTGCTCGGTACGAGAATAGCACATCAGGTCCAAAGAATGAATCTACCAAGTCTCCTGGTAGAACTGCTAGTTACAACAATAGCAAATCAGGTCCAAAGACTGAATTGTTGTGTACGACACCAAGGAAAGTGCAACCCAACGTAATAGTGCGGCTTGGTGCTCGCCCTCTAGGTCATCGATTAGAACTTCGTAAGCTGAGAATCATCTTTACCCCTTTACTTGCTTGCGGCCCGAAACCTAGCATTAGCGAAGGCGAGAGGAGAAAATCAGCAAGTTGCACAACACAGAAGTCCAGGTCTACCCGGACACCCAAGAAAGACGACAAATGCCATAACAGAAGTCCATTACGCCAAGCCCACGAGATATCACTAAGTCCCTTTCTGACACCTGGAAAATCACTAAATTAAATAATCGTAGTGCGTCTCTAATCTTAAAGTCCCTTCTTGTTAAACCTTGTTATAAGCCTTCAGGAAGTCAAAACACATATTCTGTCCTTGCTATTTCCCTATTTAAAACTCTAAACTTAAAATTGGGCATTCCCACATCAACGCAATATGGAATATTTAATAGTAGAAATATAATTTTGAAACACCCCAACACCCGATCACGCATACTTATATATTTAGTGATCTCTAATCAGTTAATTATTCATATTATATGTAAATTAATTAAACTTGTCAAACGAGAAGGAAAATGTGTCATTGTGCCAATAGGAAACACCGACTACGCTACACTCAATCCTTAGAACTTAAGTGCTTAAACAAATCAATTCACCGTTTCCCCTTGTATACGTCTAACCTACGTACCTCAGATTGTGTAAAGCAAAGTTTGATTTGATTAACACCTAACGAGCGGCCTAGGCGGTAAATAATATGTAGCCACCAGCGGGGTGTTTTTACCCAAAATAGGGTTGCTTACGTGATCATTTTCATGCCTAAATAAGACCCAGAGCATAAAACAAGTATCTATCCCTGAAAGGGCATACACAGAGCTTTCCAATGACACCCCAACGGTCCTTGTACGACCGCTAGTTTTCTTGCAACAATCGTGCAACACGAGTGCAAAAACCATGTAATTCAGTACTTTCCCTACACAATTCACTGTGTAGCGAGTGTGAGAGGGTGGAGGAGGGTGGGATTCATGTCAGTTGGTCCACCGCGGTGGTCTGGAGCAGTCATACGCTCGCTACTCTCCTGCCACCTCTTGTCTCTCTCTCTCAGCAACATTACGTGCTGAAAATGGCACACGACTTATGTTGTGAGCCGCCACATAGTCCAAATTTCTTTCACTCGACTTATGTTGCGCGCCGCCAGTTAACCTGTACAGCCCCAGCGACGCGCCTGGCGCGTCGGCGATGTATGTAACGCACAGCCCCCAGAGACGCGCCTGGCACGTCACCCTAATTGCGCCGACCGTAACCTCAGGTGTAGCCACTCAAGAGGGCTCAGATTTGTATGGGAACTGTGTACGTATCCCACGCAACCGTGCCGATGGTTGAAAACTCTCAAAGTCCACGTGCGTGTGTGTGAGCGCGCAATAACCTGTTTTTTTGGGGTAATTGCCTTCAATTTTTTACTCTTGTAAAATACGTTTTCGGGGGCTCTGTAGGACCATTCTTTAAGCTTTTTGAGCGGTTTTTCGTGGTTTTTCCTTCATTCCTAACCCATTCGCTATTGTTTCTGCAATAAAACAATTTTTTGAAAACCGGCCAGGTTCCGGTGAACAAACATTACAAAACTAGCCGGGGCTGGACGGGTTAAGGGTTAAAGAACCCATACAAAGAGATATTGCATTATAGATTTTGTATTTGTTATACAAATATTCTGAGTACGCGTTAGAGCATGCGCGCTTTCACCACTAACTCATGTAAACTGTAATTCTGTATATATCTTGTGAGTTGTATATGTTCTATTGTATGTTTATTTTTCCCATTTATTGTGTGAACTTATATCTAATTGTATATTAATACAAGTGTTGTTCAGTACCTATTGTATAGCATGCCTTATATTTTATCGTAGTTATATATAGAATACTTACTTCTCTCCGTTTGTAGGACTCAACAATAACCAGATTTGCTCTAGCATATTATCCCTCTCAGGTCTGAATAAGTTTTTAAAGTTTCCATTGACAGGCGCACACGGTCTGGGGCTGCTAACGGTTTTTCATTGTTCCCGTTCACCCAGCTCACCCAACTATGAATTTTTGCCAGATACCCCCACATATGGACTAGTAGACCAGATAATGAGTTCTAAATGAACGCGATCGCATCTTTTGTGTGGTTTTACCGAATTTTCTGAAGGGCTTAAGGACACGATCGCGTCCATACGCGCGCCAGGGCAAAAGTACCTCAGGATGCGATCGCGTCCATGCTTGTATCGGAGGGTTAAGAATTAAGCAAACAAGAATGATGAGGATCCGATGTACGGGATCTACTAAGTATAACGGAGTGCGTTTTATAGTTTTATAGCATTACACTTCATACCCCAAAGTTGACACAAGGAGGTATACTCACCCTGCTTAGAGATGCTGCAACTCCATTTATGTTATTGGGTGACGAAAATGAATTATATAACGTTGTATCACCAGCAGAACGACAGCAGGAACAATAATTAAGAACAGGAGCCCTAGGACGCTACCTTGCAGGACACCTGAAACAACACTGCAGAAACAGACCAACTTCCATCACCGACATTATGTTGAGATCTGTTTTTATAAAATCTATAATTATCCTAAACAGATTTCTGTCAATACCATGGAGTTGCATCTCATATTGTGATTTTAAGATACAGTAAATAGATGAAGGAAATACAAATTACAAAGCAAAAACGGGCCATGTGCCTAAAGGCATCCTCCATTCATAAAATATTTGCAACACCCGGATTGCAACTGTTGTAGGTTGTAAGTTTGTGGAAAGCAACTACAAGGAAGTGAATTCCAGAGAGTAGTAGTTCTGAGGATAATTCAAGAGAGTAGTAGTTCTGAGGATAATTCCAGAGAGTAGTAGTTCTGAGGATAATTCCAGAGAGTAGTAGTTCTGAGGATAATTCCAGAGAGTAGTAGTTCTGAGGATAATTCCAGAGAGTAGTAGTTCTGAGGATAATTCAAGAGAGTAGTAGTTCTGAGGATAATTCAAGAGAGTAGTAGTTCTGAGGATAATTCCAGAGAGTAGTAGTTCTGAGGATAATTCAAGAGAGTAGTAGTTCTGAGGATAATTCAAGAGAGTAGTAGTTCTGAGGATAATTCAAGAGAGTAGTAGTTCTGAGGATAATTCAGAGCAGAGAGAGTAGTAGTTCTGAGGATAATTCAAGAGAGTAGTAGTTCTGAGGATAATTCAAGAGAGTAGTAGTTCTGAGGATAAATACATATTGATAAGTGGAAGTTCTACATTGTTGAGGAGGATGTGTGAATTCATGTACATTTCCAGCTGCCCTAGCACTGTGGGATATAGTCTATGTGGAGAAGTGGTACAGTTGAAGCAAGTTCCTCAGAACATTTACTGTGACCAAAATCTGTAGAATATCTGTATGAATAATGAAGGAAGGTCTTTCATAATTGCAGGGTTATTGATTATTCAAATAGCTATATTTGGAACTATACCCAACTGCCTCAATGCAACCACTCCACATCCATTCCCCATCGGTGAACTGTATCTGAGAACGCACATGACTATTATATATAATGGCCAACTGCTCGTTGGTGAAGAATTATCGAACTCTGTACAGGAGTTCCAGGTTTGTCGAGGCATTTCTGGCAATGGATCTAACATTAGGTGTTTAGCATAGATTGGCATTCAATGTTACACCAAGGATACCAATTCAAGAAGAAGTGCACATGTTTACATCATTCAATATATATGTGAGAGTAAAAAGGATTCTATCTGTTAGAAAAAGTGCATGTACTGTACCTGGTTTTCTGTGCATTAAAGGAAACTATATTTTGTTGTTCCCATTCATTAATATTGAAAGGTTTTGGCTTGGATAAATTGAAGTGTTTATTTTGTAACATATACAGTAATATAAGACTACGGAAAAGAACCACTAAATGTGAATGAACTGTGGAGTGTTGAGTCATTTGAGTAGGAATACATTGGGTTTTGAGTATTATATACTGTAGGAGATTATTGAAATGAATGAGGAAATGAGTTGGAGCCAAAACTGATCCCTGATAAACTCCGGCATTTATTGAGTAAAATTGAGGATAATGGTCATCTACCATTACATGTTACGAAGATAATAAGAAATAAAGGGAATTAGTGATGCAAGACCGTAGTGTAACATCTTCGACAATAAGGATTGATGCCAAATTATGTCAAAGGCCTTTGAAATGTCCATTGCTTTTGTATGCATTTTACCATGTTGGTCTGTAGCATGGTTAATTTGATGCGTCAGAAGGCAAAAAATGTCTGCAGTTAATCGTTCATATATAAATCCATTCTGTCTATCACTGATTTATGTACCAGTCTCTGGAGTCTAAATGCTTGATTATGTGAATATCTATTAGTGTTTCGAAGATTTCTACCAAGAGTAGAAGTCAAACTATTGGTTTGATGGATCTGAAGAGTCCCCCTTTTTAGGAACAGGATGGATGTTTGCTTCTTTCCAGGAGAGTGGGAAACATGAGGTATGGGTACATAGACAAGACATTTTGCCAAAGTAGGAGCAAGCACTAGGAAACAGTTCTTAATTAAGTACTATTGGTGGAATTTCATCTGGACCCGGATCTTTATTTACTGAGCAATTCTATAAAATGGTGTTAACATGTTTGGTGCGGATCTTTAATGAGGGAATTTCAGGGGGGGGGGGTAAAATTAAGTACAGGAATATCTTGATTTCTTTCATTTGAGGTTATGTTGGTGGAGAAAATATTAGCAAGAAGGTTGGCTTTACCTCGCGTGTCACGTACAAGATTGCCATTAGGAAATTTGAATAGTGGAATGGATGAAACAGTAGTGAAATTATACTTTAATAAGCTAAGAGTCTTCCAAATACTTTGGTATAGTTTGGATTGTTTAGTAGGCCTAGTTTATATGGCATGATTTCTGACCTTTTTAAAAGTTTCTTGTGATTTGTACCTTGTGTATGCATTGTGAGCTTTGTTTTTTGTTCAGCAACTCTAGTAAAGTTGTGGTCAAACCATATAAGATAATTTGATCTTTTACATATGCTTCTCATAGGGAATAATGCTTCCATTCCAAATTTTGTTGGAATGGAGTACTATCTTTAGTGGGCAAGTGTAGTTTATTAAATTGATAATACACTTGAAGATTTCAAAACATTCTACCATATACTAGTGTCTCGTAGTGTTCGTATTTTCAAGGAATGAAGGTATATACTTGGCGTTTCTAATGCCATGACTTGTTACATTTCTTCTATGGAGTGGCTAAAACTGCACTCGCGTGTATTACGTGTGGTCTGATTGTATTACGTTTGGTCTGATTGTATTTCGTATAATGACATGATAATATTTTGTCATCTTAGAAAGAGTAGAGTTTGTTGTTACACTCATGTGTTGCTTTCTTTGATCTGCATAATTAGTCTTCGGTAATATTCAAGCTGTGAGGGAGAGTTACACCAAAGGCTATATCATCTCTCTCTCTCACTATATATATATATATATATATATATATACCTGTATATATATACAGTATATATATATATATATATATATATATATATATATATATATATATATAGAGAGAGAGAGAGCGAGAGAGAGAGAGAGAGAGAGAGAGAGAGAGAGAGAGAGTTTGAAGGAAGAAATACAGTTCAAAATACCCCTGCAAAGGGTATACTTTCATTACAGACCAACAATATCCCAAATTTGTCTCTAAGGGTAAAGAAAACACAATCCATTTATCAAAATTATTGTATATATATATATATATATATAATATATTCATATCTATGAGTTGCAGTTACAAATAGGCTATTAGAGGAGGTGGCCAGCTTGATTGTGGCTCCTGCTGGCCAAGATTACACCACTGCCATTATGAGGGCCACAATGTAGGCTACTGTAAGACCCGTCAAGCTATCATCACACACAGCTTCACTTATACCAACTCCAGTACACTCCACTCTCTACCAAATACCTAACATTTAACACATTTAAAGTTATATTTTACATAATCTTAAGTAATAAGTTAAATTAAACTAGGATATTACAGAAGCTTTATAGAGCCCTCGTGGAGAAAAAAGTCTTTTGCATCTGTTAAAATCATCCAGTACTGAAATCAGTCATTCGGAAACTCCTAGTGATGATGACTTGATGTGGCTGTGGCCCAGTTTACTTCGCTGTAGATCGTTTTACAAGTGGCCAGTGTTGTGGGTATCGTAACAAAACTGTGACAACCGTACGAACTGTCAGCGGTCACAGTTACGATGATGGTGACTGCTGCGCTCACTGGTAGGATCCCAATGTATGGGCTGTGGATGGCAAGTATACTTATTTTCAAATAACAGACGTGTAGAAATAAAAATGCAGTCAAGCCTATATATTAGTCGTTATCAACAATTACTAAGTATTATGTACACAAAACTAATTTACACATGTACTCTAGGCCATATGAATTAATTATACACATGCAACAATATTGTGCACAATTAAATATATTCAATAATTAACTTATTAAATATGCATATTAATTCATATCGCCAAAAGAACATACATATCAACAGAGGCTTGCATGTTTGTCTGTTTTTATAATGATGCAGTCATGGGAGTATATCATATTAATCTTGCCAGTCCATGATCCCTATAACTGTGTGACACAGAAACTTCAAGACAACATATTTCAGTATATGCACTGTTGCAGATAATATATCCGTATTGAAGCTTCAAACTTCTAGCAAAGGAGCTGAAGCAATTCAAATATGATAAGAAAATGCAGCGCCTCAACTGAATTCAATACAGTTTGTGTAACAACGAAGCAGGATTACCGAGTGCAATAATAAATAAGGTATCAAGTATACATCACAACTACAAGTGAGCTACTAAATGTTTTATACTCTCAACCGGACTCAAACCACCGTGGATTAATGCATGGACACTCGTCCTGACTGTCGGTGGTTCAAGTCCGGCTGGGAGTATAAAACAAATACATATGATGAACAGATATAGTCTCCATTTCTTGGCTGTATATCCGAGTTGCCATAATGTCTTGAATTGACTTGCTTCCAGTCAGTACAACAGTCACCAACATCCCAGTATCCACTTACGTAGACCGGTTTGCAGGTTACCTGGTCCAGGCCGGGACTGGTGCACGTTATTATCAGGAATCTAATACATATACAGTATTTATATTTAAAATTTCGTGCACTTTTACTTACCGGTAATGGAAATATGTTGCACTATTATGTAATTGAATTCCCGTACACCTCTACTGGTAGTATCTAGATTGGCCCACCTTAGCCTATTTATAATCCAGTAAGCATCTATTAAAGAAAACTAATGTGGTTTCGCTCTCCTGTTTTCTAGAAAGCATTTAATCATAGTATCATAGTGCTTCCTATTATTTTGTGAATATTCAGTCCACCTTTTATTGAGGATGGCTAAAGTGTTCATCTTGGCTTGGCCTGTCCAAACAAAATGGTTGCTGTACGAGCGGGTTGGATAGTTTGGGCAGGTTCCACATTCTTGCACATTAGCACAATCCATCATATCAATCACATTCACGCTCAACTAAAACTATTTATTTATCAACCTGTGGTACCGAACTGAGTATGTTTGTCAGTATTTGCACGCATAGCACTATAGTAAATAGTAGTGGGCAATTATACATGAGTATTGAACTGCTCACTGTTCAATTAGTGTCCAGGATAATCACTACTGAACCATTGTGCACGAGACGTTTCCGAAATAACAATGGGTAATGCACGATAATATGATGCCAAATTGTATTACATTATTATGCTTGAACATTAGTCTGTATATCGCCTGGGTATGGTATCGACCATATTTACTAGACTATTCCGTAGACGGTTGAGCGCTGAAACTCGCTTGTATTATTGTGTACGGCAACACAACTACATTAGCAGTATTTTTGTCATTACTTGTAAGTATTACTAGTACGCATATTGATATTACTACATCAATAATTATAATACATATTATTATTATTATTATTATTATTATTATTATTATTATTATTATTGTATTTGTTTGAAAATATGTGCATGTAATCATTGTATTTCAGTATAACTACCAGTCCTAGCCAATGGACACAGGCAATCCTCAGCATTAATCGTAACAAAGTGAGTCACCAAATTAATATTCTTGCTGGCTGGCTAGTCAATATGCCAGAATCTCTAGGCTTCATATATTGTAATGCAGCTTTAATACCTTCTCTATGATAATATGAAACAGGGAGGTCAACACGAAACAAAGTACCACGAACAAGTGAGATATTTGGCTTAACACATTATTAAACTAAATGAGGATGGTATACTGTGGGGGAAAACAGTGCACAATCCTTAGTACTCTTCTCCCACCACGCTCCCTCGGAAATTAGTATATATTATCAAAAAATATGTACATGTAACCTATCATAAAGACAAACCCATGGGCATTAATATGAACAACAATGTTTGATTGGCTAGTGATAAACAGGTATAAACAGATACCCTATAACAGATAGAAAATAGTCAACTATAGGCCTAGTATAGTCCTTTCGTTACTTTAGGTACTCTACTGCAATTCATATATAGACTTATATAAATATATATAAGTAAATATAATGTAAAGGAGTTTGGACCGTTGCTGATTATTTTGATAGCTTGTCTTAATTTACTAAACGGACTCAAGGTATAAATGCATCACGATAGTTACAAACCTACCATAATAACATTATAGAATGATACTTCGATTTTCTGACATAAATATATAACACTTTTACAAAATAAATTAGGGAAACCTTGGGGAAGTAAACAGTAGTTCAGTACGACAGGACAGAACAATTTATTCAGACTCTTGGTTCGTTTTAAATGGTATCTAGTATGCTTTCCAAGTATGAAATTATACTGATTTAGATTTATAGCCGAATCAAACAATGCATACAAAGTTTAAATTATATAAATAGTTAGTTACATTGTGTCACTATTAAAGAAGGAGCTTGGATTAACTTCCACACTGCGGCCAGTTTCTTCAAATCATTGCCGTAACAACTGTGATGCTTAGCAGCTTAGCATCCGCGTGAGCTTAGTTTCATTCACTCCAAAAGTAACTCAAATAACATATTAAGGATTATTATATATTTATATTGGATAGGGGAGTGCTTCTAGGCACCCCAATACCAGTCTTGGTTATCAATCTGCAGTTTACCAAGATAGCCAAAGTCTCCTACACTAGTGTTGAGCAGACATTGTGAATACAAAGCTTATTTATTTTATCATATATAATATTTACTTATCTTTTTCAGTAAGAGTACATTCCTGGGTGTCAGTCAAACAAACAGTGTCATGTCTCGTCTGCCAAGTCCTCGTTACCGCCAGTAATGAACCACAGCTTCAGAACTGTCGGAACGGAAGATTGCACAAGCCGTGTCACTATACTGACTGTAGGCTATACTTCATACTGTATTATGTTTGTTTTCCAGTGTTGTTATTGAGGTCGATATGCTGTACTTCACGAAATTAAACTGATTACACACAGAACTAAGATATCCAGTCCATGTATAAAACAGGCTTAAATACAGCGCTTACAATATAACGTGTGCTATATTTACAATATAACGTGTGCTATACTTACATTGGTGCACTTCTATCTGGGAGTAACAAATAGCTCTTGGCGATGTGGATGGCTGCCGATTGTTCAGTGCTATGTTTGTCCTGTATTTTCTAGATACAGTCTCATTTAACTAATGCCTTTACACATGGGACACGAGCTCACATTCTTCATTCATTTAATTATTAAGCATAACGCATGAATAAGAGAGAGACGTCCTTCCCCACATTTAAAGGGAGGTTTTTAGTTTGTTCCCTAGACATTCATCAAGTTTATAATCACACTTCCTTGACCCCCTTTCAAGATAAATTTGTACATTTTTCGGTAGAAAAATGTCCCGGCCGAAGGCCGGCTCCTCTTAAATTATAGGCTCGCTATCGCTCGCCTGGAAAAATCGACACCTAAAAGGCACGAAAGTTCTTAAAATTGACAGAAATTGGGCGAAAGTTCTTAAAATCGCCAAAATAATGGGGCGAACGTCTTAATTCTCAAAAGCAATGAGGCTAAACATGAGGGAGAAAGGAGTAAAAATAAAAGTCCCTCAAGTGTAAATCTCCCCTTAACATTATGACGTGCCTCGTACACTCGGTTTTCTTGGAATGCCATGTTCAGTATATTACGGGTGTCAAGGTAAAGAAACGTTATCCAAAATAAATGGTCGCTCAAATCGTCTTAAACATTCAAATAAATAATGAACATCAGATTCTCAGTTACATTGACATAATCGCAGACAGTTACTCAGATCTTATCCCAAAACATCGTCATTATGTCAATTAGAATTTAGTCATTTGATTACGTTTATCAGAAACAAATAGTCTAATGAAATTGAATAATATAATGACAAGTAAATATGGATATGAAATGTTAAGAATTTCATGATTATATGTTTACAAATACTTGAAACAATGGTTTCTGTAAGTGGCCAATCATGACACATTGGCGATTAGTACAATGACAGTTATTGTCCTGTGTCTATTGCATATGTGAGATTCTTAAATTATATTATTTTATTGTATAAAGTCATGTTGAAGGAAACTAAGTAGTGTGAGCACCTGTTAATCTAGTGCCACGCTATAATTAAATTAAATTACAAATTTAATAAACTTAACAACAACTAGTAGTGCATGTTTTTTCTATGAGATCAATTATTGTTGGCATATCATTATCAGTGTAACTTGTGGTTAACCTTTTTAGTGTAACTTGTGGTTAACCTTTTCAGTGTAACTTGTGGTTAACCTTTTTCAACTTAGTGGCACTTCATGAGACACATATATTTCTGGATTAATACATTCCACCCTATAAATATATACTGTATATATATATATATATATATATATATATATATATATATATATATATATATATATATACTGTATATATATCCGATCTTCAATTAAGTTAATATGAATATTTTTCCTCCGCTCGTTCGTCTGAGTATTCGTTCTTAAGGAGGAAATGGAGAACACAAATTAACACTTCACAACTGGAATAATCTTGTGGAAACACTAATGATGAAGAACCACTCATGGCAAAAGGTCTTACAGCTTTCCTTAAAGGAAGTTCATATGGGAGGGAGGGGTATACTTTTGCCACACACCACCCAACAAATAAATACCTACCGGTACACTGATTATATCTGGCACTGTATACGACAACGCAAACACACAACAAATCCTTTAAATACAACACACAATCCACGTTTTTGTAATATTTTCTGCGGACGAGGAAGCGAGTGACAAGGGTTGTTGCGTTTGTTTGTCTGATGAGGAATGTGAAAGGTGCTCAAGTTACACAGAGCCTCTATCAATGAACACATCTGACTTCTCTCCGGAGTCTGGTCGTTAGAAATGTTAAGTACAGAACACACACACACACACATATATATATATATATTTATATATATATATATATATATATATATATATATATATATATATATATATATATATATATATATATATATATAGATATATATATATATATATATATATATATATATATCTCTATATATATATATATATATATATATATATATATATATATATATATATATATATATATATATATATATATATATATATATATATATAAGTATTATTACGTAAAATAATACTTACATTCATATACAAAATATAAACAAATCAGAGTTAAATCCTACTGTACAGTACACAAGGTTTTTAATCAATGACCACATTAAGAGGGAGTACAAATGATCCACTTTCTATAGGAATGAGGACACTTCAGAAGATTTAATCTTCTTATGAAGGGGTATAAAGTTAAGATGGGGGACACTAATTACTAGATGGGCTAAGAATATGTTTAATAATGAGGCGACCAGTAGGACGAACGTAATGAATAAAATAAATCTAAGGTTATTGAAAGTTTGAAATTATCATAAGACGATTCTGAAATATTGTTTGACGTCGTCATGAAATGAATGTTTAGATAATAACGATTGATTATTTTCAACATCATAAGTAATTATCAACATTCTCCATAAAGCGGAGGAAGAACGCACAAACTGTTTATAGAGGTTGGAAAGGTGAGCCAATCTCCTCAATAGGGTTCATAATTATATACAGTACATAAATATGATCCATAACTTAATGCCAAACTCACAAAATGGTAAGGAAAAGAGGAGCGACAACATTTCATAAAACTGTACGCGAGATGCGATCAGATTCCATATAAAAACTGAACGGGGGGCACGGAGAAGGAACCATGACACACTGCATATGTAAATCTAGATTGTTATCAGTTATAAAACACGATAAAGTAATACTTTCTTTTACTCTAATTTTGATTTTCAATAAGTAGCAAATATTTAATTACACTAATTTTGGCGTATATGCCAGAAAAAGGCCACTAGTTAGGCTGCCAGGCAATTAACTAATTAGGTGAGTATTGGATATTAATAGGGAAATTTAGGCACTGTGTAAACTAATTACGAAGTTTGGTTTAAATTATGTGGGATTGTATAAATCCAAGTACTATGACCAGGCTTTGTAATCGCTTCTTAGTTAATTTTCTAGAGCACCATGTAATACACAACTGAGAGTCGGATGTGTTCAATGGAGGCGAACAAAGCATCGATCAAGTTACATTAGGCTATTATTGCCAATGGGAGATTGCAGTATAGGTATGCAAATATATATATATATATTTTTTTTTTGCACAGACATCTCGAAGAAGGTCATGCGAATAATTACAATACTCACTATTTACAAAGCGTATAAACGCTGTTACGTACAATTTAGATTCCATACCAGCTGGAAGTAATGTGGATGAATTGCCTTGAAACCAATTATAATCAAATTCCTTGGAGAGGCTGATTCCAGGAAAGTTGCAGAGGCCGTGCGCCAGTCAAGAATTCCAGGTGATACAGTGTTACGTTATTGGAGTTATTTTAATTATTGCAATGGCAAACAAAATGTGCAGACAACCTATCTATTGGTTTATTTAAATTAGTTTTTGTTATTCCTATTTCTCTATACATAGCTAAAATAGCAGAATTACTATTTCTCTGTAACAGCTAGAAATCTTGGTGACTTTCGTGTTGAGAATACAGCACTGCGTTGTTTCAAAGCGTTACGAAGCGCTACAAAAATGGGGTGAGTGACGTGTCCAGGGTTACGGTTGAGGAGGTAGTAAATATATGGGGAACTCTGTCGATGATGGAGTGATGGAGTGTCGATGATTCGAAGTGATCTCAGACACTATAGTTAACATAGAATGGATAATCAACGACATGCTGGTGCCACTTATTGTTCATAACCCATACTAGCTAGGCCTATAATATTTATGTTAGTTTATGCTGAGGACTTGACATATTTCAGACGCCGATTATTATGCAATTTATTAGACACTAGATATTATTGAAACACAGTTTCCTTCAGTTGCTTGCTTGAAATAATAAATGGCTACAGCATGTGGTGTCCAGTTTCCCTGTCAGTATGATGTCTCTAGAAGTGATGAGAATGATATTGAGGGTGACAAAGGACAAAACCGACTGACCACAACAATCCGAAGAATGCCGACAATCTTGACACCCAATCCTAACTGTTGGCCCTAATAATCTGAACAGCATCCAAGAATTCCTTAAGTAGTTTAGCATTACCAATGTCCGACTCGAAAATCTTGACTAAGGATGCTATACCCAGATTTTCAATCTAGTTATCAAATCATCTACTGCCAACAAGAGCATGACTAGCACAAATAATCTTCCGACAACTATACTGGTACAGGGCTGATACAGAGGCATCATGGTTATCATGTAGCAGTTTTCCATTGTATTCCATCAAATCAAATATCCAGCGTACATAAACAGAGCCCAAATTACTACCTGGATGACTCCCGTCCTGGTCTACAGTTTCAATACTAAAAACCTAACGTGTTCCTGTTGTATTAGGCAAACTCCTTCTTACCTAAAGTCTCAACTGGGATAAGCTAGTTTACATGATGCCATGAACCGAATCGTTTTTATTGTTCAAGCCATTACTTTAGTCCATCTTCAATTTCTAGAGCATTCGCTAACACTTTCGCATGAAGTGTTGTCTGCTAAGCTTTCACAATGAGAATTGTCCATACAGAAGCTGCCTCAACGCACTAATATAAAGCCACAGACATAGCCCGCCTCTAAAACCTTATCCTAACTTACTCTACAAATGCAGTATAATATAAAGACCCGTTTTCCTCGTGTTGTATCCAAAAAATGCTCTCAAGGGTGAACTACATGAGAGCCAGAGACAAGACAGATGATCTGTTCTTCCCTGGAGTGGACATAGCAAGCAAGCCATCTATATTCACCCTTAGCCATCAAGTCCATCTCAAAGGTGAATAATACACTCCTAATATATATACTGTATATATATATATATATATATATATATATATATATATATATATATATATATATATATATATATATATATATGTGTGTGTGTGTGTGTATGTATGTGTGTGTGTGTGTGTTTGCGTGTGCATGTGGTTAAATTATACAAACTGAGTTGTAGAACATTTTATATGTAAGTCTAATGATATCCCTCCAATATATAAAAATCCCCTATGAAGTATATGGGTTAAAATAACATATAGATAGGCAGAGGGAACTAGACAGATACTGTAACAATAGTAAACAATATGAAGTGGAAACAAACTACTTCATAAAACAAGTTATCTTTGATCTCTCTCAGTTGTTATTCATATTTAAAAATGAGAGAGAGAGAGAGAGAGAGAGAGAGAGAGAGAGAGAGAGAGAGAGAGAGAGAGAGAGAGAGAGAGAGAGAGAGGTATGAAGGACAAACTAGAGCGAGTTGGGTCTTAATGGGCTTCCAAGGATTAGTATTAGTGGTAAATGGAGTGCCTAGTTGGCCGGGACACTCTTGGTCACACTAGTCTCTTCACATTATTCCTGCCTCAACAAACATGGGGACGGTAGACGCGGATAGAGAGAGAGAGAGAGGAGTTAGAGATAAATTAAACAGAACTAAGCAAACCAAAAAGACTATACTAAATTATTAGTTGACAAAACAAAAATCAATATAACAATATATGAGCTAAAATAAGAAAGAAAAAAACGTACTGCTGTAAGATACGATAAGGAAAGCTATGTATTATATACAACCAGTAAAGATAAGATATAGTTAGAAGAACGAAAAGTCCATGATATGGTCTAATATAAATTAGTTTCTTACAGAGTACATTGAACAGAGTAATGTAAAAACAAGGTAGGATAAGAAAGAAAGCTCACAAGCGGTCAAACTGTTTAACGGTGTTCATGTGTTGTGAAGGTCCAATTTGGCGGTGGAGGCCTATATGGGTGTGGGTGAACAAGGCGGCATTTGAGGCTCTTTCCTGGTTTGGTTAAAGTTTGGGGTACTGAGTCTAGACTCTAGGGTGGCTTGGACGTCTGACAGAAGTGATGGGTTGTGCAGTGTAGCATCCTTATGGAGATAACAATCGTCTGACAGAAGTGATGGGTTGTGCAGTGTAGCATCCTTATGGAGATAACAATCGCGCACGGTTTAAATTTAATATACATTCCGACTCCAAACTTTAACCAGTCCTGGATATTTTGTGCAAGTTATTATTATATGCATGTATCTACCAATTTCGATAGAAATCCTAGAGTTAATATATATATTCATTTATATATATAACTTGGTATATATGCCTTTTTAAAGCTATTACTAAGCTATTCATATGTATAATTTATTTAGATATACAGTATAATTTTTAAGGCTCACTAACACCACAAGAGACCGACCGGGGTCACTTTAAGCTTGGTCAGCAGTGTGGGACAAAAGACTCAAGACATGACTTTGACGCAAGTGAGACAAGAGATGCATAACTTGACCTCAGAAACACAGGACAAGAGACACAACACTTGATCCCGAGACAAATGGCATCAGACGTAACCTTGATGTCAGTGGGACAGTGACAAAAGACTTAATATCAAAGCAGTGCATCAGTGAAATACTTAAAGGATATTCAGTCTAAACTTTGATTAGCCTCAAGTTATTCTGATGGTCTAATAGAGATGCCAAAGTAACTATTCTGCATGTCATCTGTCCCGAGCTCAGAACAGCAGAAGCCAACAACGTACAGTAATCGTAACTTATAGTAATATCCATAATTTTATCTACAATTAAACAGCGTACTCTTGCTTATTAAATCTACAACAAATGAGTCTTAGATACATAGTGGGGGCAATCTTCAGGTCAAGAGCCCACGAAGCTACACTAGCAGGTATCGCCCGTGGAAAGGCAATGTTAAGCACCGGTCTTGTTCTACCTGTTTACTGCACACGAGACGAACGATCATGAGGGACTTTGGAAGCCATTATCACAGTGGACTCTCCCACCACTCCGGCCCTATTCTGCAGTCGTGCTCCAGTGCCTCCATGCGCAGTAGTCTTTCGTATCGCTCTTTGAAACCTACCCGATCTGAGTATGTTGAGTGCTTCGTCTCTTTTATTCTAACCCCGATCTTCCGTCTACAATACGCTAAGTAAGAGTGTGTCGTATTGAAGGACACACTGAACAACTCGAGTGCTATGTCTCATTGTTATTATAGCCATGACCTCTCTCCTACAAGGTGCTAAGCATGAGTGTGCCTGACAGGTCAGGAAGTCACTAGTAGCTAAGGAGCAACACTACCAGCAGACAGGATGAGTACCTACAGGCCGCGGCCGAGACCAAAGACAAACAAGAGTTCAGGGTCCACCTGGAGGGAAGGCTAGCGGTGAGGACAACCAGCTGAGGGAACAAGGGGATGTATCGGACGATCAAACAGATGTGGGGGTAAAATTGTACATGCCATGGGACCCTCAGGTGTTGCGGACATACTCTGCCCGCTTTACCACAGGTAAGATGACCAGGAACACCACTGAGCTCACAGTGGTCACCAGGAAGAAGACCCAAAACAGGATGCGGTCCACGGCGATGGCTATGACCCGCCACTCATTCAATCGCTTCTTCTCCGCGTCCTCTCGTTCTTGGCGACTCAGCAGAACTTTTAGTGCCCTTAGTATCTCATCTTGAGCTCGGTTAGTGCTGATACCATTGGGGTTCGGGCTGTAGGTGCTGTGGAGTCATACATAACATTAGAATAGTTTGTCTTATTACAATTTTTTTTAAATTATCATCAATCACATATTGCAACAGTCAATAATCATATATGTATTTCTACTAATAATCAACGCTTTCATTTAAGTAATTGATTGTCTAGTGACTGCTATGTTTCCCACTCCTCATTCACACCAACTTGCCTGCACACAAATGTACACCATTAACCCACCCTTGGGCACAAACACACACACACACACTTAAACACAATCACCCATCCATCCACATACACATTATCAAATAATTACCTATTTGAGTTAGGTGTCCTGCGGTAAGAATTAGCATCGTTATTGAAGTCTCGCCATCCAATGTTAAGGTTGTGGAGGTCCTCGGCACTGGAAAAGTCACCCTGCATGTTGTTGTCCTTACCATCTTCTCCTACTCCCTCCACTGTCAGCCGTATTGTGTCGTTCTGGGGGAAAAGAGGTTGAAGGGTGACGTTAATTGTGGAAGATTAAAAGATATACTTGAATGGAGATAAGTGGTGTTGTGAATGATGGAGGGCCAGTGTTACAGAGAGAGGGAGAAGGATATTGTTAGAGTAGTGGAGATTAATGGGTTAAAGACAAAGTGGACACAATTGTGAATATTAGTGTGACAGAGGAAGGTTCGTGTTGCTAAGAATAGGTGTAAGGTAGGTATAGGACGCCCATTAACATCCTTTGGAGGGATAAATTCAGCTTTTGTATATGCCATCGCCTTTCTATTGTAAACATTTCAAGTAATGTATCACTGAAGTAGCTGGGCTTATATGCATATGTGAGCACCCCCTCTCTAGTACCTTAGGATGATGATCCTTCCCCCCAACATTGTTAGAGAAGTCCCCGTAGAGTGCTGTTGTGACCACCCTAGGGTGGGCGTTGGCGTTTGGGTGTGTCAAGGATGCTTCTTCACCGTTACCCTTTGACGATGTCCGTGTCCGTCGCCGTTTCAGATGGCGACCAAAGAAACTGCGTCTGGCCGTGACAGTGGCAGATGTGGAGTTGCTCTTGCACAGGCGTCTGTCTGACCCATGGCTGCGCATGAACACTCTGAAGTAAAGAAAATAGACTGATATAGACAATAAGTTGATTATTGTGTGTGTGGGTACATGTGATATACTTAATAATTAAATATATGTTATAGAGGTAAGAGAAACATGCTCGTAATTCGTATAATGTTCGTTTATTACACTCTAATAACAGGTCATTCTATATAGGTATTATTATGCATGACCCACTCAATTGCAAAATCAATAACATTCTCTTGTTATTAATCACGTTGTGAGAAATGTACATTTATTGCCAATTTGTCTTTAAACACAACTCAATAAATATCTTATAAGAACACGACTCAATAAATATCCTTAAATCATTGTAGTACTTTTCGTACTGATTCTACAATACTATGATAAATATACAATAACTATTTGTTCTGGTTTACCTGAACCAAAGTGATTTGAGTGATTTCTGCAAATCTGCAATATCCAACGCTTGTGTTTAACCAAGCGTATTATTAAGGTCTGCCAGATTTCTATTGCAGACGTCGGATACCGAATAACCATTGTTTGTTAACTGTTTGTGTTAATAGGCAGTTGCACTACTCTCATACTATTTGTTTTCCAAAAATAATATTGTTTTATCCATAGTAGTAGTGTTACTATTATTATGTTAATGTTATCATTATTATTATTATTTTTAATATTATTATTATTATTATTTTTATTACCAACTCTGCAAAGCAGAGTGGTATCGCGCAAACAGATCCCGCCCGTATACTGTGCACTACCAGCCAGCTTGTCCGTCGGCGTCATCGTCGTCCGTCTGGAAACTTCTAGACCGTTTGATGGATTTTCACCAGACTTCACAGGTACTGTATATCCTTTTGGTCAATGTGAAGGTCAGTCAAAAAGAAATTTTAAAATTTAGCTAAATAGTCAAGGTCAAAGGTCAAGGTTATAAAGAAGGGCAATATTTCATATTTGTCAGTATTTACTCAAATTTCTTCATTTTCTATATACAAGTTACTGCTAACCTTGATATCTTATTGACCAGATTTTAGATAAATATTCTAAAGGGTAAGGTCAAATTTCAAGGTTAAAGGTCAAAATAAAGTTTTAACTAGTATGTCTTATATTAACTGTTAGATTGCAACTAGGCTGACCATGTACATTTGGAATACCTAGGCCAAGGTATATGCAATTATATTTGAAAGGTCAAGATCACAGGTCAAGGTCAAATATAAGGTCAATATGCTAATTTATTTAGTCTTCATGCAAAATTCACAACATTCGATGAGGTAGTTAAACTTTAAATGAAAACTATTATATTAACACCTTACGAGCGGCCTATGCGGTTTATTTATGTGTACCGCACAGCGGGGTGTTTTTAGCCAAAATAGGGCTGTTTACGTGATCATTTTCATGCCTAAATAAGACCCAGAACGTAAAACAAGTACCTATCCCTGAAAGGGCATAAACAGAGCTTTCGAATGACACCATAACGATCCTTGTATGATGGATAGTTTTCTTGCAATAACCGTGCAACGCGAGTGCAAAAAGCAGGTAATTCGGTACTTTCAGTACATAATTGAGTATGTAGCGAGTGAGAGAGGGAGGAGGGAGCTGAGATTTGTGTCAGTAGGTTCGCCGCGGTGGTCTGGAGCAGTCATACGCTCGCTAGTCTCCTGCCACCACTTGTCTCTCTCTCTCAGCCACATTACGTGCTGAAATTGCCACTCGAGTTATGTCGAGCGCCGCCACATAGTCCAGCTTTATTTAACTCGACTTATGTTGCTTGCCGCTAAATAAGGGTTAAAGTTTGAGACACATATCATAAAGGTCAAGAGAAAGGTCAAAGGTTGAGGTCAACTATCCTATTAATATATAAATGAAACTAACTGATGAGTTTTAAACAAATTAGGCACGCTTATTTGATTATCCAGGGCAACGGCAATGCAAAATATATATATATATATATACTCCTACATAAAGGTTAAGGTTACAGGTCAAGATCAAACTTCAACTATCGTACTATTATTAATTAAAAAAGATTACTCAAATTTCGGAAAATTGGCTGTGTTAGTTGCTTAATACTTAAATAACATCAAATTTTGTATAAATATTGTAATAGGTCAAGGGTCAAAGGTCAAGGGTTAAGGTCAAAGGTCAAAACAAGAGTGCTCATCATTTTCTCTAAGCCCCTCCTAGACTATATAATGTATTGTCACCAAATTGTGCAGGCAAATTCAGTTGGTCAATGCGACGATCATCCAAATATATATAGCCTATTTTCTTTTTACTCAAAGGTCAAGGTCACAGTATTTTTCACTATTTCTTATCTATAAGACTTTATTTGAATTACACCATATTCATACAGCTATTTAATACTAACCATGGTGTTAAGCTGACCAAATTATCGATAAGAATTCCAATTTTTAAGGTCAAACCTCAAGGTAAAAGGTCAAATTATGATGTTTACGAATATTTTATACTAACAGTAAGATTCTCACTAGGCATATGAAGTATATTCGGAATACCTAGACCAAGGATATACAAGAATAATTATAATTCCATTTGATAGGCCAAAGTCAAAGGTCAAGGTCAGGGAGATCAACTTTCACAATTAAAAAAAGATTACTCAAATTTCTGTATTTCTTTACTATTCATGCAAACTTCACACAATTTGGTGAGACAATTGTACTTTAACCCGAAAAGTGAGATAGAGCTCACGGAAGAATGTGTATAGCAAATGCGATAGACCTCACAGAAGCAAGACCATGAAAAACCCTAAAAAAATGCCCCAGGGGCTTTCAAAACAAAGGAATATGTCATTAGGTGAGATAATTCTTCTCTTGTACTTCCTACCACTCATCAATATGTTTCTCACACCCCCCACCCCACCTTCCCCACATTTTTCTCCACTCCCTCCCTCTTCAATTATGACCTATTTTTCCTCTTATTTTCATCATACGTTGGTTAATTTTCATGTGAATTTATATCCCGGGGTTACGTAGCACAAGGGAGTTACATAACAGACCTTATATAACTCTGAGACTTCACCCGCCCGCCTCAGTATACCTAGAGAGCTAGAGGAGGGAGGATATATTTCTCTCCGCCTCATGCCTGAGGATACGACTGGGCAGCGAATATTTACGATTTTGACCACTCAAATGCTTTCCTCACTTATTTTATCACTACAAGGTTCATATGTTCATCATATTGATAAAATATGTGCTCATGGAAAATAAATTATGCTTTATATGGTAGATATAATGAATTATCTCAGAGTATTGTGTAATTAATTCGCATATAACTATGTTGTGTTACAGGCCATAGGCGCGCTCCCCGGGTTAAATTAAAATTAAAATATTAAACTTTCATACATCATGAAGGTCAAGATCAAGGTCAACTATTCCTTTAATGCCTCTGAAACTAACTGATGAGCTGTAATGAAATTTGGCATGCTTATATTATTTTCCAGTTCTACATCAATGCAAACAAAAATGTAATCCTACATATAGGTAAAGGTCCAATGTCAACTTTCGTAGTTACAAAGATTACTCTGAATTCGTCAAGCTGTATTAGTTGCACTTTACTTAATTACCATATCAATTTCATATATATAGTGTAACGGTTAAGGTTGAAGGTCAAGGTCAATCATCACAACAAGGGTGTTCATAATTTTCCTTAAACTCTTCCTCGACTGTTTATCCCCTTCTGTGCTGGCGCATTCTTTTTCATTATATTTTAACTATATTTAGACAATTTTGGCCAGCTTAATGGGATATGTGCTAGTAAAAAGGGATATTCATAATAGTTCGAAGCCTGTTAATTGCTGGAGGCCTTTCTTAAACTAAATAAAATCGTATATTAGCCAATATAAAATGAAAAGTACACAACTGGTACTGAACGGGTTAGTGTATTGTCACCAAATATTGTAAGCAAATTCGGTTGGTCAATGCAACGATTGTCTAAATGTTTTGTTTTTGTTAGTCAAAGGTCAATGTGAATGGTGTATATATATATATATATATATATATATATATATATATATATATATATATATATATATTGTTGTACCATAGATATTATACACACATTTTAGAATTCTAGGTCGCAGAGTTGGGTATGCAGTTTATGTTCTTTTTCCTTTTGTTTTTCTGTTTTTGGTAAATGCGAAAACTGCACATTTACTTTATTATTATTATTAAAAACAACAATAGAAGTATTACAGCTAATGATTACTAAAGCAATAATACTTAGACACACTACTATTAGTAGTAAAGTGAGAGTGTTACCTCCTCATCCATGGAGGGACCTCCCTCTGTATGGGTCCCCGGTAATGACAGTTGAGGACGATGACAGTCATGATGATGCTGATGGACGTGATGGTCATTACGGCAGTCAGGTAGATGCCTACACCCGAGGGACACCAAACAACATTAAAACACATTAGGATAAGATAGGTAAAATTTGTGCATATCTGGTAAGATTAGGTTTAGGATACATTATACCGTGCGGTTAATTTGACATGGAACCATACGTATGAACATTCGTGGATAGGTTATATATTATTTATTTATATATATATATATATATATATATATATATATATATATATATATATATATATATATATATATATATATATATATATATATATATATATATATATATATATATATATCTATATGTATATATATATATATATATATATATATATATATATATATATATATATATATATATATATATATATATATATATAATAATATATATATATATATATATATATATATATATATATATATATATATATATATATATATATATATATATATATATATATATATATATATATATATATATATATATATATATATATATAAATATATATACAGTATATATATATATATATATATATATAATATATATATACAGTATATATATACAGTATATATATATTTATGTATTTATTTATGTATTTATTATATATATGTTTGACAATTGAAGTATCTCGCGTGCACTAGGTTGATAGTTTCTGGTAGATGGACAGAGGCAGAAAGTGTGATGATATACTGCCCACCTTATTTTACCATGTATGGGAATCACTTAATGATTTGTTGTTGACACCATTAAATCACCTTCTTCTTCGCAGAGCGCTGCATTTTACCTTAAAACATGATTCTGTTCTATATGTAAACCAACAGAATAAAGAAATTAGCATGACATATCGTGACCCCTCAAACTGGTTTAAGGAGCCTCCGAAATGCATATCATAGATAAGCATTAATTCGGAATTTTTATTCAGCCCGAGATTGATTCGAAAATGTTTATGCAACATTAATGACTGCGAAAGTAGGGTAAATTTCTAATAACATGAGAGGCAACAGAAATTGTAGATCAACTTGTACATCCTGAACCAAACAAAAATTAAAGATAAATAAAGAGGTAGATAAATATTATACAATACATTATATATATGTCAATGGGAAGATATTATTGGGATTGAATTTGTGGTGTACCTAGTATCAGTGAATTACCACAAAGCCCACCGAAATGCCAAAAAAATACCCTCATTTTTCCCTGATTAAATAACACTGTATAAATATTCCCATATTCAAAATATGTTACAGGGGGACAATGCCTAGTGAGTTCACAGCTCAATAGGTGGCGTTCTGAGAGTGAGGGTCTGAGTCAGGAGGGTGAGATGGTGAAGCACTTGGGCGAAGCAACCAGCCGCTTCAGAGATGGAGCTGCTTATGCCCGAGAGGGAGTAGTTGGAATATAGAAAAAAAAAAATATATATATGTTCTTATAATATAGAGGCCAGATCAGGGTAATGTTTTTCAATGTTTGTGTTTGTATATACAGTAGGATATATATAGCGATAAAAAAAGCATGGCACTAACATGCAATATACATTAATAGTGTTAGAGTTATTTTGTAGATTGATTAAAATTACCTAGGGAGAACTGCAATGTTCTACAACTACAAACCGGATTAAAAAATAGTTATTAATATATATATATATATATATATATATATATATATATATATATATACCGGTATATATATTATATATATATATATATATATACACACAATATACTGTATATATATATTGTTTTGCTACATTCCACCTCAGCAAACATAACAGAACGCATAGGTACATTCATCATAGCCCATACAGAACGTACATCTACAAGAAATACACGAGTGGACCAAGCAAAGATGTTCTCCCTGGCAAAACAAATTCAATACAAATGGACCACACCCTCACAGCAGCCAGCCTACCGTGGTAACTGTCCTCCTACCCAAAATCTCACCTTTACCAGATAGATTAAAACCAATAGGGTCTAACATATATAAGAGACAGGTAACAGACTAGGAACTTCTTATCCGAACCCCACAGACCAGCAGGAGAAGCACGACTCGGGTACAGGTATGGATGGAGAGACTATTCGGCAGCTCATCTGTTCCCTTTTGTAGTCCGGCTCACAAGGAGAGGGCGAGAGTACCAACGGCAGCAGACCAACAGAAGAAGAAGGTACTCCGACGCGACTACGACAAGAGCAGTGACCCTAATAAAGTCCCTAATAAATATATTAGATATGTCACTTATGTGCCTGTGACCCCTTCTAAATATATAAACCAATTATATAATACACACACTATCTCTTTTGCCACGTTTACCGAATATATTTATACTGAATAGTTATTTGTTTACGACAATTGAGTTATAAATAAATATTGCTTAGCGTAAACAACTCCCGGACATCACCACACAAAGAACATTATAATTTAGTTGTATCATTCATGATCCCCTCCCATATACACATATTATGTCTGCCTGTTTTCTTTCCACAGGCTCTACCATATTTGTACTTGTAAATATCTTAAACTTTGATTTGACGCCATTGAACCTTTGAAGACAGCCGAGGGAAAACAATATATAAACAAAAGATAGCAATATAGCAATGGAAATAAGAGAGGGGTTGGAAAGATGGGATGAGTATCTAGAATTATTTGATAATGATCGAGAAGATCCACCCCAGATAAATGTACCAATGGAAGGTCTTGACATCCTAGAAAGGGAAATAGAGAGAACACTAGAAAGGATAAAGAATGGAAGGGGTGCCATGAATGAATGGATAATGACAGAAATATTGATGGTATGTAAATCATTTTGTATACAAATAATAAGCAAAATAGCAAACAAAATGTATAAAAGTGGAAACATTCCCAAAAATTTAGCAAGCCCACATTCATAGCTATATCGAAAAAGCCTGGGGGAACAGTGTAGTCAGCACAAAATGATAAGCTTGATGAGCAATGTCACAAACAATATTCCGAAAGTAATCTTAGAAAGAGTAAGAAATATAATTAAAATGGAAGTAGCAGAGGAACAGTATGGATTTATTGAAAAAAGGGACACGGATTGCAAATTCAATTATGCGAATGCTTGCGGAACGATCAATAGAAATGCAACACGACCTTTACCTATGCTTCATTAATTATGAGAAGGCATTCAACCGGGTGAAACACGCCCGGCTATTAACCCGTCCAGCCCCGGCTAGTTTTGTAATGTTTGTTCACCAGAACCCGGCCGGTTTTCAAAAAATGCTTTTATTCCAGAAACAATAGCGAATGGGTTAGGAATGAAGGAAAAACCACGAAAAACCGCTCAAAAAGCTTAAAGAATGGTCCTACAGAGCCCCCGAAAACGTATTTTGCAGGAGTAAAAAATTTAAGGCAATTACCCCCAAAAAACAGGTTATTGCGCGCTCACGCGCACGCACGTGGACTTTGAGAGTTTTCAACCATCGGCACGGTTGCGTGGGATACGTACACAGTTCCCATACAAATCTGAGCCCTCTTGAGTGGCTACACCTGAGGTTACGGTCGGCGCAATTAGGGTGACGCGCCAGGCACGTCTCTGGGGCTGTGCGTTACATTCATCGCCGACGCGTCAGGCGCGTCGCTGGGGCTGTACGGGTTAAGGATGCTTCAAGGGATGAGAATCGATGGCAAGGATTTGCAATTTAACATTAACCCTTAATTAGCGGCGAGCAACATAAGTCGAGTTAAATAAAGCTGGACTATGTGGCGGCGCTCGACATAGGTCGAGTGGCAATTTCAGCACGTAATGTTGCTGAGAGAGAGAGACAAGTGGTGGCAGGAGAGTAGCGAGCGTATGACTGCTCCAGACCACCGCGGCGAACATACTGACACGAATCCCAGCTCCCTCCTCCCTCTCTCACTCGCTATATAAGGAATTGTATCGGGAAAGTGGCTAATTACATGCTTTTTGCACTCGCGTTGCACGGTTATTGCAAGAAAACTAGCCATCATAAAAGGATCGTTATGGTGTCATTCGAAAGCTCTCTTTATGCCCTTTCAGGGATAGATACTTGTTTTACGTTCTGGGTCTTATTTAGGCATGAAAATGATCACGTAAACAGCCCTATTTTGGCTAAAAACACCCCGCTGGGCGGTACATATAAATAAACCGCATAGGCCGCCCTTAAGGTGTTAAATGTTATTGGAATCAAGAGGGTGCTCTGAGTGATAGGAGAAGGAGTGCGCCAAGGTCGAGTAATGTCGCCAGGTTTATTTTAATTATACAGTGAAATAATCTCAAGATAAATTGGAGGAGATGAAGGGAGGGGGGGAAAATGTAAATAACATAAGATATGCTGATGACACTGTATTGATTGCCAACATAGAAGCTAAGCTACAGACACTACTTATCTTAGTAAATGAAACCAGTGACAAACGAGGTATTGAAATTAATATAAGGAAAACAGAAACAGTGATCATCTCGAAAAAAGTCAAATCCTCCACCCTGTAACATAACCATATACAATAGCGTTATTAACCCATAACTATCGGCGCGCAACATAAGTCGAGTATAATAAATCTGGACTATCTGGCGGCGCTCGACATAGGTCGTGTGGCAATTTCAGCACGTAATGTTGCTGAGAGAGAGAGACAAGTAGTGGCAGGAGAGTAGCGAGCGTATGACTGCTCCAGACCACCGCGGCGAACCTACTGACACGAATCCCACCTCCTCCCTCCCTCTTTCACTCGCTATATACGGAATTGTATGGGGAAAGTGCCGAATTACATGCTTTTTGCACTCGCGTTGCGCGGTTGTTGCAAGAAAACTAGCCATCATAAAAGGATCGTTATGGTGTCATTGGAAAGCTCTGTTTATGCCCTTTCAGGGATAGATCCTTGTTTTACGCTCTGGGTCTTATTTAGGCATGAAAATGATCACGTAAACAGCCCTATTTTGGGTAAAAACACCCCGCTGGTGGCTACATATTATATACTGCCTAGGCCGCTCGTAAGGTGTTAATCAGTCCCAGTTCCTTGTATACCTCGGAAATACCTTGACACAAGACGGTTGATGCGACATCGAAGTAAAGAAATGGATTGCGATAACCAAGAAGGGATTCAACAACATGAAAAACAATAATTAGAAACCTAGAAGCATGCATATACTTAACAATGACATGTGGAAGTGAGACATGGACCCTAAGCATGGAAAACAAGAGGAGATTCGAAGCAGCCGAAATGTAGTACCCAAGGAAAATGTAGAGGACCCTGTGGACGTTGGCATGACTGACGAATCAGCAAATGCTCAGGAGAGCTCACATTAAAAAAGCTTTGCTTGAAACAATTAGAAAAAGACAGCTTATTTTCTTGGGTCATGTCCTCGTCACCAAATCATTGAACATCTATATCTTAACATGCAATTTTGATGAACGGAGGGCAAGAAAAGACATAAACTGAATTACGTGGAGAGTCTACTGGAGGATGTGGAAGGGAAGTGGAAGTCAACACAGTTCACTCAACCGGCACAGGACAGATCGAGGTGGAAAACGAATGATCGCTAACGTCAATGACACAGCACTACCGACCGCGGCTACGGTCTGTTTATACTATCTATCTATCTATTGCCTGACGCCGTGATCCCCGAAGGTGTGGCCACGAACGAACCGCCCCCATGCACCTCTGTCCCCAGTCAGTCGACGCCCCTCCCCCCAACCAGCACCGCCTTCGTTCATGTAGTTCCTCACTCCATCCTTCCACCTCATATTCGGTCTACCTCTCCCCCTCTGTCCCTCCACCTCGCTCTCGTACACCCTCTTAGTCATTCTCTCGCTTTCCATACGTTCCATATGGCCGAACGTATGTGTTGTTCCTTTTCACACTTTCCAGCACATCTACCTCCACACCACACCTCCTTCTTACTTCCTCATTAGTCTGTCTATCCCTCCATGTAACTCCGCACGCACTCCTTAAGTAATTCATTTCCACTGCTCTCACTCTTGGTCTGAGTCTCTCAACCAACGTCCATGCTTCGCTTCCGTAAGTCAGTGTCGGGATTACCACACTGTCATGCAAGGACTTCTTCACTTCCATACTGACCACCCTATTTCTTGTTACTGCTTTTAGCGTTCCTACAACCCTCTTCCCCTGTTTTACCCTCTCCCGCACCTCTTCATCCATAGTCCCATCTTTACTCAACACACTGCCCAGATACTTAAAAGAGTTGACGATCTCCATAGCCTGACCGTTCAGCTTCACCTCACACTCTGTGACTTCACCCCTTTCGAAGACCATAACCTTGCTCTTCCCCGTATTTACCTTCAAATTCCGTTTTTCGCACACTGTTCCAAACTCATGTTTATACTCGTTCAACAATTTATTATTTATTATTGATTATGGATTATTTATTATGTATTATGTAATTATATTGATTATAATAATAATTGATTATTGATTACTGATATATTTCACCATTGTAACCATTCCTAAGTCACTGTCGTCTGCTTTCATGCATCGTTTGGGAATCAAACGCCTCAGAGGCCATCCAGGGTTTTCACGGTGGGAATAGCTAATGGCCTCCTGAGAGCTCATCCGATTCTGATGAGTAATTAATACCGACAGCAACTTAGGTGGTATACATGTCCTGTATGAGTCAATGGTCCTTAAATCGAGTGGGATTTAAGGCTAGAGCAGAATAGATGAACTAGATACAGAAAGTTATATTTAACTAAACATTTTTTTCACCTATTAGTTGAAGTAAATTATTCCTTTGCACTGACTGCTATAGCTCAGTTAAAATCAGTAAATCTATATGCTATTTCATGGCCAACCTTCCGGTCATAAATGGGAAGAGGGACCTGAAGCGTCCTATATAACAAATACATAATAAGAGCACAATTGTTAATGCTATTGAAATTGTAAATATCCAGCAAGACAGGCTACTTCATATCCAATTGTCACTAAGATCCCAAAAGTTCAAATTTCAACTGTGACATGTTTATCTTTACAAGTATCATCTGAATGTTTAATGCATAGCTTTACTTTCAAGCCAAACGAATCTTAATGTAACAAACTAAAGTTTACATTTCATATTATATAGTTCCAATTTATTTAACTTTTTTTCTTTTCTTATGTGTGTGGAGGAGACAAAAGGCAGGTTGCCTGTAGCGTATGTCTCCCCCGAGGTAAAAGAGTGACAGAGCCAAATTCAAGGGACGTTGGAGTCGAAATGCCTCTACCCACTAAGTTTAAAGCAGTCTAAGTCATAGGATGAAGGAAATATTGATTGAGGGAGAGAGTTGTTCCAGAGTTCACTTGTTGAGTAGAAGAAAGACTGAGAAAATGTGCAAATTCTTGGGTTAGAGAGCTGGACAGAATAGGAGTGAGACTGTGTTGAAAGGCGGGTGCCTCGCACTCGCCGCAAAGGAGGGGGTATACACTGACAGAGCTCTGAAGAACACTGGTTGTTGTAATAGCGATAGAAGAGTGAAAGAGATGCAACATTGCGGCGTGTAGAAAAAGAATGTAGGGAATTAGTAAGAGGAGGCGAGTTGATGAGGCGAAATGCTCGGTTTCAAACAATTTATAATATATCTACACCATTTATAATATATCTACACCATTTATAATATATCTACACCATTTATAATATATCTACACCATTTATAATATATCTACATAATATATCTACACCATTTATAATATATCTACACCATTTATAATATATCTACACCATTTATAATATATCTACACCATTTTATTATATATCTACACCATTTATAATATATCTACACCATTTTATAATATATCTACACCATTTATAATATATCTACACCATTTTATAATATATCTACATCATTTATAATATATCTACACCATTTATAATATATCTACACCATTTTATAATATATCTACATCATTTATAATATATCTACACCATTTTATTATATATCTACACCATTTTATAATATATCTACACCATTTATAATATATCTACACCATTTATAATATATCTACACCATTTTATAATATATCTACATCATTTATAATATATCTACACCATTTTATTATATATCTACACCATTTTATAATATATCTACACCATTTATAATATATCTACACCATTTTATAATATATCTACACCATTTTATAATATATCTACACCATTTTATAATATATCTACACCATTTTATAATATATCTACACCATTTTATAAAATATCTACACCATTTTCCACCTCATAGCAGGAATATCGATCGTCCCCTTTTCATCCATTTAACTTTAATCGACCATGTTCTGCAATTGCTCTTTTTATTCGAGCCACATAATGTCTAAAACACATACATTTTAACCGTGGCAAGTCTAGCCCACCGTAATTTAATTCACTAGGGCTACACATTTCCATTGGCCTAATCGTTGCAAGGAAAAAAGGTTATATATAAAGGGTATTGTCGTCTACTGTCAGGGATGCCATTGTATTACGACGTTAGACGTATTTAAACCTGACCCCCTGAAAATAATACAAACTTCCTAAATTACTTTATTGCCCTATATATATATTGTGAGAGAGAGAGAGAGAGAGAGAGAAAGAGAGAGAGAGAGAGAGAGAGAGAGAGAGAGAGAGAGAGAGAGAGAGAGAGAGAGAGAGAGAGAGAGAGAGAGAGAGAGAGAAAAAGAGAGAGATAATCCAGGATATGAGACAGGGGGAGATAATGGGCATATAAGCAGGAGAATAATTATGCGAGGGGGAGATTGAGAGGAGGGAGAGGAGGGTAGAAAAAACAACCCTTCGCCTACTTTAAGTCTTTCCTGATATTGAATGAAAACGTGCAATTATACAAATAATTATACAAACAAGATGTCATAGCATTACAGGTTGATACACGACACAGTTTGTAACGTAACGAGAAGTTGATATTTGTAAGTACACGACTTCATCCATAATATGAATAAGAAATAAACATAAAATACAGTGAGCATTTCATTACATCTTGGCAGCTTTAATCAAATTATTTAATTAACGTGGGTAAAGTTCTATAGCGAGACAGGGATAAAATACTACAATTGTTTTTTTAGAGCATTGGAAAAAAACTATATAATATAATGTATCTCTAGTTTCTGCTAAGCGATTCAGATCTATCTTAGGACGAGTGTCTAGATGTTAAACAGTTAATTTTTTTTTCAATCGCATAGGAAACTAATTGGCGTATTACAAGAACATAATAGAATGTTTTTGGCCATACGTTTTTGTGTGTTGTATATAATAAAGTGTTTTCTAAATAGGATTATCTTGATACAAATAGTCTACAAATATTATATAGTTCAATATGCTCTCAAATAGAACGATTTTTCAACATAAAAGTAATTGAGTGATAAAACATGTCAAACCATAAGATTAGAAATAATTTAGCTCAAAAAAATGCAGTGAAGACCATTTATGAGGGTGCAAAGGCGGCAGTACGTGTGGCAAATGAGCAGAGCGAGTTCTTTGATCTGAATGTTGGGTTGAAACAGGGGTGTGTGATGACTCTGTGGTTGTTTAATGTATATATGGATGGAGTCATGAAAGAAATACAAGGAAGAGCAGTGGATGTTTGTGTATCGCTGATAAGGGAGGGAAACGACTGGAAGCTACCTGTTTGCTGATGATACAGTTCTGATGAGCGATAATGAATGGGAGTTGCAGGGTCTGGTAAATATGTTTGGAACAGTGTGCGAAAAACGGAATCTGAAGGTAAATGCGGGGAAGAGCAAGGTTATGGTCTTGGAAAGGGGCGAAGCCACTAAGTGTAAGGTGAAGTTGAACGGTTAGGCTATGGAGATTGTCAGCTCATTTAAGTATATGGGCAGTGTGCTGAGTAAAGATAGGAGTATGAATGAAGAAGTGCAGGAGAGGGTGCAACAGGAAAAGAGGGTTGGAGGAACGCTGAAAGCAGTAACAAGAAATAGGGTGGTCAGCATGGAAGTGAAGAAGTCCTTGCATGACAGTGTGGTAATCCCGATATTGACTTATGGAAGCGAAGCATGGACGTTGGTGGAGAAACTCAGACCAAGAGTGAGAGGGGTGAAAATTAGTTACTTGAGAAGTGCATGCGGAAGTACATGGAGGGATAGACAGACGAATGAGGAAGTAAGAGGGAGGTGTGGTGTGGAAGTAGATGTGGTGGAAAGTGTGAAAATGAATACCTTGAGATAGTTCGGCCATATGGAACGTATGAGAAGCGAGAGAATGACTAAGAGGATGTACGAGAGCGAGGTGGAAGGACAGAGAGGGAGAGGTAAACCGAGAGAGACGTGGAAGTATGAAGTGAAGAAGTATATGAATGAAGGCGGTGCTGGTTGAGAGGAGGTGCGTTGACTGACTGGGGACAGGTGCATGGGGGCTTTTCGTTTGTGGCAACCCCTTCGGGGATCACGGCGTCAGGCAATATATAGACGGATAGCTTAGCTCCTGTTTGGTTCATATTAGATGTTGATAGTACAGTTGACAGTTGGCAGATTATCAACTATTGTGGTAATATGCAAAGGATGGTATAACATAGGAAGTGTGTATTATTATATGGTTCTTTGCAGAGTAATGAAATTGTGATGGCCACATCTTCAGCATCTCCAGGAAATGCACCCACCAAAATAGCATTCAATATAGTAAAGCCAGACAATAAAAACACCTACACAGGAATAGCAGAGTCTACCACTCACCATTTTTTAAATGCAGAAGACTGTCTCACATCACCTGCTTAGCTCCACCCCCAAACCGTACCTCGCTGGTGTCCCCACCATTCCAGTATCCCACCTGCCACCTGGCTCACTATTCACACCTAATCCAGCTTACTCCAAGCAGAAAGGACACAACTCCACCCCTTTACACTCGGGTAAGGGTTACCTTATGGCCTCCAAGACCAAGCAGAGGAAGAAGCACCAGAAACTAGGAAATACTGGCTGGCAGAGTTGTTCAGTAGCTCACCTCCTCCCAGCTCATCGATACTCACCAAGGTCGATTACCCAATGCTTATCAAGGCCAACCCGGTGCTTACCAAGACCCCCTTGGTGCATACTAAGACCACCCTGGTGCTTATCAAGACCAACCTTGTACTTACCAAGACCACCCCGGTGCTTACTAAGACCACCCTGGTCCTTATCAAGACCACCCAGTGCTTACCAAGACCAACCTTGTGCTTACCAAGATCAACACGGTGCTTACCAAGACCACCCTTGTGCTTACCAAGACCAACCCGGTGCTTATCAAGACCACCCGGTGCTTACCAAGACCAACCTTGTGCTTACCAAGACCAACACGGTGCTTACCAAGACCACCCTTATGCTTACCAAGACCAACCCGGTGCTTATCAAGACCACCCGGTGCTTACCAAGACCAACCTTGTGCTTACCAAGACCAACACAGTGCTTACCAAGACCACCCTTGTGATTACCAAGACCAACCCGGTGCTTATCAAGCCCACCCCAGTGCTTACCAAGACCACCCTTGTGCTTATCAAGACCAACCCGGTGCTTATCAAGACCACCCAGTGCTTACCAAGACCAACCTTGTGCTTACCAAGACCAACCCGGTGCTTACCAAGACCAACCCGGTGCCTACCAAGACCAACCCGGTGCTTACCAAGAACAACCCGGTGCTTACCAAGACCAACCCGGTGCCTACCAAGACCAACCCGGTGCTTACCGAAACCAACCCGGTGCCTACTGAGACCAACCCAGTGCTTACCAAGAATAACCCAGTGCTTACCAAGAATAACCCAGTGCTTACCAAGACTAACCCAGTGCTTACCAAGAATAACCCAGTGCTTACCAGGACTAACCCAGTGCTTACCAAGACCAACCCAGTGCTTACCGAGACTAACCCAGTGCTTACCAAGACCACCCCCGTGCCTACCGAGACCACCCCAGTGCTTACCGAGACTAACCCAATGCTTACTAAGACCAACCCAGTGCTTACCGAGACTAACCCAGTGCTTACCAAGACCACCCCAGTGCTTACCGAGACCACCCTGGTGCTTACCGAGACTAACCCTGTGCTTACCAAGACCACCCCAGTGCTTACCGAGACCACCCCGGTGCTTACCGAGACTAACCAAATGCCTACCAAGACCACCCCAGTGCTTAAAGAGACCACCCCAGTGCTTACCGAGACCACCCCGGTGCTTACCGTGACTAACCCAGTGCTTAAGCAGCAGTCACACTATGAAGACAAGGGAATTACCGCGGCGATTTAGAGGTCTTAAGGAGGACTTCATCTAAGTCACCGCGCGTCGTGGGTGGTCCCCGCGCATCCCCACGGTACAGTACGGTACGATGGGTGGCCAGGATGGTCGTGGCTGGTTCCGATTTGCTTTGAACATGCAAGAGGCATGGAAAATTGGTCGCCGAGCTAGCCGCGGTCGTGAGGCAAGCGCCGTCACGCGCCCACCGGTATGCGCGTGAGGGGGACCGGTAGCCGACCGGTCAGCGCCGTGTGTCGCCATGCGTCGCCAAAGCGTTGGCCCCCGACACGCGCCACGTGGCGGGGCTCGCGCGCCCCCATCCATGATGCCGTGATCCCTCAGGCAGACATTTACTCTTGTTACTCAAGTTACGGATGATCGGCAAAGACAATCGGCACTCCTTGAGTCGCCGCGGTAATTACCTTAAGTCTTCATAGTGTGACCGCACCTTTACCAAGACCACCCCAGTGCTTACCGAGACCACCCCGGTGCTTACCGAGACTAACCAAATGCTTACTAAGACCACCCCAGCGCTTACCGAGACCACCCCAGTGCTTACCGCGACCACCCCGGTGCCTACCGAGACTAACCAAATGCTTACTAAGACCAACCCCGTACTTACCGAGACCATCCCGGTGCTTACCGAGACTAACCCAGCGCTTACCGAGACCACCCCGGTGCTTACCGAGACTAACCCAGCGCTTACCGAGACCACCCCGGTGCTTACCGAGACTAGCCAAATGCTTACTAAGACGAACCCAGTGCTTACTAAGACTAACCCAGTGCTTACTACGACCAACCCGGTGCTTACTAAGACCAACCCTCTCCATGCTTTATGAGACCCTACAAAGCCCACCTCGCAGCCCTTACTGGAAGCAGCCGAGCTGACGGGATGAGAGCTAACAGCAACCGCCAGCTGAAGACCCAAAGAGAGAAGATAAGACAAAACTGATAGATGACCCCAGCAATCACTCACATGCAGCCAAGATAGAGAGTTGCAATCCTGACCTTCTTGTTACATTTGGGAAACATATTGTTCAATATTTAATGAGTTGCCATTGCGCTAGTTTGTTCCCTGTTTCAGGCGCCCTCCTAAACGTCATATTTGTATCAAACCCACACGATATCCCCTTTGCCATCTTACCAAGGTTAATTATAATTATTGTGCTGTTATCTTAAGAGCTCAATCTTTGGTTCGTAATGAGGTCAACAGGTAATTGGCATGCGAAAGAGAATATATTAGACAACAAGCAGGAATCACTGTTTACAAACTTTATTTATTTACTCACTAGGTATAGTGTAGAGCAGATCAAATGTCCCTCCCGATATGACATGACTATACATGACTAATTTTTGTCCATGGCTGTGCAATAAACGTAATACTCTTATTTACTCATAACCATATCATAGCACAATCATTATGTAACCGTAATGTAGTTAATATTTGAAATATATTGTTTGAATGTTATATTTGGTGACTTCTTTTATTTACCAGAGAGAGAGAGAGAGAGGCTCCTCCCCTTGGGTGACGTCACAGTCGCTGCGCCCTCTGATTGGTTCTAACTACTCTAGGTACACTACTAGTACAACGTTTCGGAATATGCGTCCGGCTTGCTGTGGGGATCCTCCCACGCACACGATGTATGTATGGGAAGGTGCACGCAAATGGACACAGAAAGATCAATGGAGCGGCTGGACTGAACTCCACGTGTATGACTAATTATGGTATTACTTGTACCTAGGGCAATTGGAAACAGAGATACACAATGCAACATAAACATAATATACATCAATGCACATCCAAATATATATATATATATATATATATATATATATTGTCTTTCTAAAGTTTTTGAAACTATTCTTGTTTCCAAATTTCTTAAGCATTTCTCTTCTCATAATCTGCTCTCAGATCGCCAGTATGGCTTCCTTAAGGGTCGCTCTACTGGTGATCTTCTTTCATATCTTACTAACTCTTGGTCATCCTCCTTTCGGGACTTCGGTGAGACTTTTTCTATTGCACTAGACATATCGAAAGCCTTCGATAGAGTCTGGCATAAATCTTTAATTTCTAAACTACCCTCCTTCGGTTTCTATCCCTCCATCTGTGCCTTTGTCTCTAATTTCCTTTCCGGCCGTTCCATAGCCGCGGTTGTGGACGGCCATTGTTCACTTCCTCACCCTATAAACTCTGGTGTTCCTCAGGGCTCTTTCCTATCTCCTATTCTCTTTCTAATTTTTATAAATGATCTCCTTAACTGTACCTTAATTCCCATCCATTCATACGCAGACGACTCAACCTTGCACTACTCCATTAGTTTTTCAGAACGCCCCAGCCAGCAATCCCTCAACGACAAACGTAATGAAGCCATAGAACTCTTAAATTCTGATCTAAATACTATTTCCAATTGGGGCAGAGAAAACCTTGTTAACTTTAATGCTTCCAAAACCCAATTTCTCCATCTATCTACCCGTCAGGATCTCCCAGCGGACTATCCCTTATTCTTCAACAATACAAAAATCAACCCTTCATCTTCTCTCAATATTCTTGGTGTCTCTTTTTCTTCTGCTCTCATTTGGAAGGACCATATTACCAGTCTTGCTAAGGCAGCCTCCCAGAAGCTGGGTGTGCTCAACCGCCTTAGGGGGTTATTTTCCCCTACACAGCTTCTTGCTCTGTACAGGGGCATAGTGCGCCTGTATTGAGTATTGTTCACATGTGTGGGGAGGTTCCTCTCACACCGCTCTCCTAGACAAAGTTGAAAGGAAGGCCTTTCGTATCATTAACTCCCGTCCACTCACCAACTCTCTGCAATCTCTCTCTCTCCGCCGCAATGTTGCATCTCTCTCGCTATTCTATCGCTACTATAATAATCAGTGTTCCTCAGAGCTATCTCAGTGCATACCACCTCCTTTACGTAGGGCACGTGGTACCCGTCTTGCAACTCAATCCCACCCCTACTCTGTGCAACTCTCCAACCCAAGAGTGAAACGTTACTCTCAAACTTTCTTCTACTCAACAGCTGAGCTCTGGAACTCTCTCAGAATCAGTCTTTCCCTCTTCCTATGACTTAAATTGCTTCAAACTCCGTGTGTCCAGGCATTTTGGCTCGAACGTCCCTTGATTTTGGCCCTGTCACTCCTTCAACTATGGGGGAGGCACTCGCTATAGGCAGTTATGCCTTTTGCCTCCCTCAATCACATAGAAAAAAAAAAATATATATATATACTGTGTATATATGTATACTGTATACAGTATATATATATATATATATATATATATATATATATATATATATATATATATATATATATATATATATATATACAGTATATATATTTAGATACGCACAAAAACTGTTAAACTTGATCATTACAATATAATAAATAGAACACCTAGTGTTTGTGTTCACAATGGATCTCCCCACTAGTGAACGAGAGCGTCAGGATCACAGCTTCTACCTTATTACCACATTGAACGGAAGGTAGCTCTTCATTCCACTCAACAGTATACTAAGTTGTAGTAATTGTGAGGGATATATGAAGGGAAATATGCCAAAGTATGAATATCTTCTGAGCTCAGATATGAACTAATAATAAACACTCAAGAATTATATGTAACTTCCATATGGAATACCCCTTGGTTAATATGTAGCTGCACAAGTTATTCAGACGAGTAATATCGAACTGGCAATATTATTCAACAACGTGTAACTTCTTATTTTAATTATCTGTAATCCTCGGGGGAAGGGAACACAGGTACGTGTGGACTCTCGTGTCGGGTAACCACAGCAAGTTATATCAAAGGTAAGGTTACTAGGCAAGACTTTGATATTATATATATAATTACACACGCACTTACGTTTACATCTTAGGAGTCAGTATTCTTATAAATCGACTAGGAAGCTCCTTTACTCCTCTATACACTACAGTATAGGTATATACAATAGGATAATTATCACTCCGATTCCAAGCTATGAAAATATGTACACAATCAATAGACCACTTCAATTGGGGAATACTTTACGTCCCTGCTACTCAGCAGGGACATAGGCTGCCAATGCCTAGAATCGCTGTCAAATATAATCATAATCACACACGAAATATTCCAATTGCAAGGCGGCAAAACAGGGATTATTATGGCTTGAGTTGGGACGTGAGGCGTCAAGGGGAAATTGCTGTTATCACTGACTTGGTAAGCTTTGTTTTGGAATACAGGGGAATATCGGTTGATGGTGTGTCAGACGAGGCGTTTAAAAGTATAAAGCAAAAGCCTGCTAAGGTGGGACTGCAGGGATATATGATTCTCGTATTCTATCAACTTCAGTACAATGTATATATTTCTTGAACCATTACAATCCTGGGGCAGCCTTCTTGATGGTCAAGGGAGAGAGGCCTTGTTGCTCCTCTTGGGGGATGTCTCGCTAGGGCTTCGGATGCTCGTGGGCCGGCTACAATTCTAAGCCGGCTTCAGCTTACCACAGTTATACAGCAGGGATACCGTCATCTTCTATGGATATGGATGCTTGTCTCTTGACTGTGCTCTCTCGTGCAGAGGGTGGAGAGAGTGGCTGAGAGTTCAAAGACTGCTGAAGGTGCAGAGAAGGAGAGAAGAAAAAGGGCTGTTGGCTAGGGTGGTGCCGAACATTAACTGAGGAGTTGTTTCAATCTCTTCAGAGGGTTTTGGGCTTTCTAGCCTGGTTGCTGCCCTGCCCTATCACCTGCTTGTGTTTCTAATGACGACGGAATCTAGGCTCATGGGCTAGGTGAGTAGGCTCACAGGCTAGTTGAGTAGGCTCAGGAGCTGGTCTAAGCTTACGGGATAGCTGGGTATGAGGCTCGGTGGCTAGCGTGGGCAGCTCCAGTTGCAAGGACATCCAATGGCACAGGGTCGGAAATAATGGGGATGCTTGACAGGTTGATGGGGTAAGTTGACCAGGAACTTCTGATCCACTGCACGGCCTCCCAGAAAGGTGTGGGTGGGAAAAATTCTGGTCAGTGTTGGCTGGGCGGCATCCGTACTGCCATAATTTTGGCTGATCCTATGAAAGGGAAGGGTGTCGTGGGCGGTATAGTGC